>FR990053.1:24591451-25191451 GCA_905404095.1 Glaucopsyche alexis | reverse complement strand
CGTTTTTACGTAGACGTCAATATTTCGGACCGAATAAATAGTATAGTGTCAATTCATGATGTCATTACTCATTAGCACTGGCCACTGGCCAGTATGATGGGTTATATTACGGAATACACCCATGATAAGTCATAACAAGTTTGTTTTGGTGGGTAAGCGTCCATCATGCTCAGACGTTGCCGGAATACTGAGCAAATTTTGCCGCGTAGTGTCGCTGAGGTGTTGCTCTAGTGCGATATAGCTAATGCGATATAGTCGTACCGTGTCGCGTCGCTCTGCTGCCGTGTAGTTACTAGTTAGGCTTAGTACGGTCCCACCTTAAATCTTCAAAGGTGTTCATGTGAAGACTGTCTTATTTTGAATGTTGAACATTAACTCAAGTCACAAGCTTCTTGTCGTTGTATTGGTTTTGTTGATGTCCTTTTGTGATACTAAATGTTAATAAATTCATCATGTATACATACTTCTTTTATTATTTTCTTATCCATCTGACCAATAACGTTAATGAAATAAAACAAAAATTATCCTGTTCCAATATTTTATTCCTATTTCCTCATAATTACTTCAAATTTTCTTATCTAAAATTAAGATATTGAGGCAAGTAATTCTCATAAATGAATGTTTCACTTGGACCGTGAAAATTAATATAAATTATGAATGGTACTACTATGTGAGATCAACGCCGGCGTAAATACTGATATTAAACTAAATAAATATATTCTATATCGAAAACTCTTAAACCTTAATTACCTACTCCTCTACTGTACAATATAAACTATAAATGCACTTTAAATGCGACAATTTTATTGTAACACCTAATCACAATATTGCAAACACTAAACCCTCAGCAGCTGAGCGCGGTGCAGTGGACCCCAAACTCCGTGCAGCGGCACTCCTGGCAGGGTGTGGACAGCTCCGTGATGATCCTGCCCACGCGGTACATCTGCCCGTAGATGTTGCAGCCCGCCAGCTTGGGCAGGCCCAGACCGAAGGGCTGCTGGGGTTGGACCGTGTCTACTGACTGTATGTTGTTGTCGTGTCGTGTCGGGACCGTGACTATTTCATTCTTCGCTGTCGGCTTGCTCGTGTACGGCGGCTGCGTCGTTTTTACAGTATGTCTTCTTGTTGTTGGCGTTGGTTTAGTTGTGGTTGGAAGCCGTGGACTGGTATCTCTGATTGCATTCGATTCACCAAGTAGTAGATGATCAATTCGAGTGATGGGATTAGATATCGGTATTTTCTTGAATGGCACTACTGTCGGTGGCATAGGAATGAATTCGTTATGCATGTCGTAGAAATCTTTCGATGTTGTTTCTATACTGGGTGTAGTAGGCCGGAAGGTATGTTCTGTTACGCGTAAAGTTGTCTTCTTAGTCGGTGATAAAGTCGTAGCTGTTGTTTTGGTATCGTAACTTTCACTGAGTAGTAGTTTTAATACGCTTCCCAGAGAAAACCCTTCATCATCGTCTTCCTCCTCCTCATACTCCAGTGATTGACTACTACCAATGTTACTAGAAGGTTCAGTAAATATTGGAAGCTTTGTTGTATATTCCTCAACCTTTGCAGTAGCGAGTGGAGTCTGTTGAGTGGATACCCCTACTCGGATACTATTTGCTGTAAATGATTCATTCTTTCCTGTAACTTTGTTTTCAATTTCCTTCTCTAGCATATTTAGTGTGTTATTGGAAGTTATTAGATTGGTTTCTACTTTAGCTGTATCACTAGCAGCATTCTTAGAAGGTGCCTTAGAAGATTCTCTAGTCGGTTGATTTGAATCGGTCGTTACTGCTGGGTATTTAGTGTCTGAAATGTAAAAATAACATGTATGTAATATTTATACTTAACATATTATCTAATATTTATCTTAATATTTACCTACCTACTATGTAATAGGGATGATGACTACATCAAAAATATTTAATTTCATTATTATTCTTAGAAATATTGAGGTATTTACTACTTAATAAATGTAAAAAATTACAATATTTTATGTATAGTTTAGTAATTAGATTCATCCAAAAAGTGAAAAAGTTTACTTTTTTTTGCAAAATTAATAAACAAAACTAATGATGTATAGTTAACTAATACATCATAATTAAACGCACAAATATCGGAAATATTTACAAATATGTTCCTGCGGCCGTATCATATACGTCACAGCTAGGTACGACTTTGTAGAGCGTTTTCACGAGTCATGCGAAATTTTGTATTTCTAATCGCTGTAGCTTTGAAAATATTAACTTTTGATATACTATTTCTTCCGAGAAGTTTTTAAGAGTAATATTCATATGTCATAGGATACTCATTCCAACTTACCTGTCCGGTAGTTGTGGTATAGTATACGGGTACGCGACCCCGGCTTTCCTAGCTATTACTGTCCTATCCCTTCCCTCCTGGGCGGTAATATCCTACATTTCCTATTTCCTCACTCTAACTTACCAACGTTCCTTTCCACACCACCTATCCTTCCCTTTCCCTATTCCTACCCTCTCCGCAAATCCGTGGGAACGCAATGGATAATCATAAAAATAATTTAATTATCCAAAATGGCGGCGATGTGGTTCGCCACCCATCACGTCTCGTTCTCGCGGAGGCGAAAAGTGGCCCATGGAGAGCCGCTTCGCTACGTTGAATGTAAGAGGAGGAATGGATGGTAAGAATGAAAGTGGACGAAACGAAACAAGTGTGTAAGGATCGTAGCAAGTGGAATGAAGTGGTCTCTGCCTACCCCTATGGGAAAGAGGCCAAAAAAAATTCAGTCATCATGCCTATTATTAGTAAATTATTTGACTCGAATTCTATTAACACAGGACTGATATGCGTGACGGTAGCTTGGTATTATCATTAGCGACTTCTATGATAATCACTGTAAAAAGAATATTCTTATCATTATGAACACAAGTCTTACCATAATCACATATCAACTCCCCGCAGCACAAATCATGTGAGTGTATGCTGGCGGTGCGCCATCTACAGCCAGGTGGTGTGTGACAGGGACGGGGAGAGCAGTGCAGCTCGCTCCACGCGCAGATGCACAGCGAACAGCCCATCTCGACGGACGCGCCGCCCGAGATGCGCTGGCCGGTGCTGGATATACAGTCTTCTGAAAGTTATAATGTGCCCATAAGTTTACCAAGTGAAGAGTATCACGTTAGCAGTTAGCTTACCGTAGGATGATTTATCACTTATGACTGTATTTACGACTGAACAGTGTATGTATGTATTTAAATATTAGGAAACCTTTTGTGTCTATTTGCATTGATGTTGTCAAATGTGGCACAGCAGGGCCCGCCGGTGTACTCGGGTATATGGAATAATATTCGTCGATTGCTCCAGGCCCTTTTGGAATGAATCCACCTGGAATAGTTAATAATAAATATTAAGTAATTAAGTTTAAATTGAGACTACAAAGTAAAATATTTTATTCTCCTTCTTATTTACAATAATCAAAAGTTAAAAACTATTACCTGACTACGAGGATTTTAAAGCCTATGTTACCCGGACTATTACTACAAATCTATTGACAACTCATTCATTAAAATCGGACCAGTAGTTAAGAAGCTACGATGGTACAAACATACACAAATACATAGACTGCCAAAATCATTCGCCTTCCTGTTGGCTTCGCCGCTGTCGGGTAAAATCAAAGATTTCATAATTCAAGATGGGCCATAACCATAAGCCCATAGCCCATCTTGAATTTTTAAATCTTCGATTTTAAGGCGTATGTCGTACATTTGACACAACAAATTTGTGCCTCGTCTTATTCTCTCGTCTATGGTAAAAATGGATTGCAGTTTCTGTTTTGCTAAAACTCGAGACTCGGGACTGTCAAATATTTATAGGTAATTAGGTACGTGCTTATCTTTTTGGTTGGACTTCAAAACAGTTCCATATTTTCAGAAAAACGGTCCCAGTAGGTTGTAGGTGTAGATTGTAGATCGGTAGGTAGGTAAGTGTAGATGTAGGTGGAGGTGCAGGTGTTGATGTCAGTGTTGGTGTAGTTATTCATTATTTCTAGTTCATAGTTATGACAGATCAACGTGTGTCGGGTCAGGTAATGATTAATAAATCTTTGATTTCAATTATTATTACCTTCTGTCTCCGCTGGTGGGGAGAACAGGCTGGAACCTGATATTCTACTGTTGTCTATGCTCGGTTCCGGTGTTTTGATTTCAACTTTATTCTTACTCTTAGTTTCAGGCATAAATTTCTGCATTCCTGATAAAATTACATCGGTCAGATTGTCATTATCTGCATTTAAGTTGTCGAAGTTAGCTAACGAAGGATAGTTTTTATTGTCTTCTGTCTTTGATACGAATATCGGATACTGATTAGCATTGTAATCGTCTTCTCTTCTGATTGGATATTCATGCTCTTTAGTTTCTAGCCCTGGATAATACACAGGATATTTCTCGTCTTCCGCAACAGATGTGAATGGTATATTTTCTTTTGGTAATGTCTCGTCATCGACAACTGCATCCGCTGCTACGAAAGGAATTATCCTGAAAAAGTTATTATAAATTACATAATAGCTATTTCCTTATGTGAAACTAAATCACGATTGTTTATTAAGTTAAAATATCTGAATGTGAAAATAATGAGCTCTCTCGACAACTATGATTAAAATAAACCTTTCGTTTGAACAGATATTCAAAATATAAACAGTAAATTATCTTACTTGAGATTAGGCAATGAAGGCGGTAACGTGGGCTCGTTGTAATCGAAATCCAGTTCGTCTTTTTTCGGCTTTGATGCATTAGCTCCGTCGACCAATATCGGTGGTACAGTTTTAGGTCGCGGCGTGGTTGACGTGGTAGTTGTACTAAGGACATGGCTAGTAGTATTGGTACGCAGAGAGCTCGTCACGTTTATAGTGAAACTTTCATTGTCATCAAAATCCTCATTATATATTCTATTTGTTATTATCTCATTCGGTATAGAAGTATGTGCCTCTATTTCATCTTTATTGAACATAGGTATTCGAGGATGTATCTCAGTGTTTAACCATACGCTATCGTTTGTATTTGTAGTATTTAGTAGTAACGTAGATGAAGAAAGCTCTGTCGTGCAGTTAACAGTTCCGTTAATAATAATTTTTATAGATCTTTCTGGTTGTTCTGTACTGAAACTCTCTGTAGAACTTTCTGGTGTTGTATTCTCTTCTGTAACCTCAGTAGGTGGTTTTGTAGTTACTTCTTTCTTTACCTCAGGTACTGGAGTTGTTGTTATATTAGTTTTTTTATCCTTGATAGTGCCGCTTGAAGTTTGACTATTTGTGGAACTAGATTTAGTAATGTTCTCAGCTTTAGTTACCAGATTTTTCTTTAATGTCGTCGTTGGTCTAATTGTTGTTGCATTTTTGTTTTTTGTCGTAGGCTTGGCTGCCGTAGTTTGCTTAGTTGTCGTTGTCGGTTTAGCTGTCGTCGTCACTTTAGTTGTGGTCGTCGGTAAAGTAAGTTTTTTGCTCGCGTTTGAACTAGCTGCTTTAACCGTTGTCTCGCGTTTAGCGGACTTAGATGTATGGAAGGATCTATTCTCGTTTAATGGTAATACCAGTAGATTATCTTGTTTACTTAAATTTGATATGGTATCTAAAATATCAAACAACGTTATTTAATTAACATTCTTTATTAAGACAAAAAAAATGTAGAAAAACCTATTATTTATGTATTATAGTTTATGCCAGCATTTTATATTTACAACATTTGACAAAAATTATTCTGTAAGTATTTTTGTTATATGATGGAAATTGTGTTCTTACTATTGCTCCGGTCGTTGCAGATATACTTATGCGGGCAGCACTGCCCCGGAAATACTAGCGGCGTGCAGCCCTTCAGCTTGGGCGCGCAAGACTGACTCTGACACAGGATCTTTCCCCCCAAACAGAAGCACTGTGTACACGTGTCCGAGCTCAGTGCCTGCACTCTCTCGCCTTCACGGACCCATTGACCGTCTTCTGTCTGGCAATCTGAAAGTATCACGCATTTATATAATATTCTTATCAGTGTTTATTAAATAATTGTGAATAATACGCATGTTCCTAGTAATTTCTGAATCAATCAAGGTACCATGAGGGTTTTGGGACTGCGGTGGTGTGGTATCCACATGCTGGCAGTAGTAGCGCTGCGGGCAGCAGGCGCCGGGCGCGGGCGGCGCGCGGCAGGCGGGCGGCGGCGGCAGGCAGCGCGGCCGCACGCAGCGCCGTGACCCGCCCAGGCAGAAGCACTGCTCGCACGCCACGCTGGAGCCCATGGCCGAGCCCGCCGCGTACACCGTGCCGCCCTCCACGCACGCCGGCAGCACCACGCCTGAACATGACGTTATATTTCGTTAGCTAGATTACTAAATACTGCTTTATATTCTTATGACTCCTTTTGGATTAAAAAAGAAACATTAATTATAGCTGTAATCGTTTTAATGATACTAGGTTAGTTTTAATGATAATGATACATAGCGAAACCCAAAAACGATCATCATAAATTAAAACCAGATAATGACTATTATATTCCATTACACACAATATTTCAAATTCGTTCTTACAATAATAGCACGATATTGAAATGGTAACGGTGTAGTAACAAATGAAAGAAACTATACTACACCCGATTTACATGAAAATATAAAAGAAAATAACGTGCATTAAAGGACCTATAAAATTGAAATTCTTTACTCCATACCTTGGCCCATTGATTCCGGCATAAAATCGTCCAGCCTCGCTGACGCTCCTTGATCCAACTTTATCACGCCATCTGAAAATATGCATTTCCAACGTCTCAACATGCGTTTGTTTTCACTTTTATAAGTTAACTAATACTCGAATACCGTTGCAGCATCGCAACATCATCTCACGTAATCGTAGGTGTAAGTCAGCGACCACACAGCCTAATAGACGCTTATTAATTTCTCGAAATAAATAATTGTGTCAATGCGCTGAGAAGGGGGGGTGAAGGAAGAAATACATGCTCATTGGCTGATTCAAAGTGACAGTAATGGAAGAAAGGATAAGCAGTACTTATTTGTATTTGAAAAATGTTCTGATAAACATATGCTTTCATTACGGATTCTGACCAGCGTAATTTGAGCTCTGAATAAATTGATTCTTGAAAATAATAATCTAGAAATTGGCTTACCTATGAAAAGTTATGCCGTCTTTTTTTTGAATTAGATGATTGGCTACATTTCCCACATCATTTCATTGTACAGAGAGCCATGTTTCTCCTACACGGGTCACGGATGTGGTCGAAGCAGATTTCGCGATCGATGTCTTAAGTAAGACGTATAAGTCTAACGTGTTGCCAGAAAGTGTTCACCTTGCATTAGGCGTCTATTATGCTGTGTGGTTGCTGGTTTACCTATAGAAGACTTGCAGGCTTAGCATGGCGATCCATAGAAATACATTTAAAGAAGAAATATTCTATCCAAAACTGTTCGTTGCAAAATAGTTCTTAATTCATGATAACAATGTCGTCAATAGAAGTCAACATTTCTAAACCGCCATATTTTTAAAATGGTTGCCGGGAAATCTTCTGTAAAAAACGAACAAATATTCAAGTATATGACTCAACGTAAAGAAACTTTTTGTCTAGGACCGCCATGATGTGGAGTGGTTGACATTACTGTGGGACTTTTTGACATTAAATTAAGAGAACGTTGCCACTTTAGCTGTCAAAAGAGGCCGTTTTGTAAGCACATGCTCAGGAAGAAAAGAAATGTTACTTCTCATAACGACGAAACATCGACCTTGCTACCTTATAAATTATAATAAGACCTACTTTGCTCTGAATGGTATTAATGTTTCTTCAATCTGTCATACCTTCTATTCTTCGGTGTTTCTTCTATGCGCATGCTAAGCCTGCTGGAGACATACCTGGACAGTGCAGCTCGGGGCAGCAGGCTCCAGGCGCGCGCTCCAGGCGACAGCCGGGCGGCGGGTCGGGCGGCGGCGAGCACGCTTGCCGGCGGCACGACAGCGCCCCGCGCACGCACACGCACGCCAGGCACGCCTCCGCGCGCACCACGCCCTCGCCGTGCCAGCGCCCACCGTACAGGCAGCCCACTGGCAGCTCTACCTTCCCTGAAACCACGATAATTGATACACAATATAAATATTTTGATGGCATATAGGCACATATGGATCCAAACAATCAGAGGCAATTACTAAGCTAGAATAATAGGTTTATTATTATAATTGCACTGTACCCACTATAAACCCTTTGATAGATACAGGATCGTGTGTTTTATTTTGACCCAAACACGTCGGCGGGCTTATTGCGTATCTTGCAATAGCCAAGCAATAGCAAAAATTGCGCAATTTTTGCGCAAAAATCGCAAATTCGTATTACGTATCTGCAAAAACCTAGCAGAAGCAACCTAGCGACAGTACTGCCTCTACCGAACAATCGAGGAACTATAAATTGAAATCAGTCGTTCGATCTCTTCACTGCTGTCTAATTTTTTGTATTATGTAAGACTATTACAGCAATGCCAAAGCAATCAGCGAGCGATTTAAACTGTCAGTTAGCAATAATAAGCGAAAATTAAGCAAAGTGCATTCAAACACAACAACGAGCGATTAGCAATCGATCGCATAGGTAAATTATTTGACGTTCAGCAATCGACTGTGCGTCTATCGCGCGATGACTGCAAGATTTTTGCTAATTGCTATTTTTACGTAATACGGCGGCGGATCACACACTTTTGAAAATATGTAAAAATGGCGATATTATCTCAGTAACGGTCCAATACTCACGGGGAGTTGGACCGTCCCCATTTAACGAATTGACTACGTTCTTTCAAACATCATATTATAGATTGTATGATTTAGTACCTAATCATAATTGATTGAAAACGAAATTAAATAAATAAAAGTTTTTGAATGTTGTTTCAACAAAACCAACCAGAAAGAACGGATTTAGGTTTTAACTTACTTGATATCTTGTTATGTCTGATGGCGCGGACAGCCCGGCTTCCACTTACATTGCTTGCTGAAAACAGAAAACAGATAGTATCATTCACAATCAACTTACTACAGAATGTACTTAATACCCTATTACATGTAATTTAATTTTAATGAAACTCATATAATTAAATTAAAGGACCTACTAGCATTTCAATCGTAATACGACTGTAGACGTTAAAATAAAAAGATAACAATATATAATAAGGTAATTAAACTGCTTTATAACTATGAGCTTAGCTTAGATCCAGATCCATTATGTAATAAATAGGTAAAGAGTCTTCAAGTCTATGACCAAACACGACGACGCAGAGGAATAAGGTCTATCGGTTGCACAGAACACTACTACTCGCGGATCGGTTGCCAAGAGACATTCTACTTTTAGAATTTTTGTAGCAGTTGGATCTAGATCGAATCGCTATTAGCAGTGAGCGAGCAGATGGTTAACTAAAGCTAAGAACATTCACGATCATGTCAGCTTTCAAACAAAGAAAATAGAATAAATCGTTACATGGGCGTAGCCAGGATTTAGTTTCGGGGGGGGGGGGTTCAAGAAAATAAAACGTATGTTACTTTCGGGTTTCGGGTCGGGGGGGGTTGTGTTTCAAGAAAGAAAAACTAAAAGTACATTAAATACTAGTCTTTAACCTATTAATAGCCATGGGCTCATTAGCTAATGGGGCCCTCATTTTCTTTCGTTTTTACCCCTTTCAGCTTAAGCCCTGAAAGACTGTGTAATGCGAAAAAATACAAATATCAATAGCCTAAAGCTGAACGTCGGTACTGAATTTTATAATATGTTCTTTAAGCCAAACACGAGCGAGCGAAGCGAGCGAGCAAATTTTTTTCCCATTTTACAGGTTAAAATCTGTTCAAACGTGTAGCTAAAACAGTAAATAACGGTGAAATTTAGAAAAATACCATACAGTCAACCAGTTAAAACAGAACATCGGTTCTCAATAATATAATATATTTTTCATATGAAACGCGAGCGAGCGTAGCGAGCGATCAAATTTTTTTCCTAGTTAATAGATTAAATCTGTTCAAACTTTAAGCCCTTAAAGAGTGTAAAAATAGGGTGATTTTGTAATTTCAATTTAAGTAAAATTTACGTAATTTATAGATAACAAAATTAAGTTAGGTTTGTCATATAATACTTATTTCATACTTTTTTCGTCGTACGTAATTACAAAATTTTGTGATCAGTGACGTGCCCAAATTATGTCAAAATATTTTATATAGGTTCGAGGATTCGATGGCACGCGTGCCATAGGTTCACGATTCCTGTTTAGGCTATTGATTTTATTATTTTTTTTATACAACAGTCTTTCAGGGTTTAAAGTTTTTAAAAAAGATTTTACAGGCAAAGGAGTAAAAAACATTTGCTCCATAGATATATAATATTAATAAGAGGATTTGCTCGCATTATCAGTTTGAACGCATTTAACATAAACACATATTACTAATAGTACAAATTAGTATCAAAGTTCTGTTTTAGGCTGTTGATTTTTTTTTAATTATCTTAATTTTTTTTTAAGGTAATTAAAAAAAAATCTTTTAGATAGGGTTACTGGGGCGGCAAAATATGTTAATTGTCCTCGGGCGCAAAATTTCTAAATACGCCTCGGTATATGGGTCAGATCTCTGTATATATATATGTACAGGATGTCCCAGAAGTCGACGTCGTCCCTTCGAAGGCTGATAGACCAGCTCATGACTCACCAGAATATCGTAATATGACCTTAGTAAAAAATCTTTAGTTTTCGAGATATTGGCACTTTTAATAATTTAAATTACACCTCATGTCAGTTTTTAGACTGCTGCAACTACAATTCCCCGTATTGTGGGATACAAATTTGTATTGTGGAATCCTGACTAGTTCTGCTATTGACCACGGTTATAAACAAAGCTAATAAAGTTTGAACTTTGTAGAAAAAAAGGAAACTTTTCCCTAATCGTGATTTCAAAAACTTTTTCTCCTAACTTTCATTATCCATACTGAACAAAAAATATACCACACTAACCTGGGTTATTATTTTAAAAAGTTGCTCATTTTATGTAGTTTTTAAAATAGTAAAATAGTTGCTATTAAGCTACGTCAAAAATTTTTTTTGCTATTTGAAGTGCACAGAGAACACATTTTGAATGTTTTTCTTTAGTTAGAATTTCGAACAAAAACACTCGTTACATTGAAATCAGCCAGATGTTTACTTAAAAATTGTACGTTGAAGTGTAAGATGCTTACTAAACTTAGAAACTAAACAGAATACAAGGATTTTTTTTTAACTGTAAGGAGAAATGCAAAGAAAGAGAACACATTAATTATATCATTTAATGAGTTAGACTTATTAGAGTGAGAGAATAGGTGATGCCACGCACGTCTTTTGTTTGTTCTATACATGAGATTGTTTATTAGTTACTAGTACATTACGCTATTAATGTGCATCGTTTTGTTATTTTCTTACTTTTAACGGATTTTGCATTGTAATTTGGACTTCGTTTGCCTAGTGACTCGGACTTAAGTGTGCTTGGAGACAGTAAAGAACTGACATGGCTCTCTTCTGGACTTTTATGTTTCTGTGATACACGTCTTACTACCAGTCATTATGGCGTATACTATACATCAGTATGCTAACATGCATTACATTTACGGGGAATACAGAGGCAACGGTGCTGCTGCAGCTAATTTGTATCGCAAAAGGTTAAGGTACTCAAGTCCAGATTACAATGCAAAATCCGTTGAAAGTAAGAAAACAACAAAACGATGCACATCAATAGCGTAATGTACTTGTAACTAATAAACAAACTCATGTATAGAACAAACAAGAGACGTGCGTGTCGTCACCTACTCTCACTCTAATGAGTCTAACTCATTAAATGATATTATTAATGTGTTCTCCTTCTTTGCATTTCTCCTTACAGTTTAAAAAAAATCCTTGTATTCTGTTTCGTTTCTAAGTTTAGTAAGCATGAATTAAGTTAATTAATTAATTAATTAACTTCAACGTACAATTTTTAAGTAAACATCTGGATGATTTCAATGTAACAAGTGTTTTTGTTCGAAATTCTAACTAAAGAAAAACATTCAAAATGTGTTCTCTGTGCACTTAAAATAGCAAAAAAAATTTTTGACGTAGCTTAATAGCAACTATTTTACTATTTGAAAAACTACATAAAATGAGCAACTTTTTAAAGTAACAACCCAGGTTAGTGTGGTGTATTTTTTGTTCAGTATGGATAGTGAAAGTAAGGAGAAAAAGTTTTTGAAATTACGATTAGGGGAAAGTTTTCTTTTTTTCTACAAAGTTCAAACTCTATTAGCTTTGTTTATAACCGTGGTCAATAGCAGAACTAGTCAGGATTCCGCAATACAAATTTGTATCCCACAATACGGGAAATTGTAGTTGCGACAGTCTAAAAACTGACATGAGGTGTAATTTTTAAGAAATTATTAAAAGTGCCAATATCTCAAAAACTAAAGATTTTTTACCAAGGTCATATTACGATATTCTGGTGAGTCATGAGCTGGTCTATCAGCCTTCGAAGGGACGACGTCGACTTCTGGGACATCCTGTATACCAGCCGGCCCATTTCGGGGGGGGGGGGTTTGAACCCCCTAACCCCCCCCCCCCCCCCCCCCCCCCCCGGCTACGCCCATGAATCGTTACATCCGTTTGCGAGCTACGATGCCACGGACAGATACACACACAGACAGACACGTTCAAATAATTATAACAGCCCTCTATTTTCATCAAGGGTTTAAAAAAGAACCGCAAAAGGAGGAAATGACCGCGTTCACAGCCTAATGTGCACCACATAAAAATCTCTCATATAAAACGTTATTTTTCCTCAATCATGGGCGCAGGAGCGCTTCAGTTTCGCAAACGAGTTCCGCGGAGCGTGGGAACGACCCGCAGGCAGGAGCGAGGGGCAGGGGCGGAGGAAAGGAGCGAGGGGCAGGAGCAGAGGCAGGAGCGGCCCTGACAGAGGGCCCGCCGCGAATGGGTTACACCGTACACGGTGCCGCACCTAACAGTACCGCACGCGCCCGCTGACCGCAGACCCAGGACGTTTAAGGAAGCAATCTAGTGATCCATATGACTCCAAATAGGTAAGTAAAGCTCTTCTCGTACAGAAAACTGTAACGTAATACGTTCCTTGATTTATCTACACAAGCTGTAGGTACTAATATATATTATTATAAAGAGGAAAAGTTTGTTTGTATCAAATAGACTCCGAAACTACAGGACCGATTTTGAAGTAATTTGGCACAGATATAGAGTAGACCGCAGAAAAAGACAAAAGCTACTTTTTATAGTGAATAAATATCCGGTTTCCGCGAACTTGACTTTGGCGCGCACCAAGTCGCACTTAAGCATCTAGCAACTAAAAAGATTAAAGATTAAATATCTTTAATACGACATTGTGTTGTTCCCAGATACAAGAGATGGCTTGATCGTAGATACAAGTTCATTGAAATTAATCTGTAATTCTGATATCTTGCAGATCTGCAGAAAACGCCATAAAAAGTGGTTTGTGAGTTGTGACCGGCTGCTAGGCGGCGGAGCGTCTGCTCTGCCTGTTACACAAAAAAAAGTTTATATCTGCTACAATGTATGGCTACGGAAAATTAATTATCTTATACTTTAAACGAGCAAATATTGTATACCTAATATGTATAATATTAGGTCCAAAAAAAAAGTATTTTGCCTATCATCTCAAAAGAATCTTAAAGAACTAAGGTAGAAAAAAATCCCTCCAAAGAGCAGCTTGATATCTCAATTCTTAACGAAGCTCAATGAATTTCATTTTAGAGAATTGAATTTCCTTAATAAACAATTCAGTTTTTTTTTTTTGTAGTTTTACTGATGAAAACTAATTTTTTTTACGTGTTATTTAGATAATAGAAATTCATTGAGCGTTATGAAGAACTGAGATATCAAGCTGCGCTTTGGAGGGAATTTTTTTAAACCTAAGAGAAGCTAATAAATCAATAGCACTTAAAAATAATGTTTTTACCACTCTTATATTATGTAATAGGCAAGCGGACTGATTTTTTTTATTGCATTAATGAATAGTACTCTTAAATATGAGTAACTTCTCAGAAGAAACCGTATATCAAAAGTCAATATTTTCAAAGGTACAGCGATTTGTATACAAAATTTCGCGAGTCTTTATACCAAAAAAAATTTTTTTTTGCGAAATTGGTAAACAAAACCTACATCATTGGTTTACTCACATCATATACAAAAACATTCATTATGGTAAGTATGAACTTAAACGCACAAATATCGGAGATATTTACAAATATATTCCTGCGGCCATATACTTCATATACTACTTCATATACTATAACCTACAAGTGACGTCATTTGTAGGTCGACTTTAGTATGGAGCGTTTTTAGGAGGCTCGCGAAATTTTTTATACAAATCGCTGTACCTTTGAAAATATTGACTTTCGATATACGGTTTCTTCTGAGAAGTTACTCATATTTAAGAGTACTATTCATTTATGCAATAAAAAAAAATTGTCCGATTGCCTATTATATAAATATATAACTCTAATATCTAATATACCTATTAATATATATTAGACAAGTATACATAATATATAAGTGAATTTTTGTATGCAGAGTATGCAGAGAGTGAATTTTGGGAGAGGGAATATCGATCTAGCTAAATCTTATCTCTGGGAAACTGCTTTATGAGCGCTCAGTGAAAGTGGAGGGGGTCGTTCGCGCATCCTACCAATAGCAAAGAATCTATATTACTAACGTACCAATAGCGCGCTCGGCAGCCACGTTCGGCATGCGTTCGGCGCATCCACACCTCCCCGCCCGAGCCCGCTACCGCCAAACACACCCAAAAACTGACTTCTGCGCATACCCGCTCTACTTTTGTCGAAAGATCTTAATTCGTTGCGCTACCTATACCCGTATGTAAAATGCTAGCTTTGTTCGAAAATTCGGAATATGTTTCGGAGTTCAGAAATTCAAATACTGGTCAGATAAATATTTTTCTGATTATTTTTTACAATTTATCAGAACTCGGTTACCAAGGCACTTGTTCCATATTAAAGAACTAGAAGTTGTCGCACCAGCCCTTTTCAAAATCACAAATCAGAAGACAAAAAAAACAGCCTGCAGGCTGCACCCCTCGCGGCGAATTTTATAAAGTTTACATAAAATTACCATTAAGTTCGTGTTCGACGACGCACAACGCGCGCATTTCAGGCCCAACGTGACGTGGTGCTAAACATTTGGCCTCTGAATTTTTTTTTTTTTTTTTTTTTTTTTTTTATGAAATAAGGGGGCAAACGAGCAAACGGGTCACCTGATGGAAAGCAACTTCCGTCGCCCATGGACACTCGCAGCATCAGAAGAGCTGCAAGTGCGTTGCCGGCCTTTTAAGAGGGAATAGGGTAATAGGGGAGGGTAGGGAAGGGAATAGGGTAGGGGATTGGGCCTCCGGTAAACTCACTCACTCGGCGAAACACAGCGCAAACGCTGTTTCACGCCGGTTTTCTGTGAGCCCGTGGTATTTCTCCGGTCGAGCCGGCCCAAATCTGGAAAAAACTGAAATCGTTACATAATTTTTGTCTGACAGTGTACTTTAGTAACCTAAATTCAAATTCAAAATTACCGCTAGAACCTCGTGTACAGCGATGATCTAAATTAGATTCAAAAATGTGTTTTTATGTATCAGACAAAATTGTCAATAATTTGATATTTGATCCCCGCGTGAGTCTCAGCCACTGCGGCGTCGGGCGACCAGATAGTCAATGACCCGCTAATAACTAACGGTGGCTCCACATCAATATTCATTTAAGGTAGGTCACCTAATGAAGCTACAAATATTACTTGATCTTCTTTAAGTTGTGAAATATCCATGTGAGGTGTTCACCGGGAAAACTTTTTGCTCGATAATGTTTCTTGAACCATGTGTACCTCAAGGTATATTGTGGATAGAGACAACATTTATTTATATTATGAGATTACATTAAATCGTTAATTACAATGATATTATGAGATTACATTAAATCGTTAATTACTATATTATACTAGCTGATGCCCGCAACTTCGTTTGCGCAGAACTAACGGAAGCGGAACCCTATTTTTTTAACGGAACCCTAAAATAAAAGTAGCCTGTATTAGACCTTATAACATCAGTTATCTACTAGTGAAAGTCCCGTGAAAATCGGTTCAGCCGTTTTAGAGATTAGCCGGAACAAACAGACAGACCGACAGACAGACAGACGGATAGCCAAAAATTTAAAAAATTGGTATTTTATTGTAAGTACCGAATATACTTTCAGATGCATTAAGTGAAAAGCTGTTAGTTTGAAGTTACAAACAGACACTTCAATTTTATATAAGTATCTGTATAGATTATTATTGATTTCGAACTTCGTCATCGCTATGTTAACATTATGTCAATTCCATATTTTTCAATTTCGAAAATCGTCATTGTAATTATAATGGCATGTTAGGTATACAGACGCAACAGGTATTGTAGCGATATTTCCCGATTTTCTCTAAATCGGTAATTTAAGCGCACTCGAACTCGCCACCACCGTGACCGAGAGCATTAGGTCACACCGAGATCGACGCAACGCGACGATGCTCGGAGATGCCGTAGCCTGTACGTGATGCATAAATGTGCCGTAAAATGTAACCCAATTTCCGTTTCGTATCGCTTTTAAAAAAGTTTGCACCGCCTTACGTCGCATCTCGGTGTGACACTTACATGCTTATTTTTTTACAATAGAGAAGATGCATTTGTTTTAAATCAGCAAAATTCCTATATTTTCCGAAAGGCAACATAAATATCGACCGAAAATGCAAAATAATGTACAGTAATTAGTGCTAAATTAAAAAGTTACAGGATTAAAAAAAACGATGTTCTTTTACTTTGATCGCAAAACGAAAATTATGTTCAAATCCTTATGTTATTTGTGTAATTTTTTGTTAAATACAATGATATACATAAACGCAGTATTTAAGTTAGTAAAATTAATTTTGTATTTGTCTTCATACATTTTCGTTGTTAGTTGTGACACAACAACTGTGACGTCACTCGTGCTACATTTTTTTGTATAAAACGTTATTGATATACAGTCATCACAAAAGTGAGATCGTTGGCTCTCTAACGATCTCACTTTTGTGATGACTGTATTTCGTCAACGGACAACGGTTCATCGTATATATGCCATTTCAAAGACAATATTTCGTGCATGGCTTATTAAGTAATTTTCAAAAATTAAAAAAAAAACTATGCATTCACAAACTAATAGAGAACTTCCATTAATTTGTAAATGTCATAACTCATAAACTTTTAAAAATAGATTTCGGCGAGCTTCTGAGATCTGAGACATAATGTTATAAATTAAGGTATAAATAAGTATGTTGTACGGACTGGATAAGAATTTCGGAGTTGTCAATGTTGGTGGAGTGTCGCCCGCGGGCCGCGAGTAATGTATGCAAATGTGCGTGGTGGCCGCTTTTTACTATCGCGTACACCGTACAGGCGGTACACCGGTAGATCACGTGCCGCGGTACTCTGGGCCCTGTGCCCCGGAGATAAGGCCCCGTCGCCGGCTACGAGCATGAATGGGAGCCGATACGTTAGAACCGGTACACTCATTGAAATCAGGTTTCGCTACTCAATCTATTCGTGTGTACAAAACTAAACGGTTATGATCAGCAATGAGCAACTACTTCTTTGGTTGGCCGTTTTCCAGAAGCCCAATTCTATTTATGATCATAATCCAGGACCTCTAGTCAAGATGCATTCGATAATTTCGACGGCGAACTTCGAAATCAAAAATGTATGGGATTTGACATAAGTCATCGTTATGTGACATGTCGCTTGCGATGCGTTACGTCAAATCCCATACATTTTGTTTTCGAACTTCGCCGTCGTAATTATCGAATGCATCTTGACTAGAGGCCCTGTTTCGGTCCACGCGGTGTCGCAGTCTGAGGGAGTGACACAGCGCATGGTCCGAAACAGGGCCTCTAGTCAAGATGCATTTAATAATTTCGACGGCGAACTTCGAAAAACAAAATGTATGGGATTTGACGTATTGGATCGCAAGCGACATGTCGCTTAACGATGACTTATGTCAAATCCCATACATTTTAGATTTCAAAGTTCGCCGTCGAAATTATCGAATGCATCTTGATTCTTGACTAGAGGCCCTGGACTGTGTCAGATATTATAGTCCTGTTTCGGATCGCAAATAGTTGCGAAAATTGGATAAAATACAAGAGAAATAAAGTCAGCTTAGTATGGGGTCACTTCATAAGTTTGTAAGTTTCACCTACGCTAGTTACATTTACAGTTATCGCAGTGTTTGATCTGTTTCCGTTATTCCCCATCATCTGAACAATGGGGGTTCCCACAGCCCACAGGTGGGCAGGTCGGCGCCGGCCGCTCCCATGACCCACGGAGATGTTCTGACCGTTCTAGTTCGTTTCCTTGGTCTATCGCTTTGTTTACGAGTCGATGAACCTGTTAAAATAAATCGCCCACTCCGTAGTAGAGGCCGTAAAACGTGCTGTTTGTACTCGCGCGTGTTATCGTACACTAGACGCCAAGAACGTTCTCCCATTAGCCGATCCGATATCCAATACCGGACCCGTAATGACAAAGGCAGGTATCGTATTGAAACATATATAACGCGTTTCAAATGAGAATAGGAACGTCAATGACCTTTTTCTGTCAAATATCACTTGAAAAGTGCGATTTTCAGAAAAACTTATGTGCATATAAATATTAATAGTCTTGCATCGAATTGAAATAAAAACGATAAATAGTAATCAATTATCTAAACATAAATATAACTATCATAACAGTGTAAATTGGAGTCAATATGGCGCCGACTCGATCCTATTCTTATTTGAATCGCACTATACCTATCGAAACTTTATCGGATGGTGGGAAAACGCTTTAACTACACAGATACACTCGGTATGTTCTACAACCTACGCGAAGTACAAACTCCTTGTCACGTTAGAAAACCGCAAATTCAACACATAAGTCGAATCATGAAGCGCTACTTAAGGTTAGGTGCCTTACTCTAAGGCTATCGCCGTCTCTTCTCGTCGAAATGACAAGGACAGCATGCGATCTCAGTGTCACTTAATTTAAGCACAGTTTTAGTATTTGGCCCTAGGTTACATAATTTAATTCGAGAAGACCTTAGTTACAATTAATTAATATGATTATTTTAAGCAGTTTTTCCGCCAAATAATTATTTGGCGGAAAAACTGCTTATCATATTAATTAATTGTATACTATGGATTTCCGCAAAGTAACGCCTGATTCCATTAATTAGACCTTAGTTAATTTAGGTGTTCATTAGTATTGTTTATAGGAGGATAGTATGATAATACTACCTACATGTCTAAAAGAATATTGCCATTTGAAACTGCTAAGGTTAACGGACTTTGCACACACAGCTTTTACTATAATTTATTTACACTACAAGCAGTTTATTATTGATATTTTATGATAATGTCCCGTTTGACACCAGACAAATGCAGAGTCTGTCACTAACGGAATACGGTTTATACACTAAAATCTAAATTAGTATACCATTTTTGTCGTCTGATTAGTAAAGTCGAAATAGTTATTTCATTTTGTTCAGACAGACCTACCGCGAGCTGGACGTATAAATATGATTTGAAGAGACTACCGAGGAGCAATATTATGTTTATTCTATTCAGATCAAATTTAATCTAAAAACAAACAATATAGGTTAAATTCGACCAAAAATTAATGAGTATTTTTTATTGTACGGTAAGTAAGTGGCATTTAAATTTACAGTATTATAACGTATTACTGTTTACATTTATAATCTTAAAATTAATTTCAACAGAGTACACATTAAACGTTCGTGGGGGGGAGGGGGACTATCGAGCTGCCAAAGAGCAAATCAACTTTAGCTTCATAGCATCGTCGGTATGAAAATGACAGTTTGTGGAGCCGTGGAGTCCGGGAAACCGGTCGCGACCTTCGCGCGTGAACCCAGCGAGCCTGCTGCCTGGGTCCAGACTACTCGTCCTGTCGCCTTGGCATACCTCTATAAAGGACGTTAAATTTCATGCATGTAAGACTTAATTACAAGCAATAAAATCCAAACTACAAATGATGCTTCAAAATAGCTAAATAAATAAAACTCTCTCGAAACTTTACTCTCTGTCTCTAGTGCGTCAAATACAGTATTTATAGTTTTTGCGTTAAATATTTTAATTTATGATAATAGATTCGTTTCCGCCAGTACATATAAATAAGTAAAATTTTGTTTACTCATAATTTATTATGCTCTTTAATCGACAACGCAATTAAACGAAGCACGGTAATCCCCGAAATCATGATCGACTTAGCCTACTAGTCGGTCTCTTTACAACCGACTAATCGGCTAGTCGGCTAAATTCATAAGGCACATTTCTACTAATATTAAGTAGTAAGTGCCTTCCTGTATGGATTTTGTCCCGCAGCGCCGGCGGTGAAGCGTCGTAGCTGCGGCGCGTGTATAAAGGCACTAGCCATTCGATTGTTGAGATTAAGCAGAAAAGACCGGAATCAGCGCTAGGATATCCTTCAGGATACCGACAACTATTAGCATAGGAACAATAGCGGGAGAACGCCACACGATTGCTGTCTATTTGCCGCGACGTGACGACGTGACGACGAGACGACGTGACGACGAGACGCTTGTACCACACGCAATCATTAATACAATATCATCGTTATTAATTAGCTTCTATAATCTAAGCTCTATTATCAAGAGCGAGAGAGATAATAGACCAATGTAATGACCGATCAATATAATGGTTCATTGCAATAGCAGTAGTCAGAATGTACTCGTAGTAAGGACTAATTACATTAATATTTTGTTATTAATCAACTAATCGGAACGAAATATCCTAGGAGGACTTACGCGATACCCTAGAACAGGAGTCCCCGACCAGTGGGGCGCGCCCCCTAGGGGTATAGATGCCCCCTAGGGGTAGAGATGTCAAGGGGGTAAATCAGTAATTCAACATAGGCTTTTTATCACAATTAATCGACGCATCGTCAGGCGCTATTAGATAAGTTTCGAAAAGTTACAATATGAATTTATTTCTATACAAAATGAAATTTGCATATAAAGATAAAAATGCTCTTTTGTATTTAAAATATCGCATGTAGCATGAGGTATGAGATCATAGGGTGGCGCGGGCGCCGTGAAAGAAACGTTGGAAAACCCTGCCCTAGAAGAAATCAAATACGATAAAAATTGTATTATAAGTATGAACAGACATTATCTAAAACATTAATTTCTGAATTTTATTTACGCTTTAGGCATCACAAGTTATCTCAAGGAGCTTTAAAATGAGAGCTTCTAAAAGTGCACGTGCAATTTGAAGTTGGAACGGGCGGGTGTTGGCTACATTGTGACGGAACCTGTTCCCTCCCGCGAGTCCCGCCAGCAGACATACCTACTTCATATAGTGCGCGCCCTGCGGCATGGTGCGCCCGCCATGGCCCATGCGCAGGACTCCACTCGATTTGCAATACTACTAGTCAGACATTATTATAATATTGTAACACCTATTTCACCCTTATAAATGAGTGATTATGATTATGAAACCATTTGAAGGACAATTAGCTGGGATTAAACACAGTTAGCTCTACATTTGAACATTTTGTAACCCAACACTTTTGTACTTTATTGTATAACTAGCTTTTTGCCGCGACTTCACCCGCGTAAATATAGTATCGGGTATCCTACGGAAATACTGTACTTTTTCGCGATAAAAATTAGCCTACCTATATTTTATTAATCCAAAGCCTAAGTACCATGCCAAGTTTCCTCGAAATCCATTCGGTAGTTTTTGCGTTATATCAAACATCCATCCGTCCATCCTCACAAACTTTCACATTTATAATAGTAGCAGGATTGTTTGGCTTGTGATCTCAAGCTCAATTCTCGTATTTAAAGTAGACTTTCATTTTACTTTGATTGTATTGTAACTGTAAGTGAAGCGATATGTTATCGTAAACTGATTTTATGAAGTTTCGACCAATTAGGAGCGCGTTACACGTAGGATTAACGTTTACGAGAATACCGTTTGATAGTTTTAGCGTGTCGGGATTTGATTTTAATTGTATTAATGCAGGTTTTATTTAAAAGAATTGACCCTCTAGTCTCTGGATATACAAAAACACTACGTTACGATGACGGTAAAACCAAAAGAAATTGGTAACCACTAACTAGCTGGCTCCCACCACTTCGTTTGTAACCAAAACTAACGGAAATGGAACTCTATTTTTTGAACGGAACCCTAAAATGAAATAGCCTATATTATACCTTAGTATAACATCAGCTATCTGCCTGTGAAAGACCCGTAAAATTCGATCCAGCTGCTTTAAAAATTAGCCAGAACTAACAGACAGACAGACTCACAAAAACGTTTTTAAAAAATGATTTTTATTTTAAGTATCTTAAATAGTTTCATTATAAACTTTAAAATTACAAACAGACAATTCACACAATTTTCTTCACATGTTTTACCTAAGTAGCGCATCTTAAGTTAAAACTAAATAACTAGATAAATATAGTATATACTATATACTATAATAAAATATTGAGTACAATATAAACGATTCATAGGAAGCATAGCAACATTGAATAATATGTTAAAAAGGTGTGGTCTGCCGACTTCTTGTATATAGATCACAAAAAATAAATAAGTTTGGTGTAAAAAGTTATGAGACGAGAGACGAGACAGACGACACCGTCGCGCGTTGAACTCTTATACAAATATCAGTATAGCGCGGTCAACATAATTTATTATTATTTCGTAACTTTTAATTATTTTTAAATAATAATAATTATTATTATTATATTTATAGGTTTAGTTTAAAGAATAAAATTTTAAAGTAACTAAGTTTTGTAATAATATATTGTAAATATTCTTGTTTCTTTTCACCAAATTTACAATTTTGAAGCTCTAATAATAATCAAATTGCGTTTGAATTTCCAGTGTATTTATTTATTTAAAAAAATACTTACTTGTTTATAATATAATATGGAACATAGGGAAAACGGATTTTGCACCCTAAACTTTACTATAATTTTTTTAACTAGTTATTTTTTATAGAGTTTCCGAGTCAGAAATTAGAAGTAGAGTATATAGTAAAATAATATGAATTAAAATATTATATTCAGTATTTATGTAAAAAATCAAGGAAATTATGTTTCCTCGCAAAAGTAATGAAAACTACAAAATTTACTGAAGTGATAAAAATACGTCCAAAAAACTTGCAAAATCTTTTTACAAATTGACAAACCGCAAAAACCGAAAAAAGGATAAAAGTGCGAGGATGTGCAAGGTCAGTGACCCTACCTGCGAGCAGCACGAACAGCACGAGCGCCGGCGCGAGCGCGAGTGGGGACATCGTGCGGCGCGGGCGGCGGCGTGCAACACACTGGCCGGCGCACGCGCAGCCCGGCACGCAGGGCCCCCGGCCCAGGGGCTCCACCGCCACCGTCCAGCCAGCAGGCTGTAGATGCTGGACGTGAAGCTAATCGTTACCAAGAATGGGAAGAATGGAGCTCGGAGATTGTTTTTCGAGGGACTAATATTGCGAAGCCCCAACGGCTTCGAAATAATAATCTTGCGCTTAATATATTTTTATAGACCGATATTATGTGCCGGGCAGGAATCCGACATATGAATAACCTAATCAAGAGCATGCCGGGACATGTCTATGGAGGGTTCCGTAATATCAACGCGCAATAAGTTATTTCCAAATTACTTCACTAGTTACTGTGCGATTTCATTCAAAATAATTTTCCTACAGAATATTTACCATGATCTATCAGCACGGAAAATTGTAGGTTTCTAAGTCTCGTAGCTTAGAAATGCCGGCGGGAACCATCTTATGAATCATTTTGGAGGCCGATTACTCGAAAATAGTTGGCTTTGTAAAAAAGTCATGTATGAAACATTACCTTTATTTTAAGAAACTGTTTCAACGATATCCCACACAATGGGGTAGAATATTTTTTTTTCATTCCCACTTCACATGTCTACACTAATATTATAAAGAGGAAAACTTTGTTTGTACGTTTGTTTGTTTGTTTGTAATGAATAGGCTCATAAAGTACTGGACCGATTTCAAAAATTCTTTCACCATTTGAAAGCTACATTATCCACGAGTAATATAGGCTAAATTTTTTTTTTGGAAAAAAATAGGGTTCCGTAAGATATTTGGGTTTTTCGGACACAAGGTGTAAAAAATCAACCAGAAAAGTTACTTATTTTGCGTACGCTGCCTAAACTATAAAAGATAGAAGCATATAATGTTCTAATTAATTGTAGATCTTATAAATATCTACAAAAAAGTCCGCGACACACTATAACTATCTATGTCGAGTGAGGCACAACAACCATTTTTTATTTAGAAATCTTGATTTTTTTTGGACTACATTTAAATGCGTTTATTTTACTCATGCTATTAATCCTTATCAAAATAAATTATTTCATCACTAAGTACAGTTTACGTAGATAATATTTGGTCTTTGAATTATTAAAATTGGACGTTTGGTTTTGAAGTTATGGCGAAATTAAAATATTACGATTTCTGCTGCACGGCCCGTTGCGAAGTGGGTGACATTCTGTAGTATTAGTATCAGTATTATACCCGTGCGAAGCCGGGGCGGGTCGCTAGTATATTATATAGGGCTGCCATCTGTCCGGATTTCCCCGGATTTGTCCTAGTTTAAAGGGCGTCCGGGGAGCGTCCGGGCCGGATTTTATTTGCTATCCGGGTTTTTGTAGGCATAATTAGGAAGGCCTAAGTTTTTTTTTATTTGCAGCAATAATAAATCTTCCTTTCTTTTTGACATTGCCGTAGTCGGATAAAAACTGTTCTATGTCCGGGTTTCGTACTCCAAAATCCGGGGTTTTCACGCGTCTTGTCCGGGGAGTCATATGTAAGAGATGGCAACCCTAATATTATAGCCACCTAAAATATAAAATTAATATTGTTTTTTGATGCCAATACCGAGATCTATATACAGTATATATAACCAACTATACCATAATTAATTAATTCATATTAATTATATTCATAATTACAGAAGCTAGAAGAGCGGTCAGACGGACGGACAGAGCGAAACTATAAGAGTTCCTTGAGTATGACGGAACCCTGACGCAGAATAAATTTTATAGCCAAAGTGTATGCGCGGTACACAAGAGCACTCTCTCTTCCTTTACTCTCATAAGACATAACTCAGTGGGACGGCCACGACCTCCGAGTCAAGAGCCGAGCTCTAACCAATAGACCACGGAGAATGTTAGTACTACAGTATTAATAATTATTTAATTAGTGATTCGCTAAGAGAATACCTACTTATCCAATAACGAATGAAAAGCTCAGAGATTTTAATTAAATGTTGGTTGAAGAAAAGATCAAAGGACCCTGTCGATTCCTAACCAGATTATCGACGATCTCTGTGGCTCAGTGGCTATTGCGTCGGCGCTCAAGCCGGAGGTCGCCGCTTCGAATCCCGCCGAGGGAACATAAAATAGATTTTTAACGTTCCAGGTTCATAGATGTGGATTAAGTATGTTGTTAAAACTCTTACATATTATATGTCAGTGGCGAGGGGCTCCTATAACTCCATTCCTGTCGGCTTCCCTTACCGCTTACCTTTTGAAGACCCTCATCCAAATTCCTATATATTATACAGGCTACGGCTTCCCTATGAAGGAGAACCAGCCTTC
This sequence comes from Glaucopsyche alexis, assembly GCA_905404095.1. Lineage (NCBI taxonomy): Eukaryota > Metazoa > Arthropoda > Insecta > Lepidoptera > Lycaenidae > Glaucopsyche > Glaucopsyche alexis. The sequence goes on along the minus strand of FR990053.1, from coordinate 25,165,708 downwards.
GCCACTATTATAATATTTATACTCAATACTGTATACTCTATAGTATAAAATGATTAAATATACTTTCCGTTGTCCAGACAACGCGCAACGTAATATAACACAAGTTCTCCGGATACTTATCACGGGGCCAGACTGACGCGGTGTGAAGTGTCCATAGATATTATTATTATTTAAATGTATGTCCAAGATGATATCATTCATTTTTCATTCATTCATTCAATACTTGTTCATACAATTGATTAAGTTTTTTCTCGCTATATATTTCGCAAGTAAAATGTAACTCGATATCACCCCGAGTACCACATTCAATGATCGTTCGTTGACCACGGAGATAAAATCTCCGCGCAGCTCAACCCAGGTGCTGTTAAATTGGGTCTACAGCGTTTTTTTATATAAAATCGACAAGGAAACGTGCAGACGAATCGCCTAATGGTAAGCGATTACCGCCGCTCATGGATACTCGCAACACTACAGTAGTTACTCTTGTAACTCCTCCGGTGTAGCGCACTCCCGTTAAATCCCAAACTCCCCTTGGACCTCCGGGAACCTCACTCGGTGAAACACACCGCTACCGTTATTTCACGCCGGTTTTCTGTGAGTCCGCGGTATTTATCCGGTCGGCTCATTCGTACCGAAGCGTGGCTTTCCCATGTAAATCTATACTAATATAAAAAGGAGGGAAAGTTTGTTTGTTTGTTTGCATCGAATATGCTCCGAAACTACTGGACCGATTTTGATTAAATTTGATACTGATGTAGAGCAGACCACAGGGAATGACACAGGCTACTTTTTATCGCGGCAAATTTTACGGTTACCGCGGAATTTCCTTTTGTGCGCACGAAGCCGCGGGCAACATCTAGTTCATTATAAAGGCGTTCATTTTATCTTAAGTTTTACAAGTTCAAAAAGTATTAGATACATATATATATATATAATCACGCCTTTTTCCCGTAGGGGTGGGTAGGACCGCCACTTTCCCGTAGGGGTAGGCAGAGACCACTTCTTTACACTTGCTACGATCCTTACATACTTCTTTCGCTTCGTCCACTTTCATTCTTACCATCCATCCCTCCTCTTACATTCAACGTAGCCAAGCGTCTCTCCATGGTCCGCTTTTCGCCTCCGCGAGAACGAGACGTGATGGGTGGTGAACCACACGTTTATTATAGAGATCTACTTACTGTACTTTGTATTATTCATTTTTAAGATTACGTGACACATCCTAGAGAACGAAACAAAAAAAAGTTACTGCTAAATTAAAGTAGCTATTAAAAATGTAATTTAAACATACATTAGAAAAAGTATAGTCCCTTTTATAGACCCCTAGAGAACTCGTATAATTATTTTAACATATTTTGTGCATTTCTGTAAGATCTGTTGCTAAGAGAAGACCTAAGGACGTAAGGTTATAACAAGAAACATTTAATAGTTAAACATAGTCACAACGCGCTTAAACAATCTGTTCTTGGCTATGATGGTATGGAATTCAGTGAAGTTGAAATGAGACTAGTTTTTACGTGCGATAAAGAGAAGCCGTTTATGATTTAATAACTATGTAATTATGTAATGTAGAGTGTCGGACGGTATTGTCGGCCGGAGTGTCACTTCTCGGAACCACCACCGACGATTAACACTCCCGAGTTATAACGACACTAAATTACATGCGCCTAGGATTACTACAATATAGTCCTATATCCTAGGGCCTGTCCTGCCATCCCAGCTACGAGAGATTCATACTTAAGGCCAAATAAAAAAAACGAAGACAGAGTTCTGCGAATCACATACTAAGGCCGGTCTAAACTACGCCTTGCCGTGTAATTACAGTGTCACGGACACACATGAAACAAAACTGCACCTTACCTTGTAAGGCTAGCTATCGCGGTGTGAGGTTTATGGATGCATGCACTGCATACAAAATTATTAATTTTAAATAAAAAATGAAACCGACTTCCAAAGTAAAAATTCACAAAAAAGTATGAAATAAAACCTATTTTCTAAATAAGTCCCCTTTGAAATTCAGCAAAAATTTTAACTATTTCTCTACTAGTACCAGGCACCATTTTTTCAAAACGGCACCAACTTGGGATTATACCCTTCAAATCAAAAAAAGAATTTTGAAAATCGGTCCACAGACGAAGGAATTGTGGTCTAACATACAAAAAAAAATAAAAAAATAAAAATTATATAGCCTTCTTTTTTTGGAAGTCGGTTAAAAAATGGCCTCAGTTTTTGTTTGAGCCTACATATTTTATTGTATTCATACCCTATATATTATTACTTTGATTTTTCACTTTAGGTTAAAAAGGAGGTTATATGTATATCTAAATGTTATGCAAAATGTGTGAAGTGTTTATATACTAGATATAGATTATTACAATATACAGGATCTGTAATCCTGGGTTTAACAGCCCTAAATATGACGTGTCTTACGGCCAAATACTAAAGTGCTAATCGAAATTAAGAGCCCTGCTATTCACACTGTCGCTGTCTCTGCTATCCGAAATGACAGGGACAGCATCGTTTCCGGATTTGGCCTTTCTTTCCTCAGTTAAATAGAAGATCTAGATAGAATTCTCTGCTACCAAATAGAACCAAGCGTGCACATCCCTGAAACAGATAGGCATATATCGCAGAATAGGGCACAAATTACAACGGATAGGAGAAGCCGAGGCCGCGCGCCGACGCGGAAATGTCTCACATTGTTCGCCGGCCATCTCGCCTGTGGTGGCCGTTGCCAGTCGGTGGCCGTTTGATCGTAATGATCTACTGGGAATCATCAGCTACGAGGAATGTAACGGCACAGGCAGTGGTAGCAGAAGCTAATTGGTATGGCCTCTTAATTGACACAAAAACTGACGCCATGTGACCCTTCAGGGCTGACACAGACAAAAGCTATCCTTACTAATAACTCTCTCACCAATTTTCATTGAAACGAGACCAGTTACGCAGGAGTAATATTATTATAGTGGCCAAGTGTGTGCGCAGTACACAAGAGCACTCTCTTCCTTTACTCTCATAACCCATTAGGACGGAGAAGTGACACGACCGACGATAGATCACGCATGGGTCACCTTTCTTATCCGACAATCTGGTGGTTAGCCCGCAATGTCCTAACTATAATAATAATAATAATATAATAATATCTATGGACGCTTCACACCACGTCAATCTGGCCCCGTGCTAAGTATCCGAAGAACTTGTGTTACAGGTACCAGACAGCGGAAATATATTTAATACTTTTATACTATACACATATTTAAGATTTTTATTATATTATACACATATTTAATACACATCCATGACCCAGGAACACAGAAAATCTTTTTGTTCCTTCGGCAGGATTCGAACCTGCGACCTCGGGCTTGAGCACCAAAGCGCTGAACCACTGAGCCACAGAGGTCGTCAAAACTAAACTTGGAAACAACAGTTTTTGTTGTTCCAATGCGGGAATCGAACTCACGACCTCCGAGTCGAGAGCTGAGCTCTAACCACTAGACCACGGAGGCTGTAATTTGTTTTTACCTACATTTTATTACCTACCACGTTTTCGTAGTGGTTTTTAAAATTTCCAATTAGTTATTAATTCTAATTTATATTAATTAGAGAAGAGGAAGGTTTATATGTGTAAATGTCACCGTAAGGTTGTAAAAACCGTTAGATTGTAATAAAACTTGTGAAATTGTAAAATGTTGATAGACTTCGGATGCGAATATTCTGCCTATAATTTAACACAATAATTTTCGTTAGATTATAAATATATTGTTATAAATCATTCGACATGTTTTTACAATCTCGTTAGTTATTTTACAATCTAACGGTTTTTACAATTTTACGGTGAAATATACAATATATTACACTTAGGTATAAACATTCCTCTTGAATCACTATCTATTGCTGATGAAAACTGTAGTATAATCTATTGAGTAGCTACTTTAAGATCTAAGCGAACAAGAAAGGAAGCAACTTCATTTTGGTCGTCTGCGCCATAAGGAAGGTTTTCTTTAACGAGTATATACCTATATGTTTTTTTTATTAGATTCGTTCTAATCATGAGAGTGACTCTGAGTGTGATCAGAGGGGCAATTCCATGGGCGTAGCCAGGGGGTGGTTTAGGGGGTTCAAACATTTCATAGGGGGTTCATGTGGATGAACTATATACAGAGGCGTATTAAGAAATTTTGGGCCCCAGGCCAATTAACACATTTTGTCGCCCCATTAACCCTATCTGAAAGATGATTTTTTAATTTCTTTGAAAAAAAAACAGAACTTTAATACTTGTTCTTTAAGACGTAGGTATGTATTTATGTTCAATGCGTTCAATCTGAGAAAGCTAGCAAATGTTTTTTACGCTTTAACCTGTTAAAATATTTTTATACTTTAAGCCCTAAAAGAATGTTGTACTTTAGAAAAAAAAAACAATAAAATCGATAGCCTAAAACAGGGATCGCGACCCTCGCACGCGTGCCATCGAATCATCGAACGTATAGATAGCATGCGACACAATATTTTGGGCACGTCACAGATCACAAAATTTTGTAATTATGTACTACGAAAAAAGTGTGAAATAGGTATTATATGACAAACCTAACATTTTATGATATTTTTCCGAAGTTCACCGTTATTCAGTGTTTAAGTTTAACGATTGAATATATTTTAACCTATAGAATGGGAAAAAAATTTTGCTCGCTCGCTTCACTCAATCGTTTTTGGCTTACAGAACATATTACTATAAAATTTAGTACCGACGTTGAGTTTTAGGCTTTTAATATTTGTATTTTTCGAATTACGCAGCGTTTCAGGGTTAAACCCTGAAAGACTGTGCTTTAAAGCTTAAACAGGCAAAAACAAAGAAAAAGGGCGCCCATTATTCTAATGTATATTATAAAATGATCCTATTTCCACAGTGTTTTAGGGTTTAAAGTTTGAACAGATTTAACCTATTAATTTATAGGAAAATTTGCTCGTTCGCTTCGCTCGCTCGCGGTTCACACAAAGGCCATTATATTATATATATTACCGATGTTCTGTTTTAGCTGGTTGATTTTATGGCATTTTTCCGAAGTTCACTGTTATTCAGTGTTTATATTTTAGTTTATTGTTTGAACAGATTTGAACGTTTGAACCTATAAAATTGAAAAAAAAAATTTGCTCGCTTGCTTTGCTCGCTCGTTTTTGGCTTACAGCCGTATTATACATTTTAGTACTGACGTTTAGTTTTAGACTATACATATTTGTATTTTTCCGAACTACACAGTCTTTCAGGGTTTAAAGCTTAAACAGGTAAAAACGAAAAAAATCTAATGTGCCCAGGGCCTCTGATAGGTTTAAGACGGCCCTGGTTATTAAATATACTTCTAGTTGTTTTATTTTCTTGAGGTCCCCCCTGAAACTGAAACCTGGCTACGCCCATGGGCAATTCTGCAAAATAAAACCTGCATTAATACGATTACAATCAAGTCCCGATACGCTTATACTCCCAAACGGTGGTGAAACGCGCTCTGATTGGCCGAAACGTCATAAAATCCGTTCACGGTAACATGTCGCTACACTTTCAATCCAAACAAAGTAAAATTGACCCTTTAAATTGTCTACTTTAAATACGAGAATTGAGGTTCAGTCCTCAGAGCAATAACTGTATAATATCCTTATTCCGTGGATAAGCTGATGAAAAATACTTGAGGCGGCTGGGTTTTATTTTAAATAACGGTATAATTATTTTATGCGCTATCTATCTTCTAATATATAAAATTTCCATGTCCAATGTTAGTTACCGTACTCCTCCGAAACGGCTTTACCGATTTTTACCAAATTTTATATGCGTATTCAGTAGGTCTGAGAATCGGCTACTATCTATTTTTCATACCCCTAAGTGATGAGGGTTGTTCACCCTTTAATTTTTTTTTTAATTTTTGGACGAAATTTTTGTGTTATTTTTTTATAATGTGGCATTAAAAATTACATACAACCCTAAATTTTTACTTTTTTATCACCAACCCCTATTTTTTTAAAGCCATTTTAGTAATTTAATCATTTTTCATCCCGCTCGATAACTGATCAATTAGTGTTTTTAACTTTTTATAAGGCAAACATAGGCAAAACAAAGTTTGCCGGGTCAGCTAGTATATATGTAAATACGAAGATTAGGTGTCATTAGACTTGTAATAATAACAGCCCGGGTAGCAATTTAGTAGTCGGGTTATCGTTTTTCATAATATAGTTATTATTGTACTGTGTACTGTGTGTATTATTATGCTTACAGTAGTTTTGTAGCTATTTTCTTTTATATGATTTAATAGTCTGTTATTTTTTCAGGTTCATATCTGGTGTGCTGCCATCTGTCGTTAAAATATCAATATCAAGCTAACAAACACAGTGTCTCGCTAGTTAGAGCTGTTTCGCGGTGTGATTCTAGTTTCATTGATCGGTACTAGATGGCACTGTACAGTTTATAATAAAAGAAAAGTTAGATCAAATAATTATTTTGTGCTTTGGAGTATTTGAGAGATACGTTTATTAGTCCACTCGCGTTGTATTAGCAGTTAAATCTCAAGATAGCTTACTTCAATTGATAAATGTGGATTCGGTTTATGTGTATTTGACATTTGTACTGATGAAACACTACAATCTTAACGCGAAGTAGATAACTAGCAAACTCAGATTTACAAGGATATCTATTATATCTAGCCTAAGAAAGACAAATAACGATAGAAATAAATAACAAATACGTAGTTGTCAATTATTCCTACTAACCCCACTGAATTGTCTGAAAATTATGACAGCGCCCTGTTGATGATATCGATAATGTTACGAATACGCAATACTCAATTGTTCCTGATTGGGCTACAATAGTTTTTGTATGAAATAGTAACAAACATCCATATTTATAAATTGAAGACGACACGTGCAGTGTGCCACTTTTGGACCTTATTGGAATTGTAATAAGGTCCAAATGTGGTACACCAGTTTTGTCGGCGACTGTACCTGGATATCCCAGTACAATATTTATTACTCGTACCTAGATGTCAAATAAATAATCGAAGTTAGTAGAGGCGTGGTAGCGTGGTACCTACTGTCAGTCTCATGCGTCATGTCGGACAGTTCGTGAGTTTTCTCCGGTATTCAAATCACAAGAACTTTCCGTGGAGCATACTCGTATCTAGGGAAAGTGTAACTGTGTAGGTAATACCTACGAGCTATTAAACTTACCTATTGTAGAAAAGAATAACTAGGTAAATACGTAAAAAATGTATAATAAAAATTTTCATGTTTCTTATCAAACTCCCCTGAAACAGCTTAACCGATTTGTATGAATTTTAACCCCCAACGTAAAAATAGGATTGTTGTCTATTTGTCAGTCTGTGCGTCTGTCTATAGGACCTTTCGTTGTGTAGTGTTAACCCAGAGAGTTTTCACAGACACCTCACATGCGCTAAATACTCATCCATCGGTTGCAGCGGCGGGTACATTGCACTCTTTGCTCGTGTCTATTGGAGAAATTAACCCCCCTAGCCCATTGTTGGTCACAAACCTTCAGATCTTCGCTTATTGCTGGGTTCAAACTTCAAACTTCTGAGTAGGTACCACAACCACATCACACCGGTCGAGCTGCGGTTACGTGTGAACCACATCGCAATCACAACAAACCACCAGCGACACCGATAACTTATACCCATAGACATCAGTGGCGTGAGATTCCTACAACTCCATTTCTATCGGCTTCACTTACCACTTACCTTTTGAAGTTAACTTACCCTCATTCAAATCCCTACCTATTATACAGGCTAGGGCTTTCCTATGAAAGAGAACCATGCCTTTGCCACTGATAGACATATATGTTCTAGGCGAGGCATGTTGAAGTGAAAACTGTCCCCACTTAAGTATTCCTACTTTCGGAGATTTTGGGGCCATTTTGGCATTTCAGGTATGGTGAAATCAAGATGACATAACTTTTTCTAGTACCTATGAGATTTGTTCTGTCAAATGTACGTCATAGTCTATCATTATTTTCGAAATATTTGTTTATCCCGGTAATTCATGACAAACATCGACATTTTGTCGGTACAAGCAAAGACAAGATGCCCTAGCAGACCTTCGTCTGTCGCGTCGGTGTGGTGTGGTCGTGGACTGCGGCCCCGTGATACGTGAGAGAGGACCCTCCGGCTTAACCCACGGCTGGGCCGTATAACGTCGCGGCTGTTACGTATCACTCACATTCACCCTTATTAATAAAAATATTTACACCATGGATAAGCAAATCCAAATCGCTCTCTTTGTCTATCAAGTGACTGTTCCAAAGTATCTGACAGAGACAGCCATGTTGGATTAGCTAATCCGTGGTGTAAATAATTTTATTAATAAGACTGAATATGTATATCGTAACACTTTCTCCCGAGGGTTATCGATGAATAATTCTATCGGCGCGACGCGCGACGGTTACGCAACCGAACCGAAGAATATATATTACTAACGTATACCGAACTGCGATCTGCGTCCTCACACACCAACGCTAATTCCATATTTATTCGCCAAAACTACTTAATCTTCCGAAAACATTTAGATGACTACATACAATACGACCGAGTTCCTAACGGCCCGCGGTAATCATCGTTTAAGGCCTCCGTACTCAAAGGATACCAACGGGACCTAATATATTACTGAGTCTTTGCTCTCCGTCTGTCTGTGCGTCTGTCTGTCGCAGGCTGTATCTCATGAACCGTGACTAGACAGTTTAAAATTTCACAGATTATGTTTAACTGTGGCTTTCGAAAGAGGCGGGTTTAAAGATTCGCAAGATGTACAAGACTAATATATTCTAGCTTTCTAGCGCTAAAAGTGCAAGGCTATACAGATCATCAGCACCCGAAAATGATGTACTATGCTATGTCACAATCCCATGACCCTGTCATGACGCAGCTGACCATTACTTGACACTAACGGCATCATTAAGTGTTGCTAACACTTCCATAAGAGCTTTATGAGAGGTTGCTAAATCATAGCTGAAGATACTTAAATAATAATTGTATTTGCGACATCAGATCTCGCGTGACCCCGCAGACTTTTAAAAGATAAACTATGCTGCAGATAGATACTTAGTCCATGCTTACTCGAAGATAAAATATTTAATTATGTTGTTGTGACATGGTAGAGTTAAGAGTTCAAACTTAGTCATTGTTTTAGAGCCAGTTGTAAAATGTAAAATTAATAGTTAAGTCCATATTATTATGGTACCGTTATTTCCGAATTCTAAATGAATCTTGTCGCATAAGGAAACAAAGCATTGTACCTACATATTAACTATTTTTTTCGGAGAACCATTATCTAAAAACATCTGCTAACTTAACAGCTTTCAATTTTCATCTTAATCATTATAGGTCATGATTAACTAGCGATATATTAAAAAAAGTTAAATTAATTATAATGGCAGGTGATTAATTTCAACTCTAAATGTTACATAAGTCGCCATACTTTTATATTGATTAATGAAGCTTAGATATTGAATAATATCTCTGAGATTTCCTCTTTACGTAATAAAACTATGAATACATTAAGTCGTTTATTAAAAAAATATAATATTATGTACAAACAAAACGATGTGAATATCACAACATGGCGCTTGCGACACGCCTATCTCCTGCCGCGCTCTGGGCGCCTGGTAGCTCGCTTATTATAAATAATGACAATGACACACGAAGACACAGTACTACGACTTAGTACTATACCTAAAACAGACCTAAATATCTAAACTTAGCAGTTGACATCGGAGAGAATCTTCCAGGAGGCTGCTAGTACTAAGTGGTGTTACTGTAACGAGTTTGATGCGATGATGATTGTACTTTGGTCTACTGCTGCACGGCGTGGTCGAGCTGTCTCTGCAGGTTGTTGATAACCTCCTGCGGCACCTGGTCGCCCAGGATCTCGAACAGGTTGATCCTCTGGTTGCCGGGGATGGACTCGTACGCCGCCAGCTCTACGCCCTCTTGCACCTGGAAAATAACCACTTTAGTCATGGTAATAAAAGCCTGGTAATACAAAGTCCAACATCGTTACGAAACGAAGTTAGAAAATAAAGAAATGTACGGACTGAAATGTGTAGCCACGTGAACATTATGTCAATTCCAATTCCCATACATTTTTTCTAATTACGTTTTCGTTTTCATTGGTACTTTGACTAAGTCCATTGGCCGTAATGTGATTGAAGAAAAGTTTTCGTAATATTAAGTGACTAATAACAGAAGAGGATAATTTGTCGTAACTCATAATATATCACACTCTGGACAGCGATACGACGGCGGTTAAGTCATAACACTCATAACTCACAAGTTACAAAGTTGTCGCACATTAGTTAAAGTCAGCTCTTCCGCAACCGGCGCGGGCGTATAAGTTTCGCGGTTTGTGACTTTGTACTTTGTAGTATCCGTTACGACTTATAACGATAACTCAACCATTGAACATTTAAAGAGAGATAAAAGGCAACTTTCGTTTAAATATTATAAGGGGCTTTGCACAATCTAGGTACTGAGAAGTGTGTGAAAAGTTCAGAATTGTCAAAGTTCTCGGCACAAATAGAATAGACCTGATTGACTCGAGAACAAGCACGGTTCACAGAAAACTGGCTGAAATGTGTTCGTATATCTTAAATGTTTCGTATCTATCGCGGTTATCAATAAGCGATTAATTTGCTTCATTTTCCGTTTTGATAGCTTCAGAGGACACATACCTTCTGTATGACGGCGTCGCGCGGGATGAGCGAGGTGCTCTGCGCCTGCTTGATGGCCTCCTTGCTGAAGGCGGCGCCCTCCCGCTGCGGCGCTGCCAGCGCGACCGCCACCAGAGCCAGGCACAGCACGATCGACTTCATGGTTGACAGTGTCTGAAACTAATCACATAGCTATAAAGTACCGTGCTAATAGAAAAATATCTATGTATTTCACACCACGTCCATCTGGAGTAAAAAGTATAAACCTACTTATATCCTACTAATATTATAAATGTGACAGTTTGTCCATCCTGGATGGATGTAGGGACGGATGAATGTTCATTACTCTTTTACGCAAAAACTACAGAACGGATTTTCATAAAATTTGGTGTGGTAATAGCTTAGGCTCTGGATTAATAAAGGCTACTTTATATCTCAAAAAAGTGTTTTCGTGGGATACTGTATATGTGCGCTTAAATACAGTGTCCCAAGTAGCCTATGTGTTATCCAGAGCTTATGCCATACCAAATTTTATCAAAATCGGTTTACTCATTTTTGCGTGAAAAGTAACAAACATCCATCCATCCCTGAAAATTTTCATATTTATAATCGCAGTAGGAATATATAGATATGTTAAATATTTAACATTAGACAAGGTTTATCATTAAATTTTCTCTTTCCTTTCTAGAAAAAATTAAGCTACTTCATTCTCACCGCTCACGACTCACCGCTCACGCTTACGAGAGTGCTGAGCGAGCCCTCACTTGAGAGTCTTGAGAGACGACAGCCTCGAGACAGTAGATTGCATTACAAAATGTATGAAGATGCATACACTTGAAACAAAACGTTAAAACTGTCTAGGAGCGACACAGCTGTCTTTAACCTGTAGCTAGGTTTTAGTCGTTAGACGAAACTGACTAAACATCGTCGTATTCCCAGACAGCGCTCGCCCAGATATTCATTTTGAAGCTGGTTTTACAATGTAATTGTATACCTACTGTTTACAATTTGCGTCTCACAAACTAGAGCGGAATATTAACATAGTAATGTATTAAGATAGAGCACGTAGAGACACAATCGGCCGACACTTAAGGTCAGCTCACACGGAAACGAGACGACACTCGATGCGGCGCTACATTTTTAAAATAAAGATTAAAAAATTTACTTTATTCACTACACAAGAATATATAGGTTTACAAGAGTTCTAATGTTAAACAGCCTCCGTGGTCTAGTGGTTTAGAGATTGGCTCTCGACTCGGAGGTTGTGGGTTCGATTCCCACATGGGAACAACAAAAAATGTTGTTTCCAAGTTTGGTTAGGACAATGCAGGCTATTCACCTGATTGTCTGACAAGAAAGATGATCCATGCGTCGGATGGGCATGTAAAAAGTCGGTCCTGCGCCTGATATCTCGCCAGTCGTGTCGGTTATCCGTCCCACTGGGTTACGAGAGTAAAAGGAAAAGAGAGTGCTCTGGTGTGTTGCGCACACACTTGGGCACTATAAAAATAACTCTTCCGTAGCTGGCCTGGTTATCAATGAAACTGGCCACCAGTCACCGAAATCGGTGTGGGGAGCTATTAATGTTAAACTGCAACGCTCTGCATAGCGTCGCTTTTGCATTGTACCGAATAAAGTTTAATTTTGAATTATTATTTTAAGAATGCAGCGGTACGTCGCGTATCGTCTCGTATCAGTGTGAAACGAGCCGATGTAACACATGGAGCGTTAGCGCCGGAGCTGGCTCGTCCTCACGTCATCCCGTCCCGAGTTACGCCCGAGAGCCGATAGGCCACATCTTATGCAGCTGTGAAAGTCTACTCCTTTTACTACACTCCGTTCAGACTTCTAAGGGTCAATTCACACCGAAACAAAACGATACGCGATGCTGCGCTGCATTTTTAAGGTAGCTATTCAAAATTTAAGTTTATTTTTAAACAAGGAGTCAGACACGTGTTTCATTGTAATAGTTCGAATGTCATGTTGTACCGCGCTGCACATGTGTAGTGTATGGCTGATGTCATATGAAACGTGTATCTTTTTATGTAGTGATTAAAGTTCAATTTTAAATAGCTATCTTAATTCCGTCGCATCGCGTATCGTCGTGGTGTGACTGAGGCCCTAAACGTAAACAAGGGGACAACAGCGCATCCTAATGCCACCATTTTAAATGTCACTTTACCGTGCACTAAGATATACAATGGTCAATGACAACAATTTGGACGGATTTAATATTTTTGTTCACGTTTAGATTAAAATAGATCAAACTAGAACAAAACAAATTCCGCGGGAATGGTAAATTTTAATGCGATAAAAAGTATCTTATATGTTAATCCGGAGTCTAAACTGCTTCCATAACAAATTTCGTCAAAATCCGTTCACTAGTTATTACGTAAAAGAGTAACAAATATACACACATCACAACTATGCATACAAACTTTCGCGTAAATATTATTAGTAAGGATACAGATATTCTGAACAGAGCAACCACTATCATGTGTTGATAACCTCCACTCGATACTTTCAATTTTGTAGATGATTTAGAATCAATTTCTCGTCCCATCGGTCGAGATCGTCGTAACTCGTAAGTTAATGGTTCTAGTTTAAATGGACATGTGCGAAGGACATCCGGTTTCATATTTAGGTATAGAGGCGAACTAGGGAAAATTTCGCGTATTAAACAATAACAGATGTTTTTGTCCATATGTTTGTAGACACACACTAAAGACTGAAACCAAATGCTAAGTAACATTAAATTGTAATTGCAAATAGTTCCTGTCTCGTCCTATGAAAGTTAAACTCACGGAAAAGAGACGTTAAATAAGTTAACATGTAATTAAGTCTCCACATAGCAGTCTGTTCGGATTTATTTTACCTGTGACAGGACCTCTATTCCGACGACATAAAGATCACTATCACAGAACCTCCGCTACGTATAAATCGCAACTTCCTCCTTACGTCAGAGGGAAAGTGCACCATCACAAACACAGACCAGCGATCCTTATCTACTACACTCGAGAGTCGAGATCCAGTTTGATCTGAACGTAAACAAAACGACACCGTACACTATAATGCTGCAAATTTAAATGCCACTTAATTAGTGTGAAATACAAACATACAAATTTTAGATTAATTTCTTATGTTTACGCGAATATTGTTCATCGTTTTAAGCACTTACGGATTGTGTCGGGGAAGTTTGCAGAAGTTGCCCTTAACAACTCTATTTCGACAGTTATCAATAGAAATGTGTAAATACACATGATAAGAATTGCTAAGTTGTCAAAGGGGACAACTATTAGTAACTGTAAGAGCAACTTCATCGAAAGTAGGTATTTCATAGTGCGATTCTCTAAACGTGTCTATAGACCTCCTAGATAGTGTACACTATAACGCTACCGATTTAAATGTCACTCATTTACCATGCAATAAAGAAATATAATGACACCTACCTAATTTAGTCGATTTTCATATTTTTGTTTACATACAATTTTAATTCGATCTGAACGGGTAGATGTCGCCCGCAACTCATCTACCAATATTACGCGGGAACTCTACATTTTGCCTATAAGAAGTATCCTCCTTCGTCCTTACCGAAGTCTAATCTACCTCTATACCAAATTTTATCACTCTCCATTTAACACAGACAGTTTATTTCACATCCTACTAATGTTATAAATGTAAAAGTTTGCGAGGATGTATGGATGGATGTTTGTTCCTCTTTCACGCAAAAACTACTGAACGGATTTTGATGAAATTTGATATAGTAGTAGTTGAGGCTTTGGATTACATAGGCTACTTTTTATCCCGGAAAAAGACAGTGTTCCCACGGAATATTCGAAACTATATTTACGCGGGCGGAGCCGCGGGAAACAGCTAGTTAATAATATTGATAGTAACGAACTGTATAACCACGTTCTTAATGTTTTTCAGGAATCGTCGATTTCCATACATTGACATAGCCATATGACGATTGCCGAGGGACATTAAGAATATAGTTGTACAGTTCAGCAACGAGCGGGCAATAGGTAGGGACTCACCTGATGGATGTCCGAGTGTGGCGCGCGCGCAGCCCACCGCCGCATATAGAGGGCCGCCCCCCCCCCACCTCCCTCCCCTCGCGCTTTCACCCTCCCCGCCCCGCCACCGAAGTGTATGGTGCCAAGTTTATTTCAATTTACATATTTAATTTTTTGTACCACGTGCCAAATAAAGTTAACGATATTGCGATTGTAAAACTTTATGTAGAGTCGTTAGTGACGTAGCGAATTCATACATAATTTAAAACCGATCACAGCCTTTAGCGATGCTTATGTCAAACCCCATACATTTTTGCTCTTCATCATCGTAATTAGCGATGGTAACTCGGCTAAAGGCTCAGGGCGTCTAGTCAAGATGCATTCGTAATTCGTATAATTACGAGTTACGACGGCAAAGTTCGAAAACAAAATGTATGGGATTAAATAATAATATGGACGCTTCACACCACGTCAATCTGATCCCGTGGTAAGTTCTCGAAGAACTTGTGTTACGGGTACCAGACAACGGAAATATATTTAATACTTTTATACTATACACATATTTAAGATTTTTATTATATTATACACATATTTAATACACATCCATGACCCAGGAACACAGAAAAACTTTTTGTTCCTTCGGCGGGATTTGAACCCGCGACCCCCGGCTTGAGCACCAACACACTCAACCAACTGAGCCACAGAGGTCGATTTGACATAACCCATCGCAAGCGATATGTCACGTCATAACGATGAGTTATGTCAAATCCCATACATTTTTGACTTCGAAGTTCGTCGCCGAAATTATCGAATGCATCTTGACTAGAGGCCCTTGTAACCATAAGATGGCAGCATACGTAACTTGCCGCAAGCAGTAAGCACCTCCCGGTATCATCTCCGAGAAGTGGTTTCAGAGGCTAAACCAGGGTACCTGCGTAGCTATAGAGATCATTGAAGACTATAATCAGTGATTATATTAGGTTGGGGAAAAAGTTTCTTCGCATTTTATATAAAAATTCAAAAGGTTTTTTTATAAAGTTTATTTACAAGTGACTAAAGTATATAGGTGCCATTTTGTTCGATAACTTTTTGCCATCTTGTTGGTAGGTACATGATCCCATTGCTATAAAATTTTTGGGGCTTCTGATGAAAAAACTGCGACAAGAGGTTTTGGCAGTCCTCTTGTGATGTCAACCTGACACTGCCTAAGGAATTCTGCAGCGACCGAAACAGGTGGAAATCTGAAGGTGCAAGGTCAGGACTATACGGCGGATGCATTAACACCTCCCAGCCAAACTCCCGTAATTTTTTCTGAGTGGCTAAAGATGTGTGAGATCTAGCGTTATCATGGTGAAAAACCACACCCCTTCTGTTGATTAATTCCGGCCGCTTTCTCTCAACTTCTTGCTTTAATCTCATCAGTTGTTCGCAGTACAGTTCAGGATTGATGGTCCTGCCTGGCGGTAACAGCTCATAATGAATAATGCCCTTCCAATCCCACCACACACACAGCATCACCTTGTTGCGAGTTAACCCGGGTTTCGCCACAGTCTGTGAAGCCTGACCGGCCTTTGACCACGATCTTTTTCGCACGTTCTTGTCGTACGTGATCCACTTTTCATCACCAGTTATCAGCTTCTTCAAAAATGGTTCGGTTTCATTACGTCGTAATAAAGAATCACAAATGAGTACACGGTTCATTAGGTTTCTTTCAGTGAGCTCATGAGGCACCCAAATATCGAGCTTTTTTGTGTACCCAGCTTTTTTCAAATGCGCCAAAACCGTTTTGTGGTCAATCCCCAGTTCTTCAGCTACATCGTAACTACTAATATGCCGATCTTGCTCCACTTTTTCAAAAATGGCAACAGTTTTGTCCGTAACAGGGCGACCAGAGCGACGTGCATCTTTGATATCAAAATTTCCGGATTGAAAACGCTTAAACCAAATTTGCGCTACTCTCACAGATACTGCATTAGGTCCATAAACATCACAAATTTTTTTCGCGGCTTGTGTTGCATTTTTACCTTTTTTGTAATAAAATTTTAAAATGTATCGAAATTCTTCATAAGAATCACTCATTTTAACAATAAGAAAAACAAATGAAAATCTCAAATTTACCTAATTTGAATTTGGAATTGTCTTCTGTAAAATTAAAACTTTTTAATGATACCAAAATCAGCCAGATACAATTGGTATAGCCCAAGATATTTTATGACAAGTTCATACATACTATAATGCGAAAAGACTTTTTCCCCAACCTATTATTTCTCTGATACTCTGTCTGCAGAAGTCATGGGATACTCTGTACTCATCCCAACTTACCTGTCCGGTAGTTGTGGTATAGTATACGGGTATGCGACCCCGGCTTCTCTAGCTATTACTTTCCTATCCCTTGCTCTCCTGGGCGGTTTCATTTCCTATTTCCCACTCTAACTTACCAACCTTCCTTTCCACACCACCTATCCTTCCCTTTCCCTATTCCTACCTCCTCCGCCAATCCGTAGGAACGCAATGGATAATCATAAAAAAATAATTTAATTATCCAAAATAGCGGTGATGTGGTTTGCCACCCATCACGTCTCGTTCTCGCGGAGGCGAAAAGTGGCCCATGGAGAGTCTCTTCTTACATTCAGCTACGTTAAATGTAAGAGGAGGAATGAATGGTAAGAATAAAAGTGGACGAAGCTAAACAAGTATGTAAGGATCGTAGCAAGTGGAAAGAAGTGGTCTCTGCCTACCCCTACGGGAAAGAGGCGTGATTATATGTATGTATGTATGAATTATATTTAAGTTTTTTTATTGCATAATAAAATATTTAATAAACATCCATGACCCAGGAACATAGAAAACTTTTTGTTCCCTGGCAGGATTCGAACCAGCGACCTCCGGCTTGAGCGCCATAGCGCTAACCACTGAGCGACAGAGGTCGTCGTCGATGATTCTATTTATGATGATAAATCTGACATGGAGCCATTTTATGAAAAGTGTCTCAAATGTAAGAAATTGTGGCGGACCAATCAGCGCACAGTCCTGAATTGCGCTATCGAAGTTTCTGAAGTTCGGAGCTATATATACGACAGCTGAAATGACTACAAGCGGGCTTCAGCCTAACCGCCCACCACCTCGCTCGGTCGGAGATCTCCCTTTGCGGCTGCCACTCATTCCCACAAAATTATGAACGTAATATGACACTCGAAATGTCCTTTTTAGACCCCAGCGTAGGGACCGGAGGCTGACCTGAATCTTATACTATCGTATCTTACTACTTACTACCGGTTGTCTTATCAGCCGAGATCGCACTTTAGGCCAGCGGAAAAGAGAGGCCGCGAATTATTATTAGTGGTGTCGAAAACTTTTGTTATATTATCTTAATCAGTAAATAGTTTAAAGCAATTAATATAATATTATACAAGACTCTACATTTACACAAAATTGTGATGAATACTACATAATATACATAGTATATTTGCTAACGAAATGGCTGATTGCTACTCAATAAATATTAATTTATTTACTCACATATTTCAAATAGACAATAATAAATACTCAGAGTAATTTAGAATTGTATTTTGTGTACAACATCGCAGGCAATTGTGAAAAGTAAATAATATATATTTCATGTTTGATTTTGTTTTATTTTATGAATATACTCAAGTAACTTTTACAACCAAAATTTTCACTAACCAATGATGCTATAAAGTATAAAGTATCTACAGACTTTAAGGTAAGGTCTACCTTGCTGTTGAATTGCTCTACGGAAAAAAGTGTAGTGCTTTAATTATAGTGGATAAGATTTATTCCTTATATTTTAAATTACTAGCTTTTGCCTACATCTCCGCCATTTACATATTATAGTACATTTTGGGATACAAATAGCATATGTGTAATGCAGAGCATAAACTACTACAATAACAAGTTTCATCTAAATCCGTTCAGTAGTTTTTGCGCCAAAGAGTAAAAATCATCCATCCATCCATCCTCACAAACATCCACATTTACAATAGTCGTATGTTTTTTTTTAACAAATCCTTTATTTTTTGATTACATACCTACCTAAATTCCGTTAGTAGGTAATTAGGTATACGTAGTAACAGCTCCGTGGCCTAGTGGGTAGACCGTTTGGTTCGCACTCGAGAGAGTGCAGGTTCAAATCCCAGGTACCAATGAGACTTTTTCAGATCTCAAGTACATTTTACGGACGCTCTAACGGTGAAGAAAAACATCGTTCCAACTACAGACCAATCGCTATAACCTCTCTCTTCTCGAAGATAATGGAGTCGATTATTAATAGACAGCTCCTTCGATACTTAGACGTTCAGCAGTTGCTAAGCGACAAACAGTACGGGTTCCGTAAAGGTCGCTCGGCTGGTGATCTGCTGACGTACCTAACTCATCGTTGGGCACAGGCGATGGAGTCAAAGGGAGAGGCATTGGCTGTAAGTTTGGACAGCGAAAGCTTTTGATCGGGTTTGGCACAAAGCGCTTCTTTCGAAGCTTCCTTCCTATGGGCTCCCCGAGAAATTATGCAAGTGGGTCACGAGCACAGCTGGGCACCGTTAATCAAATAGTTAACTTCGTTAATCGTTAATCCGCTACAAAAAAAAGTTAGCTTCGTTAAACGCTAAAGCGTTACATTTCGGAAGAATTAACGCAAGTTAACGTTAATCGTTAATCCGTTAATATGTGTAAAATTGCATTTTTATATCGTTGCGTTAGTGAGTGAATTTATAAAACCTGTTGGTTTAGATTCTGGAAGTTAACAGGTTAGGAACAAAACAAAATATTGTATAATTTAAATGTGTAATTTAATTGTCGGCCTAAGGTGCATATTCCCCTTCATGAACATTAACATGTTGAAGTCAAATGTGGCCATGGATTCTCTTCAGGACCGCTGGAATCCGATTCCATGTCTTCCATGATATGGTTTTAATCACTACACTGCACAGTGCACAATACACTTTTTCTATCGAACTAAATTACACTGCACTCTTCTTTATCAACACGCAAATTATCACTGATAGTCATTTATTTATCCTATCAAAAACATAAATGTGAAATAAATGTGAAACAAAATGAATACCAAAGTTAAGTGTTCCTAATAGAATAAAATTATAATGAAATGATAAAAATTTACCAGTTTCTGATTTACTCCTTTGTATTGACCTAATTACCTGTATGTCAAATTTGAACTTTCTAGGTCATCTGTAACTGGGTTAGAGTTTTGATCAATAGGTCAGTCAGTGATAAAAATGACGATTTTTGGACGTTAATATCTAAATAACCGTTTGAGATGTGTTTATGAAATTTGGAGCATCTCGTAAGTCTCAATATATGATCCAAATTTGACACGTTTATGTGAAATAGTTTTTGAGTTATGAGGGGTCAAAAGTGCCTTCAAATGGTTCGTGTAATATTACACACGGTACTGGTCGCCAGTTCTGTTACTTGAACTTGACTTGACACGCTACTGAATCTGTTTTTCGCGCCGCACCGCGGTGCCGTGCGGTAAATAATAGGCATTGGATTAACGATTAACGGACTTCTTTTCATATTAACGGAAGTTAACGTGTCCGTTAACATTTTTTAAAGTTAACTTAAAAGTTAATCCGTTAATCAAAATGTTAACTTCGTTAATTAACGATTAACGGATTAACGAGTTAATGCCCAGCTATGGTCACGAGTTTCTTAGCAGACAGAAGTATAAAGGTCGTAGTCGACGGTGAATGCTAGGATACTCTGTCTGTTGATGCTGGTGTCCCACAAGACTGTGTGCTATCACCTACCCTGTTCATACTGCATATCAATGATATGTTACAAACCAATGGCATTCATTGCTATGCAGATGACAGCACGGGTGATGCCTTATATACCGGCCACGCGAACATCTCTCGGCAAAATGTCATTGAGAGTCGAAACAAACTTGTCTCTCAAATTGAGAATTCATTGGAGAAGGTCTCTGAATGGGGTAGACTTAACTTAGTCCAATTCAACCCCTCTAAGACACAAGTTTGCGCGTTCACCGCTAAAAAGTTACCAATGGTCGTATGTCCTCGTTTTGAAAGCATACCCATAACTGTCTCCTCCAACATTGGAATACTTGGTGTTAACATATCGAGCGAGGTCCAGTTCCGATATCATCTGGAAGGCAAGGCTAAGTTAGCCTCCAAGAAGCTTATGGTGTTCTGAACAGGTCAAAGTAGTATTTCAGTCCGGTCCAACGCCTACAACTCTATAAGGCGCAGGTTTGGCCTCACATGGAATACTGTTCTCATCTCTGGGCAGGGGCGCCAAAGTGCTGGTACTTTGGCGCCCCTGCCCAGTTCTCCCTCTTGATCGTATCCAACGTAGGGCCGCTCGAATTATCGACTGCCATAGTGTTTCAAACAGGCTTGACTCCTTAGAGCTACGTAGAGATGTAGCATCGCTCTGCATCCTCTATCGGTTATATTACGGGGAGGGCTCCGAGGAATTGTTCGGACTTATAACCTGCTGCAACTTTTCGCCACCTTTCCATGCGACAAAATATTTATCATCCTCACCACCTTGATGAGTGGCAGTCCTCCACCGTGCGCTTTACCCGAAGCTTTCTGCCGCGCACTGTAAAACTCTGCAATGAACTGTCGCCAGCAGTATTTCCGGACCACTACGACCTGCAAACCTTCAAGAAGGGAGCGTATTCCCTCCTAAAAGGCCGGCAACGCAGTTGCAACTTCTCCGATGTTGCGGGTGTCCTGAGGAAACCTGCACATGGTTGGCCCCAGACGTATTGACCAGTCATTCCTCTGGACTAGGCTGACAATGCTGTGAGAATGCCGTATGTGCTTGGGCAACCATACGACATTTAAAAACTGACTGTCCCAGGCCGTGGTTACTTCGCTCGGAGAATACTGTATAAATCATCCATTAACGTTTACGACTTAAGTTTTTTTATACGTAGTACATACGTTGTAATGGGTATGTACGTCGTAAGGGAAGTGTTTGTACTAACCTAATATAAGCCGCACTGGGCGCTCGGCGCCGCGCCGGGCCACAATACTTTGTCATCACGACTTCATGAATTTTCAGCAGCCATGAATAAATTCCATATTTATTGCTAATCAGCGCTCTGCATAATATGAGAATCAGAAAAGAAGTCGTTTGTTTGTTTTCATTAACATAATAATATCTCTGGACTCTTTTCACACTACGTCAATCTGGTCCCATGGTAAGTTCTCGAAGAACTTGTGTAACGGGTACCAAATAACGGAAATATATAATTTAATGCTTTTATTCCATACTTATATTTAAGACTTTTATTAGGTATGTTATACACATATTAAATATTTATTACACAGCCGTAAGTCGTAACCCAGGAGCACAGAAAACTTATTACTTCGTCGCGTCGGCGGGATTCGAACCCGCAACCTCCGGCTTGAGCGCCGCGCTAACCTCTGAGTCACAGAGAGGCTTTGCGATCGATTACTGAGCTTATTACTCCGACGATCATATATAATATGTAAATATTTTGTCTGACACACTGTCACCCATGTCCCGTTCCTACCGTGTCTTATCACCACAGATAAAGTATAAACAGCTACACAGTTAGCTTTCGATTGGATTGCACTACTGCAAGCACACGGTGTGTCCACGACTGTGTGGAAAAATTGTCTGCGGTTGAAGGTGACGTCAAAATTTTCAATTTTTTATCGATTCGGATCGTTCTATGAAAGCTGTATCTCTGTACGTAAGTATTACTCACAAAATTACCGGTACACACGTTAGATTTATATTTCACCGTAAAATTGTAAAAACCGCTAGATTGTAATATTACTAGAGATATTAATTATCAAATGTCGACAGATTGTCAAATAAAAATTTCTTCTTACAATTTTACACGTTATTTTTTGTTATATTGTAATATTTACCGTTCCGATTGGTTAAACGGCAAGTGCCCGCGCCGCTATATTTGTTTGCTTTTTCATAATAATAATTATAACGAAAAATAATGCGTACAATTGTGCGGAGAAATTATAATTTGACAGTCTGTCGGCATATTATAACATCTCTAGCAATATTTCAATCTAACGGTTTTTACAATTTTACGGTGACGTACATAGGTCACAACTCACAGCTACGTGCCCTGCAGCCGGCTGGTCTCTAGTGCACGTAGAACCGGTCGCTAGTCCTTGACGTATTTGGGCCTGCGCGCGCCTCATCTAGACCAACATCATCATCGTCTGACTTACATCTGCCAAGAGTCAAGACCGAGTCGACCCACGAGCGTGTAGACCCACTATCACTATGTACTTAGCGAACTGTCTCTAGTAGCAAACCTATTTAGACTTCTAAATTTAATAACTACAATTTTATAAGAAAAACAATAACCCGACTACTTCAATTATATAGCCTATGTTACCCGGGCTATTATTACGAATCTATTGATGCCACATTTATTAAAATCGAAAATTTAGGCGCTACGGTGTAATACGAACATACATAATAGGCAAGCGGACTGATTTTTTTTTATTGCATAAATGAATAGTACTCTTAAATATGAGTAACTTCTCAGAAAAACCGTATTTCAAAAGTCAATATTTGCAAAGGTACAGCGATTTGTATACAAAATTTCGCGAGTCTTTATACCAAAAAAATTTTTTTTTTGCGAAATTGGTAAACAAAACCTACATCATTAGTTTACTCACATCATATACAAAAACATTAATTATGGTAAGTATGTACTTAAACGCACAAATATCGGAGATATTTACAAATATATTTCTGCGGCCATATACTTCATATACTACTTCATATACTAATATAACCTACAAGTGACATCATTTGTAGGTCGACTTTAGTATGGAGCGTTTTTAGGAGGCTAGCGAATTTTTTTATAAAAATCGCTGTACCTTTGAAAATATTGACTTTTGATATACGGTTTCTTCTGAGAAGTTACTCATATTTAAGAGTACTATTCATTTATGCAATAAAAAAAATAGTCCGATTGCCTATTATGAAAAACTAGCTTTTGCGCGCGGCACCGCCCGCATAAATATCCCGCGGGAACACTACTTTTTCGGGATAAAAATTATCCTAAAGTATGTCCTTTCCCGGGACCCAAAGTATGTCTATACCAAATTTTATAAAAATCGGTAAAGCGGTTAAAGCGTGAAAAGTTAACAGACAGACAGACACACTTTCGCATTTATAATATTAGTATAGATGAAGAATTAAGAAACCGCTATAAGCGGAAAGGCGGCCCTTTTGCACATTCTAATTTTAACTTTATGTTATGCTTACCGATGACTGTATTTTATTTTTGCTCAAATAAAGAATTTATTTATTTATTTTATACATACATATTAGCCAAAATCGTTACCCTTCCGTTTGGATTCGCCGTAGTCGTATAATAAGGGATACGAAATTGCTGGTTAAGTCTGACTCTACGTTTGCTGCCCTGAAAAGCAGACAACTAGCATAACTATTTTGTATAAACTCATAATATAAAAAGACGGGTAGACTGATGACCAAAATTCCTCGACGAATGTTGATCGTAGAAACTTCGAGAACAATTCGCTAGTATCATGTATACTGTGTAGAGGTACGTTAGTAATATATATTCTTTGGTAGAGGCTCCACTCGAATGTGCACACATTATGTAACGGTTATCAGCCGGCGGAAACGCTCGCTGACCGTAATAAGCGCCAGATCTCAACTGAGATACCATACTGAATGCTCCAATACTATCCTTCCTACGATTACGTTCTTATTGTGTTTCGGGAACCGGGACTCATCCATATTTTTTTATACTACATCTGTTATTTCCATATAAAAATGATGATAGTCGAGGGATATTCATAAATTAGTTGCACCGTAACAAAAAAAACTGTAATCCGACCCAAAATATATAGCCTATGTTACCCCTGTTATTACGATTTAGGAATCTATTGACACCTGCATTTATTAAAATTG
Organism: Glaucopsyche alexis; assembly: GCA_905404095.1. NCBI lineage: Eukaryota > Metazoa > Arthropoda > Insecta > Lepidoptera > Lycaenidae > Glaucopsyche > Glaucopsyche alexis. Next base: position 25,141,048 of record FR990053.1, on the reverse strand, counting down.
GACCAGCAGTTGAGGCGCTACTGTGGAACCAAACGTACATACATACATATTATATACATATATAGACTACCAAAATCTTTTCGATGTAGACGGGTAAAAAGTGTGTTTAGTTGTTCTTGTAAACAACTACAGACCCCGTTTAAGTCTTTTTGATGACTGAAATGAGGTCAATGTTTGGATATTATCAATGGCAATAAAACTTAATATCAAGATCTAACACCTAATACATATAAATACAGGACCATAAAATAGATAATTGTACAGAGTAATTTCAATGTTTCACATATGCAGGGCCGGCGTTACGGCTCGGGGGATTCGTTACAATGTTGAGCCTTTTCACCTATAACATACTTTATGTTATCCAAATTATTTATTAGGTTATTTTAAGCTCTCTCAAGATAAGAACACATCAGATGCACGTAAAGGATCTGAAGGTCGATTCTGTTAATGAATCCTGCAATATAAGTAACAGTCGTGATCCAGCCCCGGTTAAAACTGCAAAAATGGTATTCACATAAACGTCAAACCAACGTCAAACTCGTTTTGGTTGATCTAAACTGCAAAAATCAAAGTATAATATCAAATAATTAATTACAAGTAATATGAAAGTGTACGTTAATAACGATAATTGAGGTTCAGTGTGCTAAGTGCGAGTTTTTGTAACTACTCGTCGTGAAAAAGATAAGTAAATTTTGTATGTCATCGAGTTTATTACCAATGTTTGACACTAGGGCGTTGTTTCGATGCCATACATATTGTAGTTAACTAAGCGACAAAAACTCGCAGTCAGCACTCTGTTATTCATAAGCTGACTATCAGTGTTGTAACTCGTAACTCATATGTCTGCTCCTCGGAAGACGTTACCCAACCGCCGTAAAGTTCACGCGCCTTTCTAACGTGCTAATTGCGGCGACAATGTCGATGAATCACTCGCGTCTCGACTAACTTCCATTACCTTGTTGCTAATTATGTGAAAGATAAGTTGGAAGTGAATAAACAATGGACACTAAAACGAAAAGATACGCAATATGGCGCTACATTTTAAAGATAGTTTTTCAAAATTGAACTTTATTCATTACACAAGAAGTTACACGTTTCATTGTAACAGTTCGAATGTCAGGTCGCACCGCGGTGCACTGCGGATGTGTATTGAATGGCTGATGTATGTAACGTGTACAGTCAATCAGGGTAACTTTGAATCATCATCGACATATTTTTTAATCAAACTTTTACTATGTTAAGAATTAGTCAAAAGAGTTTAGTTAATCTGTGCTCTCAGGTTGGTTTTCATGCTATAAAGTTATAAAACGTCTTTAAAAATGACTAATTATATTAAAAACTGGCAATTTTGTCGTGTGTCAAAGTTACCACCTAACTTGGGTAACTTTGACACAAACTAACTTTTAATTAATTTACAGCTTCAAAGTGACAATAATTTATGTTTTTATTAAATATTGATGCAGTGGGGTCATAGACAAGAAAAAAAAACCATAAAGTTATTACATTTAAATATGTTTTTATCTACCTTGATAGCAGCAAAGTTAACGAGATTTTTAAACAAAGTTTTGCACTGATTTTTACCCATTATGTTGCGCGCGGTTAAAAACAAAAGTTTTTGGTATTATCTTCTCTTGACAGCTGCTTTTTTTTAAGATTTCGTTTACGAAGTACCTATGTTACGTACACGAATTGTTATTAAATTTTAAGCGCCAATTTGATTCCCACATAAAACAATGGAAAAGAATTTTGTGAACAAACTGTCAAAGTTACCCTGAATGACCGTATATATTTTGTATTTAATTAAATTAAATGGTGTAAATAAAGTTCAATTTTGAACAGCTACCTTAAGAATGCAGCGACGCTATGCGACTGTGAACTGACAATAAATGCTTTAAAAATTCTGTAGTAAATACAGATAATAATATATAGATAAAAGAATTCTCGATATACAGAATTCTGTAGGGCACCTAGCTGTGACCTATGTACGTATATGTCACCGTAAAATTATAAAAACCGTTAGATTGTAGTATAACTAGTGAAATTGTAAAATGTTGATAGACTTCCGACGCAAATATGCTGCCTATAATTAAACGCATTATTTTTCGTTAGATTATAATAAAATAAATATAGTTATGAATCTTTAGACATATTTTTACAATCTCGTTAGTTATTTTACGATCTAACGGTTTTTACAATTTTATAGTGAAATACATTATTTGTCCCGAGAAGTAGGTAAATATAATTACTGTAACAACAAAGTTCCCATCCATATATAGAGCTAGTCCTGTAAAGGTGGGAAATCCCACGGATCTTATCTGGTGACTCTCCGTACAGCGTGGTGAGCGGGTGATCGTATTTATCCGCGCCGTTTGCATAATATTTGCATTTGGCCCGAGCTGAATATAAACGAGTTGCGTAAGGATGGCCGAAAGTGATTGTAATATATCCAGCTTTCTCTGTCAAATACGTAAATTGTAACTCGTAACTTGTTAGTGCACGAGATAAACAGAAGCAACTGATGTTCAATGCTGAAAATATTATCACAACTATTTTTGAATAGGCTACTTACTATCCGTAACTTTATATACTTATCTGTATCACGGGAAGCGGGAACCGAACCTCTCGCCAAGATGCCACCGCTAATTACGAATGTTAATTAGCAATGTTGTTTTTTTTTTCTTTCTAAATTTGTGTTATTTCGGTATTTAATGTGTAATATTGGTAGAATATTAACCATTAGTTATTCGTTGACGTGCATAAGTGTGGGCAAGTGATACAACTACAAAATGCGTGCTAAATTGTGTTTTCTGCCAAAACTCCCTAGAAAGTTTCAGTAAAGCGTCTTTACTGAATCGACTGACTTGACTCATTGACTATCCCGACTATTTATTTCAGCTTTGACTAGACTGTTATAGACTTCACCATTTAGAAAACTACAATCTACATAGGTACATAAAAATCACACACCGTGCGACAAGTCGCCTTACAAGGTAAGGCGTGGTTTCGTTAAGTGTGTGCTAGTATATATCTGTATAATCTATGAGTGTGTACGTGATACTGTATTATTACACGACGAGGCGTCTTTAAGACCGGCCTCAATGTGTGGTTCGCAGAACTCTTTCTTCACTTTTTTATTTGGTCTGAGATTTAGACCTAGTTAGCCACAGGGTTCAAACGATGACTCGTCTCGTCCCGTATCATCGCTCCACGCAGCGCGACGCAGCTCCGATCTCTTGCAATGAAATGTGTATCTTATTGCGTAGTAATAAAATTGAACTTAATTTTGAATCGTGATGTCAAAAATCTCCCTGTGGGTCGGGTCTCGTTTCAATGTGAACTTATCCATGTGTGTGTGTGTGTGTGTGTGTGTGTGTGTGTGAGAGAGAGAGAGAGAGAGAGAGAGAGAGAGAGATTGGCTGTTGGGCAACTGACGTCGTTATTATTTATGATTCTGTTTGCGTATTTTATATTGAACTTTCATTTTTACGGCAAAACGAAGTAGAATGGCATGCGAAAGGAATTTTTGTCAATTGTCATAGCCCATAGCTCCATAGGCCATGGATCCCTTGTTGGATGAGCTGAGGAGCTGGTCCACCGACCTAGTTCGTGATTTTTTTAAACGACTTCCAAAAAAGGAGGCGGTTATACGTTCGGCTATATATATATTTTTTTTGTATGTTCGCCGATTGCTTCGCCGTCTGTGAACCGATTTTCAAAATTCTTTTTCTGATGTAAAGGGTATCATCCGAGGTTGGTCCCATTTTCAAAAAAGTGGTGACCTGATGATGGGATCCATGAGGAATCGAGGGAACTCCTCGAAATTTATATGGATACATATGGTGATTTTGAGTTTTTTTAAAGGAATCCAAGCATATGTTACCAAAAAGTAAGATTTTGCTCCAAGGTATACCCTGGATCCAAAAGTAAAGAACAGAACTCCTGACTCCTTATAGATACATACTTGGGGATTTCGGCGTTGTTTAAACAACTGCAAGCATATGCCACTACGTCAATTAGAGTAATTATCATCATCACCACCATCATCACACCATACATCATCACATTATGATGGTATAAAAGGTACTTCTCATGGTATTTTACACCGACATGGATATCTTTGAACATTACTCTGCTATTCATGAACTTATTTGGCAAAAATTATTTTGTTGTTGTAAAGGATATAATTCTAAATTAGTCCTTTAGTCACTAAAGTGGAAACCTGATGATGCGATCCATGAGGAACCGAGGGAACTCTTTGAAATTTATATCGACACATATAGTGATTTTGACTCTTACTGGAATAACACAAGTATATGCTACCAAAAAATAAGATATTGTACCAAGGTATACCCTGGATCCAAAAGCGCTGAACAGAACTCCTCAGTCTTTAAAGATAGCGTTTGGAAATTTCGGCATTGTTTAAATAACTGCAAGCATATGCCACTTTCTAACTTACAGTAATCATCATCATCTTACTAACAATACCTAATGTAAGCTAAAATTAAACCGACTTCCAAAGTAAAAATTCACAAAAAAGTATGAAATAAAACTTATTTTCTAAATAATTCCCCTTTTAAATTTGCCTAAAATTTTAACAATTTCTCTACTCAATCTTCTTAATTTTGAAGTCGGTACCAGCAAATATGAACGTGAGTTCTATAAAATATTCTAGGATATCGTTTGGGCTGGTAGCGACTTCAAAATTAAGAAGATTGAGTAGAGAAATTGTTAAAATTTTAGCCAAATTTAAAAGGGGAATTATTTAGAAAATAAGTTTTATTTCATACTTTTTTGTGAATTTTTACTTTGGAAGTCGGTTTAATTTTTTGTTTAAAAATAATTAATATCTGGGGGCACAGTAGTGCCTCCGCCTAGACAAGCTAAGCGAAGCGCAAGGGCAGTACCAGACCACCTTTTCTCAAAGCGTTTCGTCGATTTTTTGAACCCTCATAACTTGGGTTTAGATTATACCAGATACACAAAATTTTCAGTATATGTTCCTAGTAGCGAACTAATTAAATATGATAAGTTTTGATTATATTGGTCTTATTATTTAGATTTTATTGATATCTCCCCTGATTTCGTCACTGACTCACTGATGATCAACAAAATTAGTGGGTACTTCCGGATGTCCTAGAAAGCTGAAATTTGGTAAGTAAACTAGTATTGGCACATAACAGACATAAAAAATTCTATCTTAAAACTTTAACCTCTAACCCCATAAACTAGGGGATGAACATTTGTAAGAGACTTACATACGAAAATTTTTACTCTAGAGGTCTGAAAATTGTTGTATTGATCCGCGTTATAAATATTAACAATGAAATTAATATATTGCCATAACAACTTCCAAAAAGAAGTGAAATCCCACGAAAAATATTTTCATGTAAAGAGGTGCCAAGAAAAACTCTACACGCCTTTACTCTACAAGCCTAACATCACAATCTCTATACCTTAGTCAAGTTATGTGGCTTGACCATTTCGTTCCTACAAGAATAGTAAATCAGAAAAACAGTCCGTCAATTTTTCATCTTACGCAGCGAATGTAGCAAAATGGCCAGACCACATAGTATTTTGACTGTAGATTTTGTGTAGTTGCCTTTGTACAGTTAAGGCGTGTAGAGTTAGAAGTTTGGTAGAGTCAGAAGCTTGGTTTTACATGAGATGAGCTTTTTGATAGTGCGAGTCATATGGTTATTATCTTGGCACCTCTTTACATGAAAATGTTTTTGGTGGACCATCATAGTTTTTAGCAATTATTTGAGAGGTGAACGATATGTAGATTTTTGTTATGAAGACCTCTGTGGCGTCAGTGCTCAAGCCAAAAGCCGCAGGTCCCGCCATAGGAACAAAAAGTTTTCTATGTTCCTCAGTCATGGATGTGAATTAAATATGTGTTGAATATAATAAAAATCTTAAATAATTATGTGTATAGTATAAAATTATTAAATATAACCCTAGTCTGGTATCCGTAACACAAGTACTTCAAAAACTTAGCATGGGAACAAATTGACGTGTTGTGAAAGACATATTATTAATTTTGAGTAAGGCAAGAAACACTGTATGTAACATTTTTCTATACTAAAATTATAAAGAGGAAAGATTTGTTTGTATGTTTGATTTGATGAACAGAATATTTAAATTAGCATTAGACCACGGGGAAGATCCTTATACCTACGTGGGTAACATTGAAAATGTTCAGAACTGGCCAGTTAGAAACATTCCTAATGAAAACTTTTTTGAATTTCGAAAAGAAGAATTTCGAACTTTTAGAACTCTTTGGTAACCTAATGTAGGTAGTATATTGAATTCATTTGTCATTTGTTTTTGTGAATTGGCGGCAAATCTAAAACTCTTGTTACACGTGAAAATGAACCTAACGCGAGAAAATTTTCGGTTAATGATTTATTATGACTTTCGTTGTGGGCTTACTCAACAACAAAGCTATGATAGGCTGCGATTAGCATTTCTTAATGAAGCCCCATCTCGTGCCAATATTTACAATTGGTTTAACGGGTTTAAAAACGTTGGTTTAAAAACAATAAAAGTATTGGCAACTTTCTACATTAAGCCGTTTTTAATTTTCTAAACATTTTCAGTTTTACCTAGGTATCTGGAGAATATTATATTCCTTGATTATTTACCTCTACTTCATACAATTTATTGGATGTGACGGTATCATATCAGTAACTTTCATTAGGACCACACCACAATCAAACATTATTTTCTTTCCCAACATTGAACAAACCAAGAAAACGAAATTAAATATATATTACAACATTTTAGCAAATGTGTACGTATACTAAATATTTATATTATTAATTCATTATAAATCTAAAGTGAAGGAATAAATATAACTGTATTAAATGTATGAAGGGAATAATGAAAGTGGATGAAGCAAAACAAGTATGTAAGGATCGTAGCAAGTGGAAAGAAGTGGTCTCTGCCTACCCCTACGGGAAAGAGGCGTGATTATATGTATGTATGTATGTATGTATGTATGTATGTATGTATGTATGTATGTATGTATGTATGTATGTATGTATGTATGTATGTATGTATGTATGTATGTATGTATGTATGTATGTATGTATGTATGTATGTATGTATGTATGTATGTATGTATGTATGTATGTATGTATGTATGTATGTATGTATGTATGTATGTATGTATGTATGTATGTATGTATGTATGTATGTATGTATGTATGTATGTATGTATGTATGTATTAAATGAAACAAGGCGTCAGTCTAAAATTTTTATTTGTAAAAAACAATAGATTCAAATAAAATACAAGTGAGCGTGCGCTTGTTGCCCGGGAAAAGTGCTGGTCTTCCGGAGCAAGAAGGAGCATTCCATACGAACCCAGAACCCGGGTCCCGGTACCTCCGAGAACCTGGAGCCAACCTCACCGCCACAGGTCCCACAGGCGGCGACTGCCACACCTTACAATACTTGAGCCTCCCGCGGTGGAGGCAGGACGAGGTTGGACGAACTATACCTACCTACCACTCACGACAGTGTGGACGTTTGGAGTCCCATCGACGAAGGATATAATGTCATGTATAATTACTCTACTATATTTAAACGAAAATTATCGACAATTACTTTCGGGTTAAATTTTACCCAAGTTAGGTGCTCCACATAAAAATCTGGCGACGGAGTCACCTAGCTCGGTAAAACGCAACCACATTGGCACGTCCCCGCCGGCGCGACCACGCCGGGCCGGCGGGCGGGGGACAGCTAGCTGAAATGGCAACGTGGCGCGGAGACCGCAGTCACATCTTGACTAGCTCGGTTGCTTACCTATCGATCGTCTACTCGAATTTCTCACTAAAATAAATAACTTAATCTAACACAAAAAGCTATTCGTCTGACGCCAGCCACGGGCCGACGTCGCGTCTATATTCTAAGTATTATAAATAATTTGTCCAGCTAATACAATTTATAAATTCGAGCCAGCGCACTGGCACCTACTTATTCTAGGGTGCCTAAGCATGTCCCTGACGGGGCAATTGACATTAATTATTATAAGACTCCACGTATCTATAAACCTAATAGTCTCTACAATAGTAAAAGTTTCAAAAATGAAACGTAGTACTACGAAATGCTTGACAGATGAGGTTCTCCGAAACTGTTCCAAACGGCGACTTACTTGGAAACGGTCGAAGCGTCTGTTGTCTGTTCTGACACCGTGTCCGTGACGGAAGTGGACTGCTCTTCTGATTTCGGCGCGAGAATGGTTTCAGAAGTTGTTGAGATTTCAGAGGACTTTTGTACCTCCGCTGGACCGCTGTTTTTGCCTGGTTCCTCTGAAGCGTCGGATTCCTGCTGCAAGATGACTTTAGTAGGGCGCTTGTTGATAGTCGGCACGTAGGATTGAGTAATAATTTCGATGTCCTTCTTGTTTGACTTGTCTGTTTTGTTGTCAGCCTTGTCCGACACGTTATCTATGATGGGTCGTCGGGTGGTCGGCTCCACTTTATCGTTGGGCGGGGGTGAATCTGTTATTGTGTCGCTCTCTTCGTCTTCTATTTCGACTACTTTTTGTTTGGTGACGGTACCAGAATTTTTATTTTTGGGTGGCTGTTCTGTGATCGAATTCAAATTCCAGTTGTTATTTTTACTTTTGTATCCGGCATTTACTGGAATTAATTCCTCGGAGTTTGAATTGAGAGCTGCGGGTACCGATGTATGATCTTCGGAATCAGGTTTCTCTGTATGGTCTGGCATAGAAGCTACGTCACCGACTAAATTAATTAAATCATTCAAAACATTGCTATTCTCAGCTCCTTTCGGTCGTAATATTATCGATGACGACTCCTGCGCATTGGGAGATATTTTGATAAGCTCTACAGCTTCTGTGGCACTCTCTTCGGAATAGTACGGCGACACAATAAATTCAGTCGTTTCCACGTATTCATAAGACCTGTCATCTTTTACTACTGGAACTTCTGCCAATAATGTAATAACTTCAGAGTCCGATGTATGTTTGGTTAAGGATGGAAATACTGGCAAATCAGTTGTAGATAGGAAAACTTTATCTGATTCGTCCTTATCAACGATTCCATGAGGGTTTTGATCACTAGTTTCTATAGGGATGGAGCTAAATTCAGTCTGCGATGTAATTTCACCAAAATTTGAAGTAGAACTGAATGCCTCGTCTTTTAAATTATGTTGCTTGGCATTTTCAGTCGTTTCGTTAGTTTTCTCAGTAACTGTTGTAGCCGCATCGCTTGATGAGATAGGCGTATTCATTTCTTTAGAAGCTCCTAAGTTTTCGGTCTTTATATACACGCTTTCTGTGGAAGCTTCTGAAACGTTATATCTTTCTTCGGAAACATCTTTTGTGGATGACTGCGTAACATCTAAAAGTTCCCCCGTTGTTTCATTTGATATAAGAGATGGGGCATCTAAGATTTCTTTAGGAATGACCGACCTTAAATCGAGCATCGTGCTTTCACTTGAGGCTGCAGATTGTGTACTTATTAGAATGTCTTTGATAGTGTCAGATGTAGTTTCGATAGAACGTTCAGTTATTGACGAATCGATCCCTGTAATACTCGAAGAAGAGATTGTCGCGGTTTCTTTAACATCCGGCACGGGCATGTTTACTGGTTTATTCGTTACATTTACCACATCGTGGTCATTAGATTGTTCATTTTCAATATTTTGATCATCCTCGTGATTTCCCATTACGGAAAGATCATCCGGTATAGGCGGAAAAGCTGGATTATCTAAGGGTGTCTCTTCTTCTTCTATTATTGGAGCCTTAGTGGTCACAGGTGTCGGTAGTGTTGCTGGTACTCCCATGAGAGGAATAATGTTCGGTATTTTAGATAAATAAACATCAGTATCACTATTTTCCTTGGTAGGCAAAATGATTTTAGACATGTCATCAGCGTCAGTCTTTGCGACGCTTGGACTATTGACAGATGTGGTAGACAGATCCGTTGCTGCCAAGTCGAGAGATGTTGAGGCTTTGACATCGGGGAGATCGGGAGATATATCCACATCCGCGGCTCGTTCAGAAGTGGCCTCTCGGGGGATAAGAGGTGACTTTGACGATGGGTATTCGACGGCTTCGGCGTCAGATGGGGAGATTATCTCTTTTATTTTAACGTCCGTTTTAATCGGAATTTCCGAAACCGGTGTTATTTCCTTGATGGTTATCTCCTGCTTAATGGGCTCCTTGGGCGGCGCTGGCGCAGAGTTTACGCTGGTTTCTTCGATAGAAGAAATACTGGGGTTGGGCGGAGATGCAACTGGCAGCGACGTTACACCTGGAATACATAAATGTCATCGTATTAGATACTGAGATTGAAATATTTATTATTTTTGAAGTCTGTTCTTAAAAGCATCATGATTTATAGTACAATACGAGTAGCTTTTTGCTTTACTTTTTCAGAATTCTAATCAAATATTACCTACATGTAAATTTATTTTATTTAAATCGACCATTAAATATGAAAGTCGTAGTAACAATAACAATAACAAAATAAAGTATAGTCAAAGTCGTGAGACAGAATAAAAAAAATAAGCAAACGTTTAGGGGTTCGCAAAAAAATGGGGTTTTGTCAATTTGATCCAAATTGACAAAAACAGTTTCGTTTCTTCGTCACTAACTTGTTTCTTGAACAACAAAACTGCCAAAGCTTGAAATGGTGCTTTACCGATGATGTGAATGTTTCAGACGCTTGATTTTAATCCAGCCAAGTGAAATTGCTTACTAGTTTCGCATGACACTTGTCTTACTTTGAGATAATTTTTGACAAACGCGGACGGTCATTGTTTCCAAAAATTATTGTCCCTCGTTGTTTATACTGTAGAAGTTTACCTCGGAGCGGGCAGTTGTCGTACTCGGGGCAGCAGCGGCCGGGCACGAGGCGCGGGCGACAGTCGTCGCGCAGGAAGCACGCGATGCGCCGGCACACCACCTCCCCGCCCTGACAGTAGCACACGCGGCACGGGTCCGCCGCGTCCACCAGCTTCTCGCCGTTGGCGTACACGCGCCCGTCCTGATTACAAAACAATACTATTAGCCATTTTCCTTTGAAGCTTCTCAAAAAATCCGCGTTACCGCTAGCGCTACGAGGGGTACAAATATTTTGATTCACAAAATTAAAAATTCTGATTTATCATCCCAACGAATATTTTATGGAATATGAATAAGATTTAAAAAACAAACAATATAAACAAAAAAATATTCAATTCACCTAACAAAATAACAAGCTTATATCCCTTACTCTATCATTAAAGTCGGTACTAGCCGTTAGGTAATATATTAAAGGATATTTTTCTATTTCACTTTTGGCTGCAAAGATATGTCTTTGCAGCCAAAAGTGAGTAATCCGTCCCGACAAATACTTTGACATGTCGTACCTGCTCGCAGTCACACTGGTAGGTGGGGCAGCACTGGTCGGGCCGGTGCAGGGCCTTGCAGCCCGGCCGCGGGTCGCAGCGGTCGCGCGCGCAGCGCACCTCGCCACCTGCGCACGCGCAGCGCTCGCACGGCCCAGAGCCCGGTACCGCAGCGCCGGGCGCATACGTTGCGGACCCCACGGAGCAGCGGCCTGAAACATTACATACATCTATTAGAACTTTGAACACGAAAGCCGAGGGTTTACTTATGAGGCTAAATCCTAATTTACTGAAAATACGCTTCACTGAGGCTCGGACTCGGAAAAGTTGGTATTTTTATACACTTTCTGAACGTCAGTATACAATCATGATGCCTACCACCGGTTCCGGAAGTAGCCCGGCGAGAAGATAATAATAACTCCCCGCACCGATTTCGGTGACGGTGGCCGGTTTCATTGAAACCAGGCCGGTTACGCAGGAGTAATTTTATAGTGCCCAAGTGTGTGCGCAGTACACAAGAGCACTCTCTCTTCCTTTACTCTCATAATCCAATGGGACGGATAACCGACACGACTGACGAGAGATCAGGCGCAGGTCCGACGCATGGATCATCTTTCTTGTCAGACAATCGGGTGATCATCCTGCATTGTCCTAACCAAACTTGGAAACAACATTTTTTGTTGTTCTAATGCGGGAATCGAACCTCCGAGTCGAGAGCCAATGGTCGAACCAATAGACCACGGAGGTTGTTAGATAGAGAGAAGATAATAATAATATCTTATTATATAATACTAGCTATATATTAGCGCAGAAGTTTATTTTCAGCGCTGTTTTTTTCCAGCCAGAGAGATTCCGGATGATGTAGTCGGAGCCTAAGCGTGTTCTATTTTGTACACTAAACTCAATGCGACGTCGCATCCCAAAAGAGTACAAGCCCTTAGTTTTTAGATACGTTTTCAATATAATATTAATATAGTATTTGAATAAGTGACGGCCGAATACTGAAGCTATAGTTAAATTAAGTGACGCTCAAGTCACATGCTGTCCTTGTCATTTCGGCTAGTAGAGACCGCGACAGCCTGTGAATAGGCGGGCTCTATATTTGATTAGCGCTTCAGTGTTCGGCCGTATAGCACAATGCACATAGAATAGCAGCAGCCCTTACCTTCTGTAAGTCCTAACTCGGTACTCGTCACATTCGGTAGCGGGCCCACGGGACCTGGAATAGATAGAAAAACAATTTAATACTCATAAGGTAACTCGTTAGTTTCTTAACGTATTATAATATACCGGGTGACTTTTATTTCGTCTGAGGATGTATTAGAAACATTTATAATCATATTAATTGTCTCAGAAAATGCTAAAGGAACTCTCTTGCATTTCGCACATAACCGACTTCTGTGAAAGGCTTTTGGAGATTAAAGGTTTATGAAGCTGAAACATTTTATTGCAATCCCTAATCTCTGTTCGGTGGAAAGTATTTATCCCCGAAGCTGACCCCGAGAGATAAAGTACCCCAGTGGCTCGTGCCCCAGATAACCACACTTTTAGCAGGATATTGACCTCAATGTTTTGCTACAAATGTGGGTAAGTATATAGGTATAAATGGGTAGTATATATGGTATACACATTGTACCTTCCATTGTTGTGTTGATTAAAGCTATGAAAAAAGTATTTCTGATAGCTTTAATCAACAGTATTAACTGTAATGGAATTCACTTACATAAACCGTTGCCTATTTTCAGACCCAATTCAATCTAAGCTTAAAAAGTGCACCATGATAATGCTACTAATTAAAATGTCACTTATATTATAAGTACCGTGCAATACAGAAATACAATGACTGCGGTTGATGCGTTTAGATTTTTTTAAATGTAATGAACCAGGGAACGAGCAGACAGATCGCCTGATGGTAACCGATTACCGCCGCCCATGGACACTCGCAACACCAGAGGAGTTGTACTTGTAACTCCTCTAGTGTTGCGATCCCCCCCTCGGGCCTCCGGTAACCTCACTCACTCGGCGAAACACAACGCAAGCGTTATTTCACGCCGGTTTTCTGTGAGGTCGTGGTATTTACCCGGTCGAGCCGACCCATTCATGCTGATGCGTGGCTCTCCTACAGTTGAATCTGAACTCTTATATTAAATAATGACATCTATGGACGCTTTCACACCACGTCAATCTGGTCCCGTGATAAGTTCTCGAATAACTTGTGTTACGAGTACCAGACAGCGGAAATATAATATTTAATACTTTTAGACTATACTGCATATTATATTTAAGATTTTTATTATATAATACACATTACACATATTTAATACACATGACCCAGGAACACACTTTTTGTTCCCTGGCGGGAGTCGAACCCACGACCTCCGAAACTCAGTGGCTCAGTGGTTAGCGCCAACGCGCTAACCACTGAGCCACGGAGGTCGTCAGTCGGAACAGAGTATTCAAGAACTTACATTGTTACACTTCTATATTCCTTGTCCTTTAGTCTATAATATACTAGCTGATGGCCCCGCCCGCGTAAGTACATTAACCCCCGGGAACCGTATATGTTCCGCGATAAAAAGTAGCCTATGCCCTTTGTCAGACTCTAGAATATCAGTGTACCAAATTTCACTTAAATGAGTTCGGTAGTTTTGGCGTGAAAGACGGACAAACAGACACACAAAACGATCTATACTAATATTATAAAGAGGTAAGATTTCTTTATTTGTATGCTTGTTTGTTTGTTTGTTTTGTCTGGAACCAGACATAGGCTACATTTCATCGCGGCAAAGTGTCCGTTTCCGGCGGCATTTCCTTTAGCGCGCACGAAGTGGCGGGCAACATCTTGTATGACTGTATGTTCATAAAATTTTACGACGTCATAAGGCAATAATAAGACCGCGACATATTTTGTGCCAGTTTGATAGTACCTATTGTATGTATTATCCAATAAGCCCCACTCCCCGGGCCCACTGCCCCCACTTCCCCAATTCCCAGTTCCCACACTCGTCGGTTAATTAAAAAACAGCCGAAAAACACTTTATGCAATTGCTGCTTGTTTTTGTTTTCCATGAGATTTCATTAGCTAAGTAAAGGCAATATGTTTAATTCTATGTAAGCAATATATCTTATATTGTATCAATAGTAGCTCTCATGGTGTTAAATCGCCTGAATTCATCATAATATATGTCGGAGAATTAAGATCCGTCCTCGTTGAAGTTTGCAATTGGCAGTCTATGGTAGTATGGTATAGTAAGAAGGCGAAGGAGCGACTCAAATGTCAGTGTCAAATGTCAATGTCCAGCTGTCAATAGTGCGCGGGGGCCGGGGGGAGTATACAGATCAAGTTGCATGGCGTCTGCGCCATGTACTAACTTGTGCGCATTGACTAAATGGGCTAATGGCGTTTGTGATCTACAATCCATTGAAATCTACGATATCTATTTGAATAACCAACATATATACTTATCTATACTTCTTTAGTCTATACTAATATTATATAGAGGAAAAATTTGTTTTATTACATTGAATAGGCTCCGAAACTACTGGACAGATTTTGATGGACACAGACGTAGACTCTACTACGGGGAAAGACACGGGCTTCTTTTATCGCGGCAAAATGTATGGCTCATGCGGGATTGTCGGCAACATCTAGTATAACATAAACTGTGGGAAAGTCATCGAGTACTAACACCAGGGGTGGCTGCACTTGATGTACATTTTGCAGGCCTTTGCATCCGTTAATGGATGATTTATACAGTATTCTCCGAGCGAAGTAACCACTCTTGAAATAAACTCTTGATGTAAATAAATTGGAAATTGAGTGTTCCGCCGATATCAGGGGCGCCGCGAGAGGCCTCGAGCGACCTAGGGCAGAGGGTCAGGGGTCAGGACGACTTTGACAAACTCCGCCAGAATATTATACTGCCGTCCGCAAACTAAAAGGCGGCCTAATTACAAAAAGAGTTTTTGAGGTAGAGATAACATTAACAATGGTTTATACAAAATCACTAGCATCAATTTCAAAATAATCCCACGTTTTTTAACTCTACCTCAAAAACTCTTTTTGTCATTTAGCCACCTTTTAGTTTTAGGACGGCAGTATATAATGTTACTCTGTTCAGATCCAAATTAATCTAAAAATAAATAAAAAAGCAATAGCGCACTGTAATGCAACCGATTTAAATATTGCTATTACCTTATTAACTAAAATAAACATGCAATAATACAGAGTTACTGTAATACTATAATAAAATATAGAACTACAATGACTCATATATTTGGTCGAATGTAATATTTTTGGTTACGTTTAGAATAAATAGGATCCCATTATATAGGCTAGGGCTTACCTATGAAGGAGAACCAGCCTTAGACACTGATAGGATCTCAGCAGAGTGTATGATTGGGATCTTTATTACGACTTTTATTACAACTTTACAGCTATTTACATATTAGTTATATCAGCTTTGTAAAATGCAATGTCAGAACGTTGACGAAGTTCTTAAAGACTAAAATTTATGGGACCGACCGCGGCGTTCAGCGATGTAACATTTTCTCTTTGTCTAAGACTCCGGCGCGGTGCCTTCAGACTAACTATTTAATTTTAATCTGCACAAGGCTCCGACGAGGTTGTCGCGCGGCGCTATCAGCTATCAGCTATCACCCATGCGGGCTGACGACAAGCGATGATCAATTTTGTCATTTTCGATGTCTTTACCTGTTTCATATGGCCTATTTCCGATGTCCCACAGTATTAATATAGCTAAGTGCTACTTTTTTCCCGATGTCCGCCAATGGTGGACAATTAATAGTTGGTTATATCGGGAATAGACGTTTAATATTATGTATTGATGTGTGTAATGTGTATGTAATATGTATGTATAAGTGTTAAGGTGGTACTTATGAATAATCAAAAAGCCTGTAGGTATCATAATATTTTCACAACGCGAACGCTGTAATCCCTTGCTGTAGTTTTTTTTAATAGTGCTTAGTTTACTTAGTTATCGCAGTAAAGAAGCGTAAAATTAATGCATAATATAATATATTAGCAAACCACGTCACGGTTCTCCCAGCATCTTCGCGAAACATACATAATTATAATATAATATTGTGGCGGATCAATCAGCACACAATCCTGAATCGCGCTATCGAAGTTTCTGAAGTTCGGAACTTTATATACGACATCTGAAATGCATAGGTACAAGCAGGCTTCGGCCTGATCGAGCATACCACCTCGCTCGGTCGGAGATCTCCCTTTGGGGCTACCACTATTCCCACAATATCATAAACATAATTATATCGAGTTAGTCAATAAATATCATATTAATACATACTTAATAATATGTCAAATAAAATAAATAATTAAAAAAATAAAAAAACCCGACTGCAAAAAATACATATACCTAAGCAACGCACTAAAAAGACCGAAACAAGTTTGAGAAAACTGACTACACTATGAGCTGAAACCCTAAGTGAAATAATTGACGTTATGTTTGGTAGCAGGCGGGACCCATTCGCAAATTATAAATCGTACAAAACTTGTTTCGGTCTTTTTAGTGCGTTGCTTAGGTATATGTATTTTTTGCAGTCGGGTTTTTTTTTATTTTTTTAATTATTTATTTTATTTCAGTCTTTTCAGTTGCTTTTGAATTGTAGTTATCTATGCAGGCGGGTTTTTGTTTTTATTATTATTATTTATCGTTATATTTAATATAAAACTGCAAGTTATATACATATTTAGAATCAGTGTTTAAAATCCTTCATTTTGATACCCCACTCGATATACTTGGTAGATATTTTTTTTTACCTCACAATGTGGCGTCAAACATCCGCCATTTTGTTTTTTTTTTAATGTCACCTATCTAAGAACACTTGGGCTATTAAGACGAATCTAACGATACCTCAAATGTGAAAATCCGTTTAGCGATTCTGAAGATACAAGGTAATAAAGAATATTACATACATACATACATACATACATACATACAAGATACGCGACAAACACATAACCCTCCCGGCAGTCGGGTAAAAATGACTTACTTTGGCTGATGTGAACCATAATTACTATATTATACGTCATTGGTAATTTTTTTTTGACATTTCACTGACTTCCTAACGCGAACAGACACACAGCTTAGTACAACCTGGTACAACTGACAACATCTAATAGGGATTTATTAAAAACGGCGGTGGCCGGTGTTCGTTAATTAATTGGCGGGGGGTCACGGGGCGTGAGGGGTGGTAGAGGTGTGGTGGGAAGGAGGGTGTTAATTAAGGCGACGGTAATTAATATATGAGGGTCTCGAGAGTGCGGCGTGTGGGCTGCGGTGTGGGGGGGGTCTTCAGCGGGCGGTACACCACAAGTTGGTGAGAAAATGTTTATGAACACTGTACCTATAGCTTAAATGAGCGAAGATTGTTCGAGATCTCTACAAACTTAGCGAACATAGAACAAAACATAGCAGTGAATACTTTATCCGCGACTTACTCGTAAGCCGCATATCCTGAATGTTTTGTCCTAACTCCTACCGTTAACATCGACCTACATACTCTATCGTCATTTTATTGTAATTGGAACACCTTGTCTCCCAATCGCAACGTACTACACACTGTTTACAAATATTGAATGTTAGAACAGTTCATAGTACAGTGTAGAGGTGGGCGCCGCGCCGCCATGCATGCGCCGCCGCCGCCGCCGAGTATCCAAAAATTCGCGCCGATCGATGTCGACTCAAAAAAAAAACAAGCCCGCGCCGGGTGCTAGGCGCCGGGAGCGGGCGGGCAGGGCACGGGGTGCTGTGTAGTAATGGAAATGAATGCTATTTTTCATTAATTTCATTAGCATGCTAATTTTCATCTTAGCATGCTACGTGCTATTGCTATTTGCTAAAATCGATTTTTAATGATCATAAATAGCTGTGTTTTGTGAAATGATAATGTTTTTTCATTACGTCGCGTCGCTCATTAAGTATTAACATACAATACGAAAATATTAATAACTAGCGACCCGCCCCGGCTTCGCACGGGTACAATACTTATACTAATACTACAGAATGTATTTAAACCTCTAATAAAAGGGGCGAAATTTAGTCAAAACAAACAGAAACAAATTAATATAGGTAAATACTAAAACTCAATGAAATAAGTAGGTACTTTTATCGTATGAAATACCTATACTCTTCAGGATTAACAATAAAACAAACACTAAATAAATAGGTATTCAAGTATCTATCCATCATAGTTACAATGAACACAAAACAAAAAATTTACTCATAGATCTAAACTTCCTCCCGCACGCGCACCCCCACCTTGGTGACGCCCATTTCGCAACGGGCCGTGCAGCAGAAATCGTAATATTTTAATTTCGCCATAACTTCAAAACCAAACATCCAATTTTAATCATTCAAAGACCAAATATTATCTACATAGATTGTACTTAGTGATGAAATAATATATTTTGATAAGGATTAATAGCATGAGTAAAATAAACGCGTTTAAATGTAGTGCAAAAAAAATCGAGACTTCTAAATAAAAAAAATGGTTGTTGTGCCTCACTCGACATAGATAGGTATAGTGTGTCGCGGACTTTTTTGTAGATATTTATAAGATCTACAATTAATTAGAACATTTTATGGTTCTATTTTTTATAGTTTAGGCAGCGTACGCAAAATAAGTAACTTTTCTGGTTGATTTTTACACCTTGTGTCCGAAAAACCCAAATATTTTTTCCAAAATAAATTTTAGCCTATGTTACTCGTGGATAATGTAGCTTTCGAATAGTGAAAGAATTTTTGAAATCGGTCCAGTACTTTTTGAGCCCATTCATTACAAACAAACAAACATACAAAGTTTTCCTCTTTATAATATTAAAACAACTATTGAATAATGGAACCTAAACGTATGCAATTAATTTTATTAAAAAAAAACTGCAGAAATTTGACTGAATTTGAATGTATTTTCTCTTCTCACTCGCTCGTATTAATTCTTGGAACATCGCGTCGTGAACTCTTGGGTCGCGTCGCGCGTCGAGTCAAAATTATTTCGCATAGCATTTTAGCATTAGCAACTAGCAATAGCACGATAGCCAGTTAGCACTTAGCGCCGCGGTGCGAACCAGCGCGAAAAATTGCGTTTTTTTTACAAAAAAAATAGCTACGCCGACCAATTTCCCCCGGCGCGCCGCCGCCGGCAAATTTTAGGTCGGCGCCCACCTCTAGTACAGTGTACACACTCTACACAGTGACTAGTGACTCACGGTCCACACAATGGGCACATCGCCGTTGTTTCAACAACAGCTCATCGCCCAATCTTACTAATATTATAAATGTGAAACTTTGTGAGGATGTATGTATGGATGTTTGTTCCTCTTTCACACAAAAACTACTGAACCGATTTTAATGAAATTTGGTATGGTAGTAGTGGATTAAAACATAGGCTACTTTTTATCCCGGAAAAGTACAGTGTTCCCGCGGGATACTCGATAGTATATTTACGCGGGCGGAGCCGCGGGAAACAGCTAGTAGATAAATAACACGCACACAACCCCACACCGTACATCACTCGCTGAGGCTGGGACTGTAATATTATGATCCGGAATCCGGCGCGGACGGTCCCGGGAAAATTCAGAGCACTGAAAATGGCACTCTGTGCTTATACAATAGAGTTGAAAATCGAATTGTCGAGCTGTCATATAATAATAAATTAACCCACACCGAATTCGGTGACGGTGGCCGGTTTTATTGAACCAGCCAATAACGCAGGAGTCATTTTTTATAGTGTCCAAGTATGTGCGCACCCAGTGGGACGGATAACCGACACGACTAATGAAAGATCAGGCGCAGGACCGATTTTTTACTTGCCCATCCGACGCATGGATCATCTTTCCTGTCAGACAATCAAGTGATCAGCCTGCATTGTCCTTAACAAACATGGAAACAACATTTTTTGTTGTTTGAATGCGGGAATCGAACTCACGACCTCCGAGTCAAGAGCCAACTGCCAAGCTCTACCCACTAGACCACGGAGGCTATCACATATGACATTGACATTTGACTCGACACTTGTGTGCTGTTTTCAGCTCTATGGTAATTGCACAGAGTTCTATTTTCAATGCTCTGAATTTTCCCCGGCTTTCTGGTTCCCGGAACATCCCAGCCTAAGCTCCCAAATACCTAGCCGAGCAGTACTAAACCGTCGATGTATATGGTACATCAACAGCGGCTCGTGCGACCGTCATCGCCCACGCAGATACATCTTACACTACTCGCCCTGTTCCCAAATTATCTCGCTGCTCTGTTTAAATCCATCGATGAATCGCGTGAAAGCAAGAGTGATCGCCGAATCGGGATACGGTGACACGGTCTGTTACGGAGGCCCCGATCAATAGGCCCCCGCCCCCCGCCCCCCGCGCATCTCTGCTCCTGTTTCACTAAAGGGAACACAAAAATACGAGTAAACACTTCCTCATTTGAGCAACCGGCAACAGAGCTTTGAATATATTGCGTAGTAAAGTTAACGCGCTCTGATTGGTTGAAATTTCATAAAATCGTTTTATGATAACACGTCGCTTCACTAACAAGTTACAATACAATCAAAGCAAAATGAAAATCTACTTTAAATACGAGAATTGAGCTCTCTTAAACTACTACCATACCCATCAAAATCCGTTCAGTAGGTTTGCGTGAAAGAGTAACAAACATCCATCTCACACTTTCACATTACACTAGTAGTAGGATATGAAGGAGGATTATAATTTATACTGTACTGTAATCTGTAAGTTCGACCTCTACACGCTGTAAGATAACACTGTATTGTAATGTAAAGAACTGGGCTTTTAGTCAAGACGCATCCGATAATTTCGACGGCGAACTTCGAAAACAAAATGTATTGGATTTAACACAGACATCACAAGCGACATGTCACTTAGCGATGAATGATGATTTATGTGATATGTTAAATCCCATAGGTACATTTTGGATTTCGTACTTCGCCGTCGATATTATCGAATGCATCTTGACTAAAGGTCCCGGGGTGTGAGGCCGCTGATCGAGTTCCCG
This sequence comes from Glaucopsyche alexis, assembly GCA_905404095.1. Classification (NCBI taxonomy): domain Eukaryota; kingdom Metazoa; phylum Arthropoda; class Insecta; order Lepidoptera; family Lycaenidae; genus Glaucopsyche; species Glaucopsyche alexis. The sequence goes on along the minus strand of FR990053.1, from coordinate 25,119,634 downwards.
GACTACGCCCAACCCCCACCGTTTATTAATTAACGCCCTAACTGGATAAAAGTTGAGTAAAGTGTGATGAAGAAACAGCTTGGATTGAAAACGAGATAAGACAATCTAATGGTCTAGTAAATGTTATGAGCGTTAAGGAAGAAAGAGTGCTTTTGTGTATTGCGCAATTGCGCACTCATTTGGGCACTACAAAATAACCCCCCGCGTAGCTAGTCTAGTTTCAATGAAACCGATGTCTAGTTTCAATGAAACTGGAAAAAAAATCGGTGTGGGGAGCTACTATAGTTATTATTATAAAATTAACATAATCATCACTATCCAAGGGCCTAGATCTATAATAACCACCAATTACGTAAAGAATCTCCACTCTCCATCAGATAGGTACGAGTATATCATTAAACGTTAATCTTCATAGACGGCGTTAATGACACATAATTGTAAGTGCCGACGGTTTGTGTAAACACCGCGTTATACAACGCCCGTAGTGTAATGACGGCGTAAGTCATGTTTATATTTGGTTTATTTATAAACTGTCACAACATATTGTGCTGTGTAGCAGTGGGGTTCCTATAACTCCATTCCTATCAGTTTCACTTACCACTTACCTGTTGAAAACCCTCATCTAAATCCCTACCAGTATATATCAAGGTACTCTGTGTCCCTACCTATTATGCAGGCATTCCCTATGAAGGAGAACCAGCCTTCGCCACTCATGTATAGTGCGATTCAAATGAGAACAGGATCGATTCGGCGCCATATTGTTTCGAATTTAGACTATTATGGTTATAGATATATAATATTATTATGATAGTTAAATTTTTGTTTAGATAATTGATTACTATTTAACGTTATTATTTAAATTCCATGCAATATTTATATGCAAATAATTTTTTCTGAAAATCGCACTTTTCAAGTGATATTTGACAGAAAAAGGTCATTGACGTTCCTATTCTCATTTGAAACGCGTTATACCTACTATAAAACCTGTCATACAACTTAACTGACAATCTGTCAGAAAAAAATCGGTCAAATTTGCCTATGTACTTGTCTCTCATGCTTGAATGAATTTTTTCGTTTCGATGACTGTGGATCGAACGCGCCTTACATTTACTAAATTACTATTTACTACTACATTGTGGAATATTTTATTTTTTTAACACACTACGGCGAAGCCAAAAGGTTTTGGCAGTATATGTATGTATGAATATGTTTGTTCCACCCTACTCCCTAGCGCCTAAGCTACTGATCCGATTTTAATTACGAGGTGTCAAAAGGTCCGCAATAACAGCCCGGGTAACATAGGCTATATAATTTACGTTCTCGGGTTATAGTTTTTATAAAAATGTAATTACTAGCGAAGACATTTTTATGCCTTTCAACTGTCCTCAGCATATTTCTTATTATCTAAACTATGTGCAGTAATAATAAAGTCAACATACAACAATAGCATCTACTTTATTCTTTAGTTCTTCAACTGTATTGATTCAATTGGAGAAATTAATATAATTTATAGCTTGAGAATTGAGATGGTCCGATCTCTGATCAGGGGCGTATAACAAAGGAACCCTCTCGATACTCAATAGCGGACACTCGTACTGTCGGTCGGTCGTACATACTCGTATAATATTATGAGTACGTCGGACGGGAATCGATGTGTTTTCTAGTTTCTACACTCTAGTGCATCGTTTCTCAACTGGTGGGTCGCGAACTCGTGACCCTTGGGAGGGTCGAGTAACGAGTTCATTTTAAAAGGGGGTCGCAGTCTGTTGAAAAATAATAAAAACAAACTACATATAGGTACAAAAGATTCGTTTTTCGAACGACTTTTGTATCGAACGTCGAAAAAATCGTGACGGGGTCGCAAGACTTTTTAGTTAAATTTTTGGCTTTTTCGTGGGTCGTGACAGATAAAAGGTTGAGAAACGATGCTCTAGTCACTAGAGCAGTATTAAGTAGTACCTATTCAATACAAAAGGTGAACTTTTATTTCTTTCGAAATACTTGTACTGTGAAAAAGAATTAGCAGTTTTATTGGTCAGACAATGGTTCAAAATAATATATAATATCATATCAGTGTAATGATCATTAAAACGTGTCTGTCTTTCCCCTTGGTATGTTCTATACCTGTGCCAAATTTAATGAAAATCGATCCACTAGTTTCGGAGCCTATTAAATGAAAACAAACAAATCTTTCATCTTTATGTAATATAAGTAGAACTTAGAACATTTAACCAACGTATAGAAGTATGTATATATTAATGAAACGCATTAGGGTAAAGATAATTTGATGAGCTGATATTAACGTGCTAACTGCTGGGTGCTGGCTACCGAAATGGCCACTGGCGCCAGCGTGATGCTGCTGGCGCCAGTCATCCTGTGTTATTCAACTCCCGGCGACTACTTGAGTACATGCATTACAGGTGATTACTGTACTAGGTACTACCGACTACGCCATTATACAGACACCGGGTGCATCACCATCATCATCATCAGTGGCTGTTGATGATTTTAAAACTATTTGCGATGTTTCACACGTGCCAAGGGTGAAACATTGCAAATATTTGTAAAAATCGTCTATCGATCACTGGGCGTGTCGATTGACAACAATAATATTTAATAACAACCTCTATAGCTCAGTGACTGTGGTAAGCGCGTCGGCGCTGGACGTAGCTGGTTCGAATCCCGCCGAAGGGACAAAAACTTTTTCTGTGTTCCTGGGTCTTGGATGCGTTTTAATATATGTACCTATAGTATAATAAAAATCTTAAATATGTGTATAGTGCACCGTGGGGCGTGGACTGATTTCCGAACCAAAGCATCCATACTGGCTAAACTTGACAGCAAAACTAGGCTCTCTACCGCCTGCCTCAAACTTATCCTAGAATACTTCGGACACATAGCCAGAAAATAAGAAAAACTAATGGTAACTAGTTTAATAGAGGGAAAAGACTGCGAGGCCGCAGCCCCATGCGTGGGTCTGACCCGCACCACACTCGAGTCCAAGTCCACCGTCTATGATACTCTTCAAGTGGCCGAAACTGGCGCACCATCGTAAGAAAGAAGATCATGGAAGGCCGAGGTCATGAGGAGCACGACTGAAGGAGGAGGTATAGTATAAAAGTATTATGTAAATATATTTTCGTTGTCTGGTACCTCTGATACAAGTTTTTCGAATACTTAGTATAGGACCAGATTGACGTGACGTGGAAGCGTCCGTAGATATTATTATTATTATACAATATTAATTCAAATAAAATTGAATTATAAAATAAATCGAATTGAATTGTAAAATATTCTTACGTAGTATTATGATCAGCCAAAAAGAGACCTCACGTCCGCGCTCTTGTGCCGCCCTGAGGTCAGCTCCTTGACCCTAGGTGATAGGGAAAGAAAATTTTGAAGGATCTTTCCCGTGGTCAGTCATTGCGTCACTAATGACGACATCAAAATTATAAATATGACGTCACGTAAAATTATTTCCGTTAACTTGATTTCTACTAATGTCACTCTAACCGAGAGCTAACTTAAGAGAGTCATTAATTTTTTATTCTATTTTCGAAAATGTATTTTAGAGAGACGTTCTACGAACTAATATAATTGAGATTTTAGGCAATAAATAATACAATATCTATGGAAGGTTCACACCACGTCAATCTGACCCCGTGCTAAGTATCCGGTGAACTTGTGTTACAGTTACCAGATAACAGGAAGTATGTTAAATAATTTCATATTATACATTATATTTAATATTTTTATAATTTATTACACATCCATGACCAAGGACACAGAAAACTTTTTGTTCCCCCGGCGGCATTCAGCCTCGGCGACCTCGGGTTTGAGCGCCATCGCGCTAGCCACTGAGCCACAGAGGCAATCTATAGAATATGTGTCGTGGTGCATTCATCGTCGTAATAAGCGGTAGCCGGGAGGTGCCGGCCAGTGCGGCACTAACTGTTGTTGGTAACGGTCCGCTGTAACTTTCACTGTGACCTGCGCGATCTGCGCCTGCGCACAAAAAACGACCGGCGCGGGCAATTAGGGCGACACAATGAGACCACATGCATCTGTCTATATTGATCTTTCATCTATCGGTAATAACATCTACTGCTGAATAATTCATCAACCAAAAGTTGAAGTCACTTTGTGTACATGATATAGTCAAAGCTATAATACCTTATATAGGTTCTAAGGCTTATTAATAATTATAGGAATGCCTTAATTAGCCTTCTACATTAAGTATAATATTTGAAAGTAGTCCTCAAAAAGTGTAAAACGGATGACAAAGGCTGTTAAACGTAAAAATTGTGTATTTAGATTTTTTGGAATTGTTTTAATCAAATAACAATACAATAACATATTTTTACAAGAATAAGGAACTTGTTGATATAAATATAATTCCGTCGGCCTTCATCAATATTTACGCTGGGTTTTTTGGTGAACGAGCTCATCTGCATTCCGTACAACATTCGAGGATGAGTTTTTACTTTTGCATACGACAGATGAATGTGTGAGGTGCACCTACGCAGTATTCTAGTAACCAGTGAGTTGTGACTGATTCAAAAGCTTAGAGGTTTGATAGTTGCTATTCAAATATATTATAATCAATTAATGAATATATATCACTAATATATTCCTCCGTCACTACGATTGCTGTAACGTAGCTTAAACGTTAACTTAAATATTAGCTTATACATAAGAAATCAATATACATATTATATTAATAATTAGCTATACTAAAAAATATTTAGGTAGTATTTTTTATTTTTATCCATTAAACCTTTTAAGGTGCGGTCCAACAGCATCCCTGGGGGTAAATCCCGCTCGACCCCTGATCACGTTGATTTAGGTCCGCGGTTGGCAGTTGACGTAAATCAGCTTAGGACGTGACTGACACACGTTCGGCGGCAGCTGAGGTACCCCAGGGAGGAAAGTTAACCCCGCAATCATTTATAGTCGGAGGTTGACTTCATAATATGCTATTGCTCAGTTATTGCTATTTAATATACATTTAAATGTGCTATTGAAACTACTACTTCTATAAATGTGAAAGTTTGTGAGGATGGATGTTTGTTACTCTTTCGCACAAAAACTACGGAACGGATTTTGATGAAATTTGGTGTGGTAGTAGTTTAAGCTCTGGAATCTGGATTAACACAGGCTGTTTTTTATCCCGAAACAGTAGTTTCCGTGGGATACTATCTATATTTACGCGGCGGAGCCGCGGGTAAAGTAGACATTATTATTTACTAAAATAATAATGTCAGACACGGTTAAGTTACCTAAAAGATGTTGACGACGATTAACGAAGTCCTAACCCCGAAGGTGCGAGTTTATGAGCTACTACTATTTAATATGACAAACAATAATAGAAGATACGTGACTATTGAGCTACCTTGGGGCCTAGCAGGAACAATTGACAGCGGCCTAAACGTAACGTTATCGAATGAAATTTGTATGGACGCTGTCATGATTTTGACAGATTTACATACAATTCTCATTCGATAACGTTACGATAAGTCGCTGTCAAATGTTCCCGCTAGGCCACAATATGTTCGATTGTATATACGAGTTATTATGATAACTAGTAACTAGCAGTAGGGTCATCACCCGCTGAACGTTTGCCCTGTTCTAGTACCCTCACACCCACACTCGGGCACACGCGTGTGACAGCCCTGCACACCGCCCCGGGTGTCGGAATGCCGCCGCGCCGGCTCCCTCCCCCGCCCGCCTCATTATTATCCCCCGCGCCCACACTCATCACGCTTTCACTCTTAACCTTGTAACTAGAGCATTGCCAAAAATCATGTAGAGCAATGCGGCATGCCCAATGGACCGGCCGACCGGATAAATGCCACGGCCTCATAGAAAAGCGGCATGTTATAGCGCTTGCGTTGTGTTTCCCTGAGTGAGGTTACCAGAAGCCCAAGGGGGGTTGGGGATTTTAAAGACCGGGAAAACACATTATAACGAGTGTTGCAGGTGTCTATGAGCGGCGCAGGCGGTAATCGATTGCAAACAGGCGATTCATATGCTCGTTTCCTAGTCAGTTTTATAAAAAAAAACTGCACCGAAATATTTAACACCCTCAAGCGTGCGTTCTCGGCGAGACTTACAAAATATAATTGGTTTGAGTCAGCGCGCGCCGGGAAAACCCGCGCCCAGCGGTCTGACGCACTTCGTTTATTTACCAAACATATTCAGGGTTCCGTACCCAAAGGGTAAAAACGAGACCCTACTAGTGAGACTGCGCAGTCCGTCGGTCCGTTTGTCTGTCACCAGGCTTCATCTCATGAACCATGACCGCTAGGCAGTTGAAATTTTCAAATACATAAAATAAAGTCCAATTCTTGTTACTATATTGTGATTTCGTTCGTTTCAGCCTGGTGACGTCCACTGCAGGACATAGATTTCCAGTGCGACCGGTCGCTCGCGGCCTATATCTGCCACTTTTGTCAGGTCATCTGTCCACCAGCAGGCTTAGCATGGCGATCCATAGAAATACATTTAAAGTAGAAATATTCTATCCAAAACAGTTCATTGCAAAATAGTTCTTAATCCATGATAACAAGGTCGTAGAAGATAGAAGTATAGAAGTCAGCATTTCTAAACAGCCATATTTTTAAAATGGTTGCCGGGAAATCTGTCAAAAACGAACAAATTTCAAGTATGTGACTCAACGTAAAGAAACTTTTTGTCTAGGTCCGCCATGATGTGGAGTGGTTGACGTTACTGTGGGACTTTTTGACATTAAATTTAAGAAACCGTTTCTACTTTAGCTGTCAAAACAGGCCATTTTGTGCGCTCATGCTCTGGAAGAAAAGAAATGTTATTTCTCATAACGATGATACATCGACCTTGCTACCTTATAATAAGACCTATTTTGCTTCGAATGGTATTAATGTTTCTTCAATCTGTCATATTTTCTATTCTTCGTTGTTTCTTCTATGCGCATGCTTAGCCTGCTGGTGGGAGGCCGTCCTACGCTTCGACATCCAGTTCGTGCCTCGTGGTCTCCACTCGAGAACCTTTCGGCCCCAGCGGGCATCGGCTCTACAGGCTATATGTCCAGCCCATTGCCACATTAACTAGCTAATGCGCTGGGCTACGTCGGTAACTTTAGTTCTGCTACGGATTTCCTCATTTCTGGTTCTATCACGTAGAGAGACTCCGAGCATAGCCCTCTCCATAACTCTTTGAGCGATACGAAGCTTTTGAATAAGTCCCGTTGTGAATGACCACGTTTCGGCTCCATATGTCATCACCGGTAACACACACTATTATTTCAGTCCATGCGCTGTCTCGCTCACAAGCGAAAGACTTAAACAAATATTTAAGCGGGGCTCTATGCAACAAACGTGTTTTCCGACCGTTTGGTACGGAACCCTTCATGCGCGCGTCACACCCGAACTCGGTCGGTTTTTTACATAATGTTTGTTAATGTTTTGTGCATAATTATACTGCTCGTTAACATTTGTTTTTTTGCACCTTGGGTCGAGCTCGCGGAGTGTGGTAGGTACTGAGTTACTGACGTGTGTCTGCTAAATTCGTTACATAATCGGTGGGCCTTGACCCCGCGTGCTGGGCTGCCTGCGCGCCCGCCGCCCGCCGCCCGCGTATCCCGGCCCCCGGGTAATAGATGCACAGCACCGTTACATACAACTATATCTATATCTATATGAAAATCGGCGCTCGTATCTAATTGGGACACGCACCTCTAGTATGTGTCCTTATTCCCTAATCCCTATATTTCACTTTGAAGCTAAAACTGCACGTCGCAGACGCATAGCGTTTGTATGTCGCAATAAGTGCAAGGCTCCCGATTCCCATCGTGCACTATGGTACTTGCAAGTTGATACCTTTAAGGGTGTAGAAAATACGGAAGTTAAAATTTTGTGATTATCATTAATCTAAAATGATTTGAATTGTTCTAGAAAAATTTTAGAATGATCTAGAATATTCCAGAATAATTTAGAGAGCTCTAAAAAAGATACCACTTTTTCGAACGACCACGAATGTTCTAGAAATATTTAGATTGATCTTTTCTTTGAATTTTTGAATACAATAAAAATGACCAAGCGAAGCGGGTATTCACAGCTAGTATAATAAAACCGGCCAAGTGCGAGTAGGACTCGCCCGCGAAGGTTCCGTACAAAACGACAAATAAATCAAGCTTGATGTATGGGATTGGAAGCTGCGCTTAAATATTTATTTTATTCTGTTTTTGGTATTTTACAAGCCAACTTAAATAACCTAACCAAGAGCATGCCAGGACATGTCTAAGGAGGGTTCCGTAACTATAAATGCGTAATATGCTTTTATTTTAATTACTCCAAAAGTTACTGTCCGATTTGGTTCACAATAGTTTTCCTAAAGAGTTTTTAGCATGATCTATCAGCATGGAAATTTGCAAGTTTCTATCTCCTATAGTTTAAAAATGCTAGGGGGGGGACCAACTTACAAACTACTTTGGAGGCCGATTACTCGAAAATGGTCAACTTTATAAAAAAGTAACGTATGAAACCTTACCCTTATTTTAAAAGACCTATTCTACGATACCCCACACGATGGGGTAGAGTGAAAAAATATTTTTCATCCCCACTTCACATGTATGGAGAGCCACCCCTAAAATATAAAATTATAATTTTTTTATGATCCCGAAACCGTGATCTATACACAATCTATAACTGCACCAAATTTCATCAATTTATATTCATAATTACAGGAGCTAGAGGCGCGGACAGACAGACAGACAGACAGACAGACGGACGGACAGAGCGAAACTATAAGGGTTCCTTAAGTATTACGGAACCCTAAAAAGATATTTTACAATGGCGGGGACGGGCTTCATACAAGAATACACCGGTTTTTTGTATTTTATAAACAACCTACAAATGTAAGAGATAACTCATAGGTATTTTAAGTAACAGTTATAACTCGTAAGTTGTAACCCCAATTTTAGGAAGTGGAGCGATCGATGTTCGCAGACACAACAATGAGTCAAAATTAACGAGTACACGAAGTGTGTCATTAAAATGTTCGTTCACTAGTGGTATAATAAATATTGCTATAGCTTATAAATGAATAGTGCTCTTAAAAATAAGACAGTTTACAAAAGGAAATACTATACTAAAATCAATATAAATTATTGAGCTAGATAAAACAATATGATCTTGAAATAAACTGTACCATACTGTCCATAGCCCAGACTGACAAACTACGTATTCGTAATGTTACCGAATGTCAATTGTATATGCCACTTGTGTGTGCATCTTTAATTTGTCATTATTTTGCACACAATTCTCTGCCAATAACGTTATAACTTACCAAAACCATATCTATTCTGTGCCAATACGTAGCTTGACCACACAGAATATAGAACTTGCCCATGAACTTGGATAGACTATTTATGTTTTCATTTGGATCTACTTCTAGAAGCTGTAAGTAGATAGAGTTGGGTAGTAAATGTAGAGTAGAATGCACAAGACAGTAGACACTCACCGGCTCCGCAGATCGCTAAATGAAAAGCGGCTACCAGCAGTATTCTTTGGAGCGACGCCATGTCGCTTTTTGACCTGTAACAACGAAACAATTATTTACTATTAAAACCAAATTAAATAATAGAAATAACATATATAGCTTATTTGCATGTTTTGTCTCTGTCGCTCAGTATAAAGTAAGCAGCGACAAAGCTCCCGAATAAGCTATCCGACACCTATAGGAAAATTGTGAAACAGGTTGAATTAAGTGACACTCAAGTCACATGCAGCTGTCCTTGTCATTTCGGCTAGTAGAGACAGCGACAGCCTGTGAATAGGAGGGCTCTTAATTTTAAGTAGCGTTTCAGTATGCGGCCGAAAGTATCATAAAAAAGTCATTGTAAACCTCACAACAATGTGTTGTTGACTTTTTTTGTTTCACGATAGAAAGTAACCACACAAAGTTTATTGAAAGTTCGCTAGCAACTGGGGTGCTACTCAAGTCGAAGAGATCGTTTCTATTATGTCTAGGAATGTACCGTATCTTGCATCAACTTACAATGAGCTAAACGGACAGGTAGCTCGCGGTACAATTACGCAGGAATGCGCTCGGGGTCCGCGACCGCGCATCGCCGCGCAACACTTTTTGCCCCTTTTTTGCCATTTTTTGCACTTTTTGGTTCATGCTATAACACCGGACAATCATTACACACGCTTACATAGATGAGGTAAACTCGCTACAATGTTTTAAACAGGCAGTGCTTTTTGCAAGTCGGACTGGTCGTGCGTCAAGAGTTTTCCTCATATGGCAATATTATATTACGTAGATGGTGTTTTTATATGTTTTAGCGCCAGATTAGTAGCTAATTGAGGTATAAAATTGCTGTAGTTTGAATACTAATAGTTGGTAATCAATAATCGTAAATGATAATATTAAAATGAGAGCCTTCCTGCACGAACCACACCGACGCGACAAAATGTGGTCATGCTGTGGCATCTTGTATTCTTGTCGTTACGTTGTAATACCGACAAAATGTCGATGTTTGTTATGAATTATCAATATAAGTACTCGGTGTCACTCGTGGTTGCGTTGTGGTTGCGATGCGATTCACACAGCTTGACCATATTTTGTCACGTCGCTCGGTTAGATGTGGTCGTGGTACGTGTGGGAAGACCCCTACTTAAACCAAAGCAGTTTAAGTAATTTTAGTACCCGATGAAGATTGATTTGAAAGTCACCAGACATTCAATTGACTCAGGAATATTGGCATCATTTAAATTAATACAGTCGCGCTGTCACATTATGTAAATTGTGTGTGTGTCTGTCTGTCACTGTGATCGATGTAGAAAGTCCGTGAGAGCGGGATATGAAGAGTGACAGTCATTGTGCCCATTATCTGCCCCATATATGCCCAGACTGCCCTCTCCCATGTATGCCGAGACCCGCGATCATTTAGTATAGTCCGTATAAACAACGTGTCACAGCAAGGTCGAGATTTTTATCTTTATCGCTTTAGAACAAATGTAATAATTAAGAGATTGGTGAGTATTACTGATATTTATATAATTATGATCTTTTAGTAGCATAAACGTGTCATAGTGCTAGCGTTGATTGTCGGAAAAGGAGGTCATTAGGTACAGGCACAGGACTATTGTAAATCGCCAGGTTGCTAAAGGTTTGCTATAAAAATGTAGTTTAATTATTGTAGTGTTTACGTAGTTTCGTAAACCGTTGGTTTGCCAGTTAGCAACCGACGTTTTATATCAAAATTTTATCACCCTAGTGATCTACAATCATAGTCCTGTGCTTTTACAACATGACTTCTTTTTTCGACGGTCAATATTTGACGGTCGGTAATTCTGTAAGTATTTACCTAATGTAACCAATATTCATTGAAAATGCTTAGTACAATAAGACAAGTATGTGTGTGAAACCGACATGCAATAAGCTGGTCAACAACCCTTGACTTATATATCTTTACTAATGTAGGAATACATAATAAATTACAGCAAAAATATAGTATAGCGGTCACAGTGTGTGCGGCCCTAACAAATGGCCAGCAACTGTTTGCGGATGGCCGGCGGTAATTTTCCAATCCCGTCGCTGACCCCAATTGGATGATCGCCGCCGCCTTCCGTGTGAAAGTTCACGCCGCCCGCCCCCGCCTTCACGCCCGCCCGCGCCCGCCCTGCGCGACGTACAAGGCCGCCCATGGAGTGTTAGCTTGTTTCTTTTAAGACAAATAAAATATACAAGGTTGCTGCAGCAGCTGAAGTGTTTCTTTGAAACAAAACAATTCCTTGAATGTTTGACACAATGTTTGAAACAATTCCGCTAAACGAGACGCGAGTCTCGACAGATTTAGAACGACATTTTAAGTCTTTAATTTATATTTCCAGAGACATCTTTCGTTGTTAAATCGGATTAATATTTAAGGGTCTTAATTTTTAACTTCTAAAGAGTGTCAGACAGCTTATTCGGAAATTTTGCTTACTTTATATAAAGTGATAGAGACAAAACATGCAATTATGCTATCCGACACAGTAGATTGTGTTACCTATTACCTAACAGAAACACACTGTTTATGCCGGTTACGCAGCAGACGGATGCTGGCAGGCAACAGATTTGATTATAGCACACGTAAGGGACCGTCCATTAATCACGTGATGTTTTTAACAACTTTTTAGACCCCTCCCCTCCCCCTGGTGATACGTGATGAGGTTTTATACCAACCCCCCCCTCCCCCACCTAAGATCACGTGTATTTTTTTTTACATAGTAAGCAGGTCATGTTTGAAGAAAACCTTTAACTTAAAAAACAATTTAATCGAATAATTTAAGCAATTAAAAACTATACGAGTCATTTGTCTTGTAAGAATTTAAACAACACTACGAATCTACAACCGATAATAATTTCGGTATGCATGGACTAGATTCGAAAATTAATACACGTGATGTCTCCTTATACCCCCTCCCCCCCTTGGTGATACTTGGTGATTTTTTTCGGACCCCCCTCCCCCTTTAGGCATCACGTGATTAATGGACGACCCCTAAGCACTTGATGCAGTCTGCATCAACCGGGAGAAATTTTATTCATTAGCGATTTGTATTAGTATTAGGCCCTGTGCAGACACAGCGATAATCGCGCGATTCCCGTGCTTAAATCGCGCGGTTTAGTGTCCACGTTGTAATACGAGGGGTTTGTAATGAGCTGCGTGCGATGAATCCGCACAGTTCTTAACCGCGCGATTTCCGCTGTGTCTAAGCAGCAGCCTTAAGCATTGAATGGTTATCGCAAGTCCCGCGTTTTCTAACTGCATCAATCTGCTCACACAGTATACTTAACTATCACTACATATAATTTGTGCGTTATCCTTTATGTAAAGCTTTGAAGCCAAATCGGTTGGTGTAATACTTAGTTCACTGTGATGTTTGTGAGTTCTATTTATCTTTCAGTCTCGATACTGAAGAGGCGGTAGTGCCTTTGGCGGTCATTTTCATTAAACTACTATGTTATAAAATAATGATGAAACACAATATTTTTGCGGAGTTCACTCGAAGTTCTAACGCGAAGTCGGGAGTTACTTGGTGTTACGGAGTTTGTGAATAGAAGTTGCAATATGAAGTTGGGTAATGAGTTAGTTCTCCGGTAGTTTGTCACTATTGTTGGACTAACTTCTGTCTGTTTCCTATCTATATTAACATTTCTAGGCTAACTCAATAGGAGTGATACAATCACAAAGTTAAATTATAATTTACTAGCTATTGTTCGCGGCTCCACCCGCGTAAATACTGTATTTGCCAACGAGAACTGGTGCTAGGTCCGTCACAGGTTCGCCGAGTCAGCATCTAACTAGAGCTCGTCACCTCACGCTCGTGGAAGAGGTCAGATTATCCTATAAAATAATAACGTCACTTGACAACCGCGAGGCCGATACTGCGCGGCGATCGCGTGACCTTCAAAGCTGGTGCATCGTACGGCAGTGCAATGGTGTCTATGCGTATCGAGAGGCGTCAGAAAATTGAACAATCTATGCGTTATTGATTATTATCTTTCTTTATTGCACGGGAAGTGAGTTATATTTAAATTGGGAGCATCATATAGCGATATTCACATTGTTTACGTTTCTATTGAATTATGTGAACTGAGTATTGCGATAAGCGAAGTGTACAAAGTGTAGCTAAGTATAATAATAACCGATACTGATGATGACTTTATTAGCTTCGGCGCGGCGGCGCGGGCGCGGGCGCGGGCGCCAGGTTAGCTGCGCAAAAACTACCGATGCTACAAGTTATAACCTATGATCATTACTCATCCTTCACCAGTTATTTATAGATCGATCGACAGCCTCGCCACAAACTACAAGTTGACACCGCAGTCTGCGACCAGTCCGTTTATAACTAGATGTACCCAACTACCCAACTACCCACTGGTCCCTATCACTCATCTTCTAAGCTAAGGTTTACCCTCGCAAGTCTCATAAGGTGTAGTTAGCTCTTTGCTCTATAGACACACTTACATTAAGAATTCAAAAAATATTCACTTTAAATGTTTTGACTTGACAAAGAACCAGTCGTATCTACTATAGTCTACTTATTGACAATCGTATTAATAATACATAATAACATTTCTTTGTTGAAAAATTTACCCAACTAGGTAAATTATATAGAGCCTGGTCAGAAAAATAAAAAACCTGCACTGGGGGCACTTAATTTTTTATTTCCAGTAACACTACGAATGTCTGGGATGTGATTGGTTAAATCTCAAGTATTTGACATTTCATTTTAGTGCCGTGATTTTCCGCAACATAGCGAGGTCATTTATTTTCCGGTCATGCTTTAGCCTATGTTACCCGGGCTATTATTACGAATCTTTTGACACCTCACTAAGATCGGATCAGTAGTTAAGGCGCTACGATGAAACAAACATAACATACATAGACTGCCGAAACTTCTTCTCTTTTAGCTTCGCCGTAGTCGGGAAAAAATAGAACATTGCCAAAATATGCCAAAAATTATAAGTGATTCAACCATACGACATTTAAAAACCGACTGTCCAGGCACTAAAGTATTTCAAGAGTGGTTACTTTGCTTGGAGAATACCTAATGTATAAATCGTCCAATAAGGATGAAAAGGCCTAAGTTTTTATGAGTGATTAGTTACCTATTACAGCTAATTAACTATAATATGTAGTAGGCTCTACCTACTATAATATTGCCTCTACGAGTACATATCATCTTGCGAGTTACGACGCTATGACTCACGCGGAGGGGCGTATGTAGACTTTTTACTTTTTGCTCCGATGTGCGTCGTTTTTAGGGTTCCGTAATACCTAAGGAACCCTTATAGTTTCGCTCTTTCCGTCTGTCTGACCTGTCTGTCTGTCTGTCCGCGTCTCTAGCTCCTGTAATTATGAATACATATTGATAAAATTTGGTGCAGTTATAGATTGTGTATAGATCACGGTTTCGGGATCATAAAAAAATAATAATTTTATATTTTTGGGGTGGCTCTCCATACATGTGAAGTGGGGATGAAAAATATTTTTTCACTCTACCCCATCGCGTGGGGTATCGTAGAATAGGTCTTTTATAATAAAGGCAAGGTTTCATACGTTACTTTTTTATAAAGCTGACCATTTTCGAGTAATCGGCCTCCAAATTAGTTCGTAAGTTGGTCCCCCCCCCCCAGCATTTTTAAACTATAGGAGATAGAAACTTGCAAATTTCCATGCTGATAGATCATGCTAAAAACTATTTAGGAAAATTATTGTGAACCAAATTGGATAGTAACTTTTGGAGTAATTAAAAAAAAAAGCATATTACGCGTTTATAGTTACGGAACCCTCCTTAGACATGTCCTGACATGCTCTTGGTTAGGTTAGGTTATTTTCTTTGCCAGCCAGCAATGAGATCGTCTACTTATGTGCTCGACTTCATGAACATTTATGAGCTCCTGCTAATTGTTAATAATACGAGGAACCAGTCGCTAGTCCATATTTAGATGGCAAGATTAAAAAAAAAAGTTATTGTAAATCGTCTACGTCGTCCATCTAGATTCTAGAACATGGATTTCCAAAATGGTCCAAGTCCTCTAGGGTCCTCTAGGGTCCACGGGATACCCGACAGGGGGCTACGTTGACGTAATAAAAAAAATGAGGATTCACAATTCGTAAGCGGGGTTCAAGGAAAATTTATCTGGATTCGATAATGAAAAACTAAAATGTTAAGCTCGCATCATTATTATAGGATTGCCACTTGCCAATCGTACTTGATTATAAAGTATCGTACGTTATTTTGGGTATTTGTACTCTATACTTTTATTTATTTTATGTAAAAAATATAATTACGGCAAGATATTTTTTTCGCATAATTTGATACGCATTTGGCCCGGAACGGCTGGCTGAAAAGGGCAGCTGAGCTTCTATTTTAAAGTAAAAAATAAAGGGTTTAGGTCAGGGACGGGGAGGGAGGGCTGTACGCCAAAAACTGCAAGGGATCCTCCGGAGCAAGCTAAATTTATTTAAAAATTGGTCTATAGGAAAAAAGTTTCGGAACCTGAAAGTGTTTTTAAAAAATTCCGCGGCCATATAAAATGTTTGATGATGGATGGATTGAATATATATCAAGATTCAAGTAGTATCTTTCGGAAGTATCATCATATAAAGTGCTATTCATATTACAATTATTTGTTAATTTTAAGTGTTATTAATGAATTGAAGTCAATGATATGCCTAGTGGAGCCCCCGGTGCGGCAGACGTTTAGCGAGTGACACACATACACACCACATACTCACACCTGACCAAACATTACGCAGTCGATAGTATCTACACACTCCACATTGTACAGATGTAAATAATAATGCGTAATGATAATAATAGGCTGTTTTATCATAAAAAGAAACAACATTCTATCTCCCCCGCATGCGCTAGGTGAACAGCTTGGCACGCAGAGACCCGCGAGGGTGGAGTGATGATTTTCTCGCTTGTCAAGTGCCAACCTGTTTCCCTAGCGTGGCTTAAGATGACACCTTCAGTAGGTAAATATTGATTTATGTATTTGACGTAAACGTATAATAGCGTTTCTGTGAAGCGAACAATTAACGTAAAGTAAACAATTTAGTTCTGTTAAATGAATGTTCGCAGATGTGCGGCTCGTGCGCGTGCGGCGACGTGACCGATGACATTCGACACGCGCTCCGACACGCGCGTCGCGCACGTGGAGACGTCACACGCGTTAGTCGCGACATAGCAGTCAGTCAGTGCAGGCCCTCCCGAGACAATCGAGACTCGAGAAGGTATCAAAACAACACTTACGTCCCCATCAATAAATTGCAAATTCTTACGTCGTAAAAGCTGAGGTAAAAGCAGCGCGAGGAAATGGACAAGCTGCCAATGCGTAACAGTGTAAAGTGTGTTACTTTTTTGCACTGTCTATTGGAATGGTTATAGGCCTAATAAACAGTATTATATATTGGCAGTTGACACTGGCAGAGTTAAAAAGGCCGAAAAAACATCGTATATGTTTTCAAGCAACACCGTTTTTCTAAATGGTCAAGTCCAAATGTCTAAAGTCTAGCCAAAGTCTTAGTAAATCGTCAGTGCAGTCAATAAGTCAAGTCAGTGGTTTCAATAAAATGACATGTAGCCTATGTCCTTCCCCGTGGTCTACTCTACATATGTGCCAAATTTTATCAAAATCGGTCCAGTAGTTTCGGAGTCTATTCAATGCAAACAAACAAACAAACTTTTCCTCTTTATTATATTATAACTATAGATTACAGTGGCGAAGGGTTCCTATAACTCCATTCCTATCGGCTTCCCTTGTCACTTACCTTTTGCAAACTTTCATAGAAATCCCTACCTATTAAATCCCTAGCTCCGGCTTCCCTATGAAGGAGAAGCAGCCTTCGCCACTGATAGATTAAGAACTGAAATAACACAAATTTAAGGAAGAAATAGAAAAAACATCCCGCCGAAACTGTTCAAGTGTGTAATGAGTTACTTTATGAAATATTTTGGACTCTCTCCCTAATGGTGAAGTGTGCGAGGGAGGCGGAGGTTGACATAAAACACTCTCTAAGCACTTATATCTTCTTTCCAACGATGGATTTTACGTAGTTCGTGATAATTAGTTAATAATAATTACTAATTAAGGATTATCAACATCCTCAAAGCTTGAAAATAAAAAATTTAAACGTCGTAATAATTTATCTAAGATAACTCACGAGCTGTTAAACAACTGTCATTAAACTAGTTGTTTAACAGCTCGTGAGTTGTGCAGTATGCATGTTGCCTGAAACTTTATGGTTCGACGTCAACGGCAAGTCGCACTTGGGTTAAAGTTACACAAATTGGCAACGACGCTAACTATCAAATCAATGCTATTTTACCTGTTGCCGCTATTATAACGCTACCAATTTAAATATACTTTATTTACCGTGCATTGTGCAATAAAGAAATACCAAGAATGAGTTAAACTTTTTAAGTATGACATTAATTTTGGTCGTTTTTAGTCCTTTTGTTTCCAAATACCTAGACCAAAATTGTACAAAAGTATTTCGTCGTATAGACGTGGACGGTGGACCTTTGCAATCGTTGCATGTTGCTCTTGCTAATTGATAGTACTCGTAGATATATATACACATTACACTCGTCTTATATTAATTCGTATTTTATCTGCCATCGTAAAACTATTCCATAAATACTTAATGCCATAATATGACGTACAGCTATCACGTATGACGTAGGTCATAATTAAATACAGGTTTCGCGGCATTTGTATAGCGACTCGTAATTTCGACGGCACTGTCACGGCTGAGGTGTCCGAGTGGTTAAGGAGTTGGACTTGAAATCCAATGGGTTCTACCCGCGCAGGTTCGAATCCTGTCCTCAGCGATTACTTTTTGAAGTAATATTTTTATTTTTTATTTTTACTGTAGTAAATGAAGTTGAAACAATTTTTACTTTTGTTTTTTTTTTATATTTAAAGTGTGTGCGGCTCAAGAAATTTATTCAAACACATTCCCCGCTATCTCACACAAAACTAGTCTCATTAATTAATGACATATCTGTTATCACTTGACAGTTGGCACTTGGCAGTTGACACTTACATCAGGTGACGCAATAATTATCCTTTGTCGTCACAGAAACTGTCACGCATTATACCTTAGCCAAATATTATATCCAGTTGACAGTTTTACACATAGACGTATATTATAGACGAGGCATGTTGAGGCAAAAAGTGTCTCCAGTAAATTGGCCCCAATTTTTTAATTTTTGGGGCCACTTTGAAATTCGAAGTATGGTGAAAACAAGATGGCTGACATTTGAGTTACGGTGAAAACCAAGATGGCGTAACTTTTTCTTGTATGAATTTTTTTCTGCTAAATGTACGTGATAGCCTATCTTGAGTTGAAATCTTTGGCTTTACATTAATAACTTGCAAATCTGGCAAAAATATAGAATAGGCCTCAGGGAAGGACACTTTTTATCGCGGAAAAATGTTCGGATCCTCCGGGAAACATATTATAGCGAGTATAATATTCTACCTTATAGAAAAAACAACGTCGTAGTACATCGTGTACAGCAAGACGATGTACTACAAAAAATATTTTATAGTAGATAGAAAACTGTAGAGTATAGTAGAGAGAGTAGTAGAGAGACTAACGAGCGGCACCGCCCACGATGGTTACTAGCATTAGCGAGCAACACAGAGAAGGGGTATTGACTAATGTTTAGGAGCTAAATTAAAAACTCTTTTCTGTAATCATTTGAATTGAAAGTACAATAATCTAGAAATGCTGTTTAAGTTTTGATGTAACTCGTACAGCTTCAGTTGTATTACTTTGATGATGACAAAGATGTGTAAGTTCTCAGGACAATGGGTAGTTCTCCGGAGCGCGCCGCCGCTTAGAGAGCTTAATGTCAAGGACAATTGTCACTGAAGAAAGCTTTGCATTGTGAACTAAGTACTGAGGATGATACTCGTTACGTACAAAATGCGACAAATTAAAGCTGCATTGTTAACTAGTCTGCATAAACTTTTGTAAGCTTTTAGCATTTAAAGAAAATTTAAAGTAGTTTTTCTAAAGAAAATTATTCTCAATTAATTAAAAAACGTTTGCCCTTTGTTGGTTTGTTGGGTCAGCGTCCTCCTTAAATTACTTTTAAGTAATTTGTATTGTATTGGCATATGGCTACAGGTATAATTATTACTTACAAGTTACAACACTCAACGATTGAGTTTATATTTTCCACAATTTATTATTGTATTATTACTAAGTCCGGCGACTATTTATATGGGTGAGGACCCATTTCGTCAAATTTTCACGAAACGAGTTTTTAAATACATAATTCATGTTATATTTACTTTCTATTACGCGGTAATTTGCATAACATATATACGTAAACTCGACCTTGCGAGTTGCGCTTGCGGCCGGCGCGGCGCGGCGCGGGCGTCCCGTTACACTTCCAACAGCTACCTAACTGTTTCGAATTCCGACAAATGCCCAAAAAGGATAATGTCTATATTTAATACTAGTGTTAAGCGTACAGCGGTACATTATTAAGTGTCTATTAAATTCATCTTTAAAGAAAAAATATGTGAGAAAAACATTAATTCGTTTATCTTTAATCTATTCTTATTAATATGGTGCATTCTAACCAAACAACTTGGATAACTTCTCTTGCAGTTTTTTTTTTACTTTTTATTGGTGAGTGTTATGTTTATTATAAATTATTTAAACGACTTCCAAAAAGATGGAGGTTATATGTTTGGCTGTGGATATTTTTATCGATATAATAATATGTTTAGATCAAATTGATTTTAAACAGACAAAAATCAAATCCATCCAAATTAATATATCCAAATTAATTGTATTTCTTTATTGCACGATAATTGTGACATTTAAATTGGTGGCATTATAGCACGTTACTGTTTCGTCGTTTATGTTTAGATTTAATTGGACAACGGAGTTGTTGGAGAAATTAGAACCTCTTGGAGAAATAAGAAGTTGCCTAGACCTATCTTTGATAAGTTTCCTTCTCCTACCTTCTGTAAACTTCCAAAGGCTACGTTACGCCAGACATGACGCCGCCTGGCGGCGACCGGCGACCTTCGACCGACACCAAAAAGGAATTTACAATCAACCAAAATTACACGCCAGTTTCCTACCCCGGAGAGGTACTCGATATTGCGTCTTAATGCAATAATGTAGAGTCCACAATAAGACGAGGCGCGGAGGATGCGTCATCGAGCACATCCTTGTTCGAAGACGCTCCACGCTTGTGACTAATATTACTTAATTGATACAATTTTATTAGTTTATTTGACTGGTGAACTTCCCTTCACTTCATCGTCACTTATATAAAAATTTTACCTAAACTAGGGAAGTTTAGACTCTTGCAAAAAGAAAATCAGTGCCTAATTTATGAGTTTACTGTAAATGTGGACCTCATACGACGTACAAGCACGTTCTTAATGTCTTTCAGTTTCACACGAACAATTGATATCAACTAATTCGTAACGTTATCGTGTTTGTATAGGCGTAGGCATTTTCATGATTTTCATACGATTCTCATTCCATAACGTTACGAATACATTGTTGTCACATTTTCTTACTTATTCCACAGGAATCCTCGTTTTCCATAGATAACGATGATAGCCGAGGGACTTTAAGAAAGTACGTATAGTTGCACTGTACATGCATGAGGCGACTGGCAAGGATGTTCCATACCACGTAAACCTGCACCACCCATATTCTCGGAATGAACTTATATTTTAATTTTACTTTTATTGAATTATAAATGAATAGTCTTGATATATAAACAGATTTTTGGAGTTTGGATCAATTAAAACGAGTTCGAGAATTCAAAAAAAAACGAGAGAGAGTACCATTTGCAGTTTTAACTGGGACTGGATCGTAACACTTTCCGGTTGCCGGGTAGCCGGTACCGGGTAGTGGGTCGTGAAGTGTATGGCCATGTACACCGGGACGTGTGAAAGCTATCATACATGGCCTCACTTCGCGACCGGCTACCCGGCACCGGTAACCCAGCAACCGGGACGTGTGCGACGGTATAATAACTGTTATATTGCAGGATTTAATTAGCAGAATATACCTGCAGATCTCGGGATAAGATGAAAATACCCTTCTGAGTTCTGAGTCAAGATCAAGCAGGCCGAGGGCCGCGCATTAGTATGTGCGGGACGTGCGGGGCGTGCGGGGCGGGCGGGGCGGGCGCACGTCTACAGGAAGCTGGGGTTTTCCTCTCGCCAATGCCAAGTGCGAGCCGAATTCATTACAATAATAATGCTGTTTATTATTCTAGGCTCATCTGATGACTGCCGATGACGGTATTAGATGAGACATTAGTCAGTAATGGACCTGTTACGAGTAAGTGGATCATAAAGTACGCCATCACCTTAACCGACTGTTGCAACAGAACTCTACATAATATTAGAACTAACTGAAGATTTTCCAGCCTCTATAGTTTTGAAAAAGTGTAGTATTTTTTTTGCAGACCATACTGTGGTAACAAATATTGACAAAGCCAATTCAAACTTAAAAAAGACTCTGTCAATTTTTATGGTGTCTACCAAAGTGTCTACAGACACACGAATTTGGTACGGAGCGTACAGCGGATCTGGTACGCTCCGTACCAGATCCGAGCGTGTGTAGGACAGTCCGGCGAACATAAGAAGAAGGC
The DNA here is from genome assembly GCA_905404095.1 of Glaucopsyche alexis. NCBI lineage: Eukaryota > Metazoa > Arthropoda > Insecta > Lepidoptera > Lycaenidae > Glaucopsyche > Glaucopsyche alexis. The sequence goes on along the minus strand of FR990053.1, from coordinate 25,097,447 downwards.
GAAGAGTTCGCCGTTGTCCGCATCGGATCTGGTTCGCTCCGTACCATATTCGTGCGTGTGTAGAGCAGTACGGCGGTTTGGCCGTACAACGGTATCAGTGTTGCCAACTTAGGGATGTACCCCCCAAAATTAGGGAAAATATCTACGGGGCTTACTAGAGGACAGGATGTTTAGAGTTTACTCCTTATGAATTAATTTGCATGTAATAATAAAAATTATTTTAATGTGTGTATATAGCCAGGGATATGAAAATGTATTGGGAGTGAAATCAGATTAAGACAAGTTAGTTTTATGTTATTCACGCGTAAGTCTTTATGTTAAACACCTTTAACCTTTCTTTCTAGCTTATTATCTCTTAGACCTGTCAACGGTATAAGTAATCAGGGGTAAAATTTGGGGAGAAATATTTTTTAAAGTGTTGGTATCACTGCCAGTTATCAATGAATTGCGGGAATCATCGTCGTCGTTTAAAAACCGCACTGTAAATAGAACTCTGTGCTAATGTAATAAAGCATAAAATCGAACACTCGAGTGTCGAGCGTTTCGCTTCACTTCACCGTACCAAATTCGTTCGGTGTGCGTACCGAATTTGGTCTCCGGACATGGTTCGCTGTACGCTCCGTACCAAATTCGTGCGTCTGTAGATAGCATTAATAATGAACGAGCAATTCTTGTATATGTCACCGTAAAATTGTAAAATCCGTTAGATTGTAGAAAAACTAACAAGATTGTAAGAATATGTCGAAAGATTAAAAACTATATATTTATAATGTAATGAAAAATAATGTGTGAAATTATAGGCAGCATATTCGCGTCGGAAGTCTATCAACATTTTACAATTTCACTATTTTATTACAATCTAACGGTTTTTACAATTTTACGGTGACATATATATAATAATCAGAATCTCGGAAACGGCTTCAAGTATTTCCATGAAATTTAATATGCAGGGGTTTTCGGGGGAGAAAAACGGATCTATCTAGGTCGTCTCCCTGAGAAACCGCGCAATTTTTAAGTATATTTTTTCTTCCGTCGTACAACAATTCTGTCAGTAATTTCGAGTCTATTATGGCACTTATCCGTTATGTTATTGGCTATTAGTCCGAATGGCACTTTATACCAAAGTATATAAAGCGTATAATTTTTGCATTGTTACATTTTTGTGATTCTTTTATTTAAAAGAAGATATTCAAGGTCAGTTACATCTTTAAGAACAGCCCAGAAAAAGAACCCAGATACAAAACAGGAAACTCGGTCTCCCAGGTACTTACCTAGTAACTATTAACATGGGGGGGGGGGGGGGATTTTTAGTAAGGTCTAGCTACACATCGCAACAGTTGCGAATGTGGGAAGCCATCCACGCCGCGCAATCCACAACTCGCCCGACCGGCTACCTGATGAATCCATGTGATAGCGAAATTACTGTGTTCAGGAAATGTAACACTGCGAGGAATTATAGTATGTTCACAAAGACGTAACTGTATTAAATAGATATTTCCCGTGACTTCGTACGCTTAAAAATCCCGGAGAACTGTACATTTTGCTGTGATAAAAGTAGCATAATATGTGTGTCTTAACTACTACCATACCAAATTTCGTCAAAATCCCTTTCGTAGTTATTGAGTAAAAAAGTAACAAACATATCCACACATCATTTATAATATTACTCGTAGTAAGGATAATACCGTAATAAACGTGATTTTAGGTGAATCAGGAACTAGTAATTGCGGCAGTTACATATTTTTTTATCAAACAAGTTTTGCTCGGAGCTTCGCTCGCGTCTCTACATTTTAAACTTCGAAACCCCGTTTGAATATCCTTGCTTGTAAGCACTGAGCCACTTTGTACCGTTTCCTCTAGATTATTGTACATCCCCAAACAACCGTAAATAAAAACCATAAAAAACAACATCAATAAATAATACATAAAACAGCGAATATAATATTAAAGAGTGCCGTAGTGACTTATGAGCCATTTACACGGGACTGCTTTCGCCGTGCGGCGAGCCGTCTGGCAAATCGCCTCACCTCGCCGAATCGCAAGCCCATTTACACGGGTGACTAAAGATTTTTTTTTTCTTCCTTTTGAGAGCTTTCGCTGCGTACGCTGCGGAAATGGTTAAAGTTTCGCTAAAATTATGTTTGACAGAATTGTTCCTCTTTAAAAGTTCGCGACTATATATGTCTATCTTTTAAGGTTGGCTCACAATAACCTTTTTATGCTAACCAAATTTGTTCTAAAATTGAGCATTATTTGTGAGGGTGTTTTCATAAAGATGATATTAATCCTTATCTAAGTAAATACGTTATTCATTACAAGCATTTAATTTAGAAGAAATTTATCGTTTACATCATTTCAATAAGTATTTAAGAAGATATCGCAGTAATAAATTAATCAAACGCGCAATAATGTACGGCGCGCGGTGAGCAGTCGTGAGGGGAAGCGCTTCTCCTTCTACGTAAATGAAGTCGTTTTTTAACGACATCCCAAAGTAAATGTCGGACGAAGTCGCGGGAAAAAGCTAGTTTAATAATAAAGTAGTGAGTTATTTTAATAATTAAATTTGAATATTGGAGCATTATATTTAATTAAAAGTAGAATGACCGCCTTTTCGGACTCCAGTTTGTTTCGCAAGGGTTGGTATATTAATCCTGCGCTATTAAATAACTGTTTCGATTCGGATGCGAATATTCGCAACATCCCTGTTGTGTACTTGCAACTGATTCATGTTGGTTGTCATGACGACAAATATCATTTTTTTTATATTATAATATGTGAAACTTTAAATTGAGAATATTAAGGACGCGTACCTACCTTCCTATACGTACCTACTACAAAATGTGTTGTTTGACAGTGTTTTTTAGAATATATATTTTGTGCGATAAATCCAGATGGTGACCAAACAAAATAAACCTTATTGCCACGTATTAAGATTGAACTATAGCGTAATTATATATAAAATATATAAATATAAAAAAACTATAAAATAATATATTATTAATATTATATATCTATGATATACACGTAAAAAATTTGAGTAGACTTTTTATGCTATTTTCAAATATATTTTTAATATTGTTAGATTATTTTTATCCAATTTTAAGGTCAATAAATCCCCTGTTATTGGGTATATTTAAACAATAATAATAATAATATCTATCGACGCTCCACACCACGTCAATCTGGCCCCGTGCTCCGGGGAACTTGTGCTACAGGTACAAGACAACGGGAAGTATATTTAATAATTTTATACTTACATATATTTAAGATTTTTATTATATTATACACATATTTAATACACATTCGTGACCCAGGAATACAGAAATACTTTTGTTCCTTCGGCAGGATTCGAACATGCGACCTCTGGCTTGAGCACCAAAGCGCTGAACCACTGAGCCACAGAGTAAGCCACCAAATAAAGTACAGAAGACCAGAAAAATTATTCTAAACATGACTTTTGTATCTGAGTATAATAAGTGCTATATTAAACTATCGGCCCTAAAAATCATATATTTTTGTATGATTTAAAATTTGCAAATGTCATGTGTATGAAAAAATAAAAGAAAACCCGACTGCGTAAAAACGAAAAGAAAAAATCAGTCCAGTAGTCGGGACTTTTGACCTAAATATTGAATACCTAACAATGAAATAGTTTCTAGTATAAAAAATATAAATATATAGAAAGTATACGGTAGTTAGTAAAGAAATGAGCCTACGCGTTTGGTCTAAATAGTGGCCAAAGGTACAATCCACATACAAATTATGTAGGTATATAAATTCGAAGGCTAATAAGCACATTACTACTCCTTTGCGTCGTGCAGTCGGGTAACATTAAAATAATATTTAAAATGTCTCATATAATATTATATAAACAATAATAGGCTTGCTTTATTATAATTATTACAGTTTAGTGAATAGACCCCTTGAGTCACACACGTGCTGGTGCAGGTTCGATGCTGGGTTGTGGTGTGTATAAGACTTTCTCAATAATTCTGTACTAAACGCTAGAGTTTAATTTACCCTAATCTTCTATGACATCCCTTACAAAATTTGTATCGATTTAGAAGTTTCTATGAAAGCTGCTCCTCTGTACGTATCCTGAACGTTCCTATATGTGCGTTCCTATACATATTTTTTTTAGTCTTTGCCCGCCGCGTTCCGCCGAGCTGAGCGCCGTGCTGCAAAAGTCGAATGATACCCAACTTTGGGGCTTGCTGCTTTAGTCACTCGCGGCTTCGCCGAATTGGAATTTTCACGGTCGATTTTCACCGTGCTGCGGAAATCGTGCGGCTAGTCACCCGTGTAAACGCTACAAAAGTTGGGGCTTGCTGCTTTAGTCACTTGCGGCCTCGCCGAATTGGCATTTACACGGTCGATTTTCGCCGTGCGGCTGAAATCGTGCGGCTTTAGTCACCCATGTAAATCCCCCATTAGTTTTGTGTGTATTTTCAAATTATATTTTTTAATTTTATAGTGTGTGTTTATATATTAAAAAAACAAATGAAAGTATACATAAAACAGCTTAGATAATATGACTGTATTAGACAGTATCAAAGAGAGCCGCATTTTCCTAACAGCAGGATATGAAAGGAGGGAGTTGTCTTTCCTAGTAGAATCGAACATATTATCCTTATTGGCCGGTCTATATAAAGAATCCACGAGAATCCTCAATTTTCCCGCCCGCGCCCTTCCCGTGGAAAATAACCCGACAAAAACAGAGAGGTATTGTAAGTTTGTCGTGTCTGTATGTGTGTCTGACCGTCGCATCGTAGCTCCCAAACGGATAGACCGATTTTGATCTAGTTTTTTTGGTTTGAAAGGTGACATGATGGAGAGTGTTCTTAAGTAAATTCATCATCATCATCTCACTCTCTGCTTCACAATTCGAAGGAAACTTAACATTTTTAGTTGTGTTTTTATCTTTGTTGTATTGTTATTTTGTATGTGTGTGTGCGTGATTGTCTGACAAGAAAGATGATCCATGCGTCGGATGGGCATGTAAAAAGTCGGTCCTGCGCCTGATCTCTCGCCAGTCGTGTCGGTTATCCGTCCCACTGGGTTACGAGAGTAAAAGGAACAGAGAGTGCTCTTGTGTACTGCGCCCACACTTTGGCACTATAAAATTACTCCTTCGTAACTGGCCTGGTTTTAATGAAACCAGACACCGTCGCCGAGATCGCTGTGGGAGTTATTATTATATAGAAGTGGATGGTGTATAACTGTATAATATTATGTATTGCACTCGTGTGAAGTAGTCTTATGTCACTGGTTTGTAATGAATATCTGCGCGCAAAGACAGATTTGAACTATTTATGTTTATAGTTATTATGTAGATATGATGTATGGATGTATCGTATTCGTATGCCGTCCTCGTGTTTCGGTAGACGCGGACGAGCGAATCAGCCGCAAGTTTGGGTGAGTCAGTCGCAGATTGTCGACTGTCGAGCAATCCCGTGCTAGGCACGAGCCGCACGACTGCGACTATTAGACACTTCTTTGCTATCGATTTTCCGGAATTGCGACACAGTATTGCGACTTTATGTCTCAAGAATTGATGATAATATATTAGCTATTGTTGTATCGACTTTGGCATCTGAATTATCTATATTTATTGTTTTTATCCTCGTTTATGTTGAACCTAGTTTCTCAATATTGAATTACTGATCAGTGGTCTGTAAACTTTTATTTATAGAAGACCTGTCTCGCTTTTGCGATCTCAAACAAAATGTAATGTGACACCTACGCGTCTGTCTGGTCTCGGGGTGGAATAGAATTTTTTTAAAACTCTTACAAGTTCTGCACGAGAAAAACACAAGATACATCTTTAAAGAGAAATAATGAATATTATTATTATATATAATAAAGAGAAAAAGTTTGTTTGTATGTTTGATTGTTTGTATTGAATAGGCTGTAAAACTACTGGACCGATTTTGATGAAATTTGGCAGAGATATATAGTAGACCACGGGGAAAGACATAGGCTACTTTATATCGCGTAAAATGTACGGTTTCCGCAAGATTAAGTAATATAAACAATGGAGTCAAAATTTAAAATAAAACAAGCAGACAGACTAGCTTATCCGATACAAGGAAAACTTATATTTCAAAGTAGGTACTTCGGAGCAGAGAATGTGTGCCAAAATGACTCAGCGCTCATAACCTAACGGACTCTTCCGGCACTCGACAGACGTCTAGATTTTAAGTGCTAATCAAATACTATAGTCTATTCGCGTTAAGAAGACAGTGAAGTGTCAAAATAATTCAAAATAACCCAATGGCTTCGAACTTTTAGACAAATGAAGTCTGCATGCGATGTGTCAACGGAATGTTTGTCAAACCCGTTTTATGATTATTAAATTAAATATGAGTATTGTTCAACCATAATATATAACTCTAATAGATACGGGAAAATAGATTGTCATAGGCCCTAATATGTCATCAAAGATGCCGGTCAGCCGCAATAACGTGAAGCGTGTTTGTTTACATTTTCCTCGACCTCCGACATTGGGCCCAAGGAGATTTGGATGTGTTCGTCGACCTCACGCCGGCCACCGGCCGTAAGGTCTTCCTGGAGCTATAGACAGACAGCTTATATATGACAGGTACAGTCTAAAGTGTGACATCTGTAGGTCGATTTTGCTAATTAGATTTTACAATAGTACAATTTCGATCGTTTCGGTATATTCCCGATGTGTTAAAACAGCAAAAGCAGCAAAATTGTATTCTCATGAACGTCAAACCAACGTTTAACGCGTTTTGATTGATCTAAAATCCAAAACAAGCTAATGCTATCAAGATTCATTATAATTCGTTAAAAGTAAATTTAAATACGAGAATTGGGGTTCTGTACCTAATATGATAATGTTAGTTAATTTAAGTAAGCTGCAGTTGCTTAAACTAGTGGTATGGCCACAGGAGGTATGTACATACATATAAATAGTTTGACTAATGTGGTGACCACTGACCATTTCACCAACGCCTGTTACAGTTAATCGTTGATTAAATATCGCATTATCTCTCTTGTTTACAGAGTCTGTGACAGTTTCCAGAGCCTGTGCCAGTGTCACGACCTAGTCTAACTGTCAAGAAAGGCGTCACTCTCGCTCACGTTGACGGCCATGATATACGAAACGTGACGAAAGAAAAGGACCACGTGAGCGTGCGCACATTGTTCTTAGAAAATTTCTACAGTCCACAGAGAGAAGGTGATACTACACGTATGTCACGTCATAAACACGTGTAAATACAGTGTGACCGCAACGGCCAACGTCTGCAGTCGTTGGCGGTTGCGGTCACACGGTATTTAAATATTTTGAGGTGTTCTAGTGCAAAGGAAAATGTTTAGAAACTTGTCGAGCGGGAACTTTTCGATATGGTATGTCTACACTTTTGACACTGACAGTCCAGCTTAACCCTAAGCGACCCTAGGGGAGTTATTTGAGAAATATTCGACTATGTTGGGGTGAGAATATGTACCTACTTTGTTGGACGTTTAAAGTCAATGTTATATCTAAGTAATTAATAATTACAGAGCCTGGACGCATTCGAATGCGTGACATCGCGCGGACATCGTGACGACGCACGGTGGATTGTATTATGTATATTCAGGCGGCGCGGCGCGGCGCGGGCGAGGAAAGTGCGCGCGAGTGTCTGTGGACTGGGCGTTTGTCACCATTATGTCCGCGACCTCGCGTGCAAGGATTAAAAATGGACGCAGCTTATCCATAATCATCATCATTTTACAGCGAGCCAAAAATACGAGACATAGACTAGACTTGCGTCTTGCGAGTTGCGCGAAACAACGGACGGACACAATGTTTTGTCTAGCAGCAGACAATAGCGCCTTTATACGTGCAGGCTGCGGCTCCTGGCGAGGGGCGCCTGACGCCTGACACCATGTTCACGTTCTCTGTTCACGTATTGCACAATTACTTGCTTTCACCGTCATTCACTACAATTATCTTAATTCTAAATACACTTTAAAAAAATAGTTGGGACCTTTTTTAGAAATTAATAAACTGCATAGATACTATCGTTGATTGTTAAGTCACAGCCTATAGAACTATTACCTACAGTCGTCCAACGGACACGTCTAGACAGAGCAATCGTGCGGGGCGTGCGGGGTGAGAGAGGGGCGGTAGCGAGCCCAAGCTGCCATACACTCGCTTGGGACACGTCAGCCGGGGTTGACGCTTTTTAATTTGATTGTTTTAAGTGGTTTGCGACAGTGTTTCGTTTGAGTTGTATGTAGGTACTTATTTACAATGGTCAATTATATGAATAGCTAAAGAAGATTAATTTTAATACATAACCATGCGCCTGTTTCCCGTCAGAATTTTTAGTAAAATTGTATCTACGTATGAGAATTTACTAACTACATCGTCAAATTCAACAATCGCAATCTAAAAACTAGTAAATCCAAATGTCGAAAATACCTTTCAGTTTCGCATTTGTAGCTTTTGCAGGGTTCGTAAATATCCGATATTTATAATAAATATCAAAATATCAGATATCTTTGATATATATCCGATATTTTTGATTTTTTGATATTTTCAAAATTACATACAAATCTCATAGGTACTCTGATATGTTTTTTCGTAATAGTTGAATCGAAATAATTTGTATGTCTGATAATTTGAAGATAGGGAAGTAAAATTAAACTCATTTATTTATTATTGATATTAAAAGTTTTCAAATCAATTAAAAATCAACGATAGATACTTTTGAGAATCAATTTAAATAAACCATAAAACCATAAAATGACTTTTGTTTATAACCAGAAGAAAAAAAAGTGTATTAATTTTATCAGTCGAATTAATTTTACACATGGTATAAATGGTTAACAATAGTATAATAACAAACAAGGAATTTTCTTCCGAAAAACAGGGGGTCACGTGGGTGTCATAAGCCGTTACAAGCTGCGTCGACGGCTATGATTAGTTAATGTCGTGTCAAATAGCAAGTTTTTGATGACCTAGGCTTGTGAAACTCTCGGAAAATAAGACCTGTGTTGATGTAAGATTTTTTACATTTAAAACATTCTTTTACATTTTTAAATATCAATATCAATTTTGATATAATATATCAAGCATAAATATCAATTGATATATATCATGCTAACCCTGAGCTTTTGTATACGCATTTGTATTTTTTATAATAAAACTCTTCATTAATACTTCTATATATTTTTTTTTGTTTTATTCCTAGTACTCTACATACACATACTATGAATACCTACACAAAATGTAGAACAGATTATAATAAAACACATTATTGTGACAACCCTGCAGCAATGACGAATACCTACACAAAAGCGGCATTTCGCGCGACTTCAAACGCGTTGGACCACTGTATCTCTTTATTACACTGTGGTTAAGTGTTGAGAAACACAACGAAACAAACGATACGTGAGACGCGGCGCTGCATTTTTTCAAATAGCTCTTCAAATTGAACTTCATCCATTCATAACACTAGTTGTTCCCCGGAACTTCGCGTATAAAGAAATCCTTCCTCCCAGCAGTCCTTCCCCGTGGTTTATAATCTATATACGTGCAAAGTTTCATCAAAATAGGTCCAAGAGTTTCGGAGTCTAGTCAATGCCAACAAACAAGCAAGCTTTTCCTCTTTATATTTATAGATAGACAAAAAATACACGTTGCATTGTCAAGAGTTCAAATGTCAATTTCCGCGTGCAGTTTATGTCAAGTATATATATTTTTCTGTAGTAAATAAAGTTCAATTTTGAATAGCTATCTTAAAAGTACAACGTCGCGTAGCGTTGCGTATCGTCACGGTGAGACCTGACCTACTGTAACCTGTAGACTGTGGCGCAGCTCCCCGCAACACACATCAGCACGGTAAACTCCATTGAACTCCGGAACTCGGTCACCGGAGTCCGGACACCGACAATGGCGGGGGCCATTGTCGGTGTGTCGGGACCATTCGTATAGCAGCGAGAGAAGGCAGTAACATGTACACGGGACTAGGGAAGAACGTGGAGCCCGAGCTCCCGATGAAAGTATTTCTAGTGATTGCGTTTGACCTGAAGGAGATTCTGCTAATAAAATCCTGCAATAACAGTTACGATCCAGTCCCGATTAAACCGCAAATGGTATTCTCATAAACATCAAACCAACGTCAAACTCGTTTTGATTGATCTAAACTTCAAAATCAGTTTATGATACCAAGACAGTTAATTTATAAATTCGATAAAAGTAAAATGAAAGTGTAAGTTAGTTACGAGAATTGGGGTTCTGGAGGACAATTCTCGTAAATATCGGTTAAATCCCGTTTGGATTTTCAGGCTGTCCCGCTCACGCGCGCTCGTATTAACGTGTATGTGAATTAGTCAGCGCGCGGACCGAAACGGGATTATTTTGAAACTAGTTAAAATAATTGGGCTTCTGAGATATCGTGGTCTAGAATCTAGATCAGCCAGTCGCTTCGCTACGTATCGTATGGTAGGTATAACGTAACGTGATAAGGAACGTTATTCGTCTTATACATACGCGATTCGAAATTATACCTCAGTTGTCCTACGATTGAGTGTATGTATTATACTAGATCAATCATTGTGACAATTTTCTGGTCTGAAAAATTGGAATACTCAAAAAAACTCTAGACTGGATGACATTTTATAATATAAACTGTATAGGTACAATACTATCATATTTCTATAGGTAATATTACCTACCGGAACCTCATTTCTCGTAATTAACTTACACTTTCATTCTACTTGAATTGAATTATAAATGAATTCAAGTCTTGATATCATAAACTGATTTTTAGAGTTTGCAATCAAAACGGGTTTAACGTTGGTTTGACATTTTTGAGACTACCATTTTGCAGTTTTCACATATAGGGACTGGATCGTAGCTGTATTGTAGGATTTAAGTAGCAGAATAGCTCTTCAGGTAGACCACGTGAGTAGACCACGGGGAATTTACGATTCGAACAATGACAAAGACATAACGGAGAAGCTGTTTAATTTAAAATTTTAATTTTGCAAAATCCTGTCCTGAAAGTCGTTTATATGAAACGAGCTAGGGGAGAATAGTTAGGAATTTAGTACATGACTGAAGTGTCTTACGAGACGAACGTACAAAGTAAAGACAGACTGGAAATCCTACTGCAGAACTATACTATCGCTTGATCAACTAGTGTAATAGCTTCATTAAGATTTTAATTTCAGATAATATTAGTTTGGTAGCAATCCGCTCTCAGCGACCGTCTCTGAAATTTAATCAATATTTGGGTTCAAACTATTCCATAACTATAATTAATGTTGTTAAAGCTGGTATAGTTTTCGGAAATGCCTTATCACACTTTTAAAATGTTTATTCATTCTAAGCTAAAAGTTATTAGTGGAAATAAAATTTAATATGTGATGGCTGCTTGAATATGGTCTACAATAATTAGCAATTTAGAACACAGTGGCTGCAAAAAATGTAATAATTCGATGTTGATTCACTCGTGAATTCTTGACAATTTATGGTATATTTCCGACGTGTTTAGACTTAAATATTGACAACACTAATATTATGGAAAGGAAAACTTTGATTGCTTCTCGAATTGTTTCTTTGCATTGAATAGCTACTACTACAGCTATGGAAGCTGTAGGTAGTAGTAGGTAGAGGGTAGAGTAGGCTCAATAGTTTCTATTGAATGAAAGCTACAGATATATAGTAGACCACAGGAAAAAACACAGGCTACTTTTCATCTCAACAGAATGTACGGTTCCAGATAGATTTTCTTTTGCGCGAACGAAGTTGCGTACAACATCAATTTTCGAAATAAATTAGGAAAAACAAATTTCAAAGCCAATAACAACAAACTCGAATAGGATTCTGTGAGTCACCCGCAAACCAGTATTATCATGATGTGGCAATGTTCAAACCTCTGTGAATCTTTCTCACGACAATTACACAAGTAACTTCAATTTATTAAGATGGCTCTTAATGTTTTTTTGAAACGATGACAATTGGCATAATAAGTTTAATATTGTAGTAACTATAGTTGTCAATTCCAGAACTCAAACCCGGCATAACCATACCCTTGATTATCATATTATTGGAATATCGGCTATAATTTTAAATCCTAATCGCGACCTAATATATTATTGCCATCATCACCGATGTTTTGTGGCCCTTCTTACTTCTGCTTGAAATAATTTTTCAAAGTTGTAACTTACTTTTTACTTAGAAGATACAATAAAATGTGTTCACAGACTCGGCCCGGCAACAGCGGACGCATGCAGGGGACGTACAGACAATTTACTTACGCAAGAGCGCACCGAAACTTGGTATGCCGACGTTATGTTATACCGTTTGTTGCATAAGGCGGAGCTAACATTGAATATTACCGTACCGATACTTCTTTTTCTATAACTTTACTATTTTCACGGCAAGACCATATTGTGTCTTCTACCCTAGCCTCAGTAGGAGTAGGGTTAGCACTTTTTTTTTCTTTTTTATTACTAAACAAATCAATTACATGTTGTATCTCGCCAAACTAGTGTTTGACGGCGAGTTAGCACGCTTATTCATAATTCATAACGTTATCGGATGAGAATTGTATGAAACTCATGACAACGCCTATACAAATTACACTCGATAACGTTACGAATACGATGCTGTTAATTGTTCGTGTTTCCCCCACTCGTGGCAAACAAAACCATTTTTTAACCATGCAGCAGATTAATATTATGACACATCTTCGACTTAAGCTAGTCATGTGGCTATGATGGATTTAAATCCATCATAGCCACATGACTAGCTTAAGCAAATGACGAAATCGCTTACCACTACCAAATCAATTATTACAGAAGTTATAGACTACATCGAATGCATTTGTTTCGGTTAAATAGGCAAACAGCAATCAATAACAATTAATAATTGTTCAAATATTAGCATGTAATGCTAGCAACAAAGATAAATGCCATCACATGACCGGGCATGTAATTTTGTAATTGAAACCGGAGTTCCGGAGGATACGGAGAGTAATGCTCCTCCAGACTAATGTCTAATAAACGGTGAGTCTCTCGTAGCCCGCACAACGCACACTACATTACAAGCACACCACAGTACATAATATTATACAGGCAGTTACGACTAGGGCCTGTCATCACAGCGGTTATTCACCAGCCAGTTTTTATTTCGCAAATCCGCACACATAAAGTTCGGACCGTGGATCTGTGCGGTTTGGACTGAAGATCGAACGATCGTGCCAATTACGACTTAAAATGCGTCACGGTTTTGACTGCCAGCGTTTTACATAATACGTCAAAATAGATCATAGTGCGCGGTTGAAACGTTGAAAATGCGCTCTCATCGATATGCCAGATCGAACTGTCAACCCTACGCATTAACACATTCGGTTTGGAACGCGGGACGAAACGGCGCATACTATTTCTCGCGGTCAGGACTGTATATGTGATGGGTGCTAATGTTAAGGAAGAAGAAACTCGCGCGGTTAAAAATTGGTGATTTCGCAATGGCGGAATACAATTCGCACGGTGACAAACCGCTGTGCGGACAGGCCCTTAGGTGTATAACACTATGGTACAGCCACACTGCAGTATTACAGTCTAGAGTATATACTACAGTTGGCACACTGCCATCCTGTTGCAGGACACTTATGAACTTGTCGAGAAGGATGTATGTAATTCCATTTGATGAAGTAGTGAATTTAATACTCGTAATTCGTGAAGGTCGGTAATTATTTACCGTGTTCATTTAGAAAAGTATAATTGAAAGAATTGAAAAACAAAACTATGAACTAAATTGAAACTTTGATAAATTAGACAAAAGAAATGATCGCTGTCGTTAAACGGCTTAAAATAAAAGTTTTTTTGCAATATATTTTGATTTTTATCGAACTAGATAAAGCTAAGCATACGTTTATAGCCTGCAAAAGAACATCGAGTGACGAGGCGCCAGCGCTGAGGTCATTACTACAATTAAGATTCCCGGCGGCGGCGCCGCCTTCGCGATCCCCGGCTAATTGCTATTCCGAGAGCTGGCAACCCCGGCCGGGCAGCTATCTGCCATCGCAGCAGCACAGATGCATACATTACTGCTGATGCTTATCTAGTGCACAAATAGACGCTATTGTGTTGCCAAAATAAAAATTTGCTGCAAAGTTATGTCCTCCTGTCTTAGAGCATTAAACCAACTCTAAGGCTCCTCCATAATATTATATTTGCGTGCAAACCTTAACTACTGTAGAGAGTTCGAATGAATATTTAGTGAAGCAGTAAGTAACAGATGATTTCTATATGCACAGTTAAGCTCACAAAAAATTGTCGCAAACAAATTCGAAAGGCAATCCAAAAGCTCATTCAGCCCGAACATTGTCTGTGAACGGTTTTGACTCCGCGCCAAAAAATATCAAACGTTGTTCTAACGCCAAATAAGAATACCGTACACAGTACAGCTAGATATTAGATAGAATGTGTTGTTGGTACCCAAAATTACAAGTAAAAAGTGCTCGTTTGAAAATTGTGGATTATTTACCTTCAATTTGTATTTAGCTACGAGTTAAATAGCAGTTCTATGGTCCAATGGTTTAGAGCTTGGCTCTCGACTCGACAACAAATAATCTTGTTTCCAAGTTAGGTTAGGACAAAGCGGGCTAATCACATGATTGTCTGACAAGAAAGTCGGACCTGTGCCTGATCTCTGTCTAGTCGTGTCGGTCATCCGTCCCACTGCGTTTCGAGAGTAAAGGAAGAGATAGGTAGGGTTTAGTATTGCGCACACACTTGCGCACTATAAAAAATATTCCTGCGTAGCTTTCCAGGTTTCAATGAAACCGGCCACCGTCACCGAAATCGGTGTGGGGAGCAACAACAAAATTTCAGGCGTACTCGATACTGGCCTTAGATTTAATAAACGATCAAGAGGTAAAGAAACAAACAAGAATTTGGCCGTAACAAGAGTTAGTAAATTAAGAAATTGTGATACGATTAGCAAAAATTAGACCGCATATTGAACTGGTTATTTTTTTATATATTTCAGAATATTTTAAAGGCAAATTATTGTAAAAGTTTATGAAATTAGAAATAAGACTAGAAGAAATCGAGAATTATTAAGCCGATATAGCCGAGAATACTTTTAATAATATCAATGTTGATTGTTCGCAAAGTAACATCAAAAACTTTGTCTCTAAATAACCTAAGTAATGACAAAATGTTAAAACTTTGGCGAATGTCAAAGTTATCAACAGCGCCGGTGCAGTACAATTTGTTGTGACTCACTTCTGCAGAAACAATTTTATCCCGAGTTTTGCAAACGGAATTTTAAACTTACAACTTGAAAATTTAGCACACTCATTATACCTACATTCCTCGCCTTAGCTTTTTATGACAGTGTTTTAAGAACATTTTTAAATCTGCATTCAATTTTACTACTGAGATTTTTATATGTATTATTATTGATGTCACCTAGTGTTTTATCTAAAAACTGACAAAACGCAGCATCACGGCCATCCTCATTATGCACTTATTTGGAATAACTATTAATGTGCGAAGCGTCGCGGTGTTTTTGACAAGGGAATAACAGTTTCGGAAGGTCAAGATCCAAGGCGAACACTTTATTGACACCTCAGCCGCTAGCCGTGCCCAATCACTGTGTCCAACAGTTACCGCCGGCGAGCTGATTGAATAGGAGTTTACGAGCGATTCAGATGCCAACCGATATGTAAATTATGACTCAACAGCTTCTGTAGAAGAAACAAGGACAAGAAATAAACCGGAAGTATTGAAACAATATTTAGGATTCACAAGCCTTCAAGTTCTTGTATGTCAACTCAAGATTGGATCGCAGATCCTTCGATTGCCTCTGCTCAGTGACGACTTTAAAATTTTGGACGTAACAACAGAAGTTAATCTTGTTGTATAATAAATTAAAACTGGATTATGCGCTAGATTAATTTGGGTCAGTTATATCACTACCGATACCGAATATACACTTTTAAATCGTATTAATATTCTGCGGGCTCGCACAGCGCACTAGCATCGCCGGTGCTTCGCCCGAATACCTTTCTGAGTAAACAAAATGTGCATTCAAAGCGAACGAAGCTTTGAAACCATTGAACAATTGCCTATCAAAATAGTGTCACGTTAATCCAATACAAACAGACAGTGGAATGCAAAACATGATTGTTTCTGACTTACCGGCTCATGTTGATGTCGGCGTGTGTGGCGTGCGTGCGGTGTCACAGTATCACTCACTTAGCGCGGCTGGGGCACCATAGCGTGCGGCCGCGGCGGAGGCTGACGCGCGAGTGCGGCGCGCGGCCCGCGGTGGCGGCGGCGGTGCGGACGGCGCGGGGCGCGGGGTGCAGGTCGCCAGTGCTCATCACGCCGCGCGGGTCATCGACTCACACCTAATTTCTAATTAACAACTGCACTTTTGCCAAAGGATGCATCGATAGCTGAATATGGTTGTAAATTTGCATGTTGATTGCATGATTAAAATTGCTAAAAGACTTTAGATTAACAGAGAAGTTTAAAGTTTCTCGCTCAAATCAATTTTTATTAGTATTGACTCTTATATTATAGTCTTTAAAATCTTAGAGCAACCTTTTAAGTTAGAGCAGTTAACCCAAAATATTAATGTTATAGGTATAATAATAATAATAGTTTGTATATTTACCTTATCTTCCTACCTTCCCAGTATAAATTTGTTTCGTTTATAAATAACATATTTGATTGTTAATATTTGCCAGAATATACAAAGGGTCAGTAAGTGCTAACTACTAAGTAATTAGTTTAAAAAAACATTAGATATGTCCAGGACGTCCTCTATGTGTTTATAAATAAAAACCTAATTTTGTTAAGTTGAAACTTTAATAAACTACTAAGTATTTTCAAACTTTTTACAAAAAATCTCTTATATTTTATCTCTATACAGTTATTCCATATTCTATATCTCTCTATACAGTTCGTAGCTTTGTTATTTTCCGTTTGCACAAAAGCTAAACGTGGAGTACCCCAAGGCTCAATTCTGGTTCCGTTTTTATTTTATAGCTCTCATATTCTAGAGATATTGACTTTTCTATCATACTTTAATCGCAACAACAGTTACAAAAGATTTCTTATCTATTGCATGTTTTCCTATGGACATTGGGCATAGATAATATGACACCTTAGGAAAATACATGAAGTATGAAGAATAATAGGAAAATATTATATAAACCGCAGACAGGAAAACCCTATGATATGTGTCACAGTCAATGTCGCAGGTGTAATAGGAGCCGTGTAGACACGTGTGGTCGCGTGTGGTGTCATGTGTGTGGGGGGAGAGGGGGAGTGGCGGATCGGTTACACGGAACAACGCCTCTGATGGTAGACTATCTGGTTACGTAACACGAAACTCAGTGGGGCCTAATATCATGCTGCCAATTCAATACAAGTGTAACTCCTCTGGTGTTACACTTGTAACCACTTACTGTACTAAAAAGTATTTAATAATAAAAGTTATATAAGTAAAATGTAATGTATCCATCTATCCATCCAACCATAGAAAGGTTTGCGGTGCGGAGTGCTAGCGATAGTCTTTATGTTTTAGCCGCGGCGTTATCAGAACTCATAACTATAACAGAACGATAAGTTACACAAACATTCCTTCGCTATAATGCGGTTTACATAACTATTGCTAATTTTAATTGGTACACAGTCTGGTAAAATTAATGTTTAGCAATCTGCATGTCTTAATAATTTATTTTTTATTTTATAATGACGTGGTGACTTCATGAATGTGCTTTCCTTTGGGAAGTTGTACCATGGTCCATGACTAATTTCAAATGTACTATCAGGAAATCTAATCCTTAAGCATACCTACCTATTGACATATCGTAATTTTTTCGTTTTGTAATTATATCTTAACTTTGCCGTATATTGTGACAGTGGGTCGTCATTGTTATACATACAAAAGCAGCCTCCATGGTCTAGTGGTAGCAGCCTCCGTGTGGTCTAGTGGTTAGAGCTTAAGACCATGTCCAGAAACTGCGTATTCTTACGCACGTAAGGTCTACGCACGTAGTCGAGGTACTAGGGCCCCATACATTGCGTCCAGAAGCTACGTGCGTATTATTTTAGCTATGCGCGTATCGTACAAAATTGACCTATTAAACCGCTTTGGTTGATTCAGGCACGGATCCAGCTCTCAAAAGAAGATGTGGTCCGATAATTTTGATTTTATTATTTCCTTCATAACATGGTTATTAGAATTTAAAAAATGAATTGTATTATTTTCTTTATATTATGTTAATTAAAAGCTAACGTGCGGAGTGAGCGAGAAAGTTTTTCGCTTATTTAGCAAAAAAATGATTTTATGTTTGGTAAAAAAATAAGCATTCAATATAGGTAACTTAAACAAATTAACATCAACTAAGATTATAAATTAATTAAATAAAAAATATATGCATATATATAGTATAGAAACATACACAAATTATAGATTATATAACATCGGCAGGAGTAATTCGTATCGGTTCAAACAAAGTATTATTTTTTCTTAAATCCGTTGGTTAGTAAATAAAAAAGGGCCGAAAATTTATGGAGAAGTGACAAATTTTGCGCTTTCTTCAATCTACCTGACTAAAGGTCCGCTTAACACTAAATCCACTACTATAAATATGTATTTTAACAATAATATAAGTATGACCAGCAGGTAAAAAGCACCAGGTAAGACTCAAAAGGCTAACAATACCAATACTACTACCCACTGAACCTATTTTGATTATAAATTAATAGACCTTGAAAGTATGCACTCACAAGGCTATTGGGGTTGTGGGTATGCCCATACTACACGTATAGGTGCTCCGCTCCTGACTCAAATAGGTGTAGCAATTACGCATGTAATACGCAGCTACCTCGAGTACGCGCGAGACACAAAGTGAAAGAAAAATGTTTTTCTCGCTCCGATTATATGATTCAGAGTGAGACAGAAGTATTCAGTTCATTCGTTACACAGCAATCTGATCGGTTGACACTGTTGTCAATTTGGTAATTTTGGCATTTTCACAGTACTCACACTAGTGAAATTTTACTTTACAGAGTGTTCCGAAATTTTGTGCTGTCAATGTTTTGTCAAAACCATTTTTTTCTGAAGACAACTTATATCAAAACCTTCAACACACAATTGATATCGATTTGAAATAGTCAAAAGTGTCATCCCCTGTATTTTGGAGTGCAATGAAAGCGTAGTAAGATCGAGCTGCCAAGTTTCAAAAAATATTTCTCCCTAAAACAAATAGTACGGTTCCCGTGGATTTTACCTAGCATGCGAAGACTCTCAAATATAATTATAAAAGTACTTATGCCACATCGAAACTTCATAAAGTTACATAATACGATAAAATATATAGGTACCGTTAAAAATCAAATAACCTAACCAAGAGCATGTCAGGACATGTCTAAGGAGGGTTCCGTAACTATAAACGCGTAATATGCTTTTTTTTTAAATTACTCCAAATGTTACTGTCCGATTTGGTTCAAAATAAAGAGTTTTTAGCATGATCTATCAGCATGGAAATTTGCAAGTTTCTATCTCTTATAGTTTAAAAATGCTAGGGGGGGGACCAACCTACCAACTATTTTGGAGGCCGATTACTCGAAAATGGTCAACTTTATAAAAAAGTAACGTATGAAACCTTGCCTTTATTTTAAAATACCTATTCTACGATACCCCACACGATGGGGTAGAGTGAAAAAATATTTTTCATCCCCGCTTCACATGTATGAAGAGCCACCCCTAAAATATAAAATTATTATTTTTTTATAATCCCGAAACCGTGATTTATACACAATCTATGACTGCACCAAATTTCATCAATTTATATTCATAATTACAGGAGCTAGAGGCGCGGACAGACAGACAGACAGACGGACAGAGCGAAACTATAAGGGTTCCTTAAGTATTACGGAACCCTAAAAAGTTACATACCTAATATGTAAGTATTACTTATTTAGAAAAACATACCTATAAAGATACTTTATACAATAAAACTACTTTGCTAATATATTTCAGAAGTCCCACACATGCTTTGCAACATCCGTAATTTCCGTAGAAAAAAGAATAATGCGTACATACTATGTCAAAATGGCTTACTTTAATAGGTAAATTATTGTAATCACAGCTAATGCGTAAATTTTGACATTTGTATGCATGATTCACTGCTTTTTTTAACACTTACAGACTATAAGTTATTTCGTAGATATCTAGAGGGTAAAAACTGTATGTCTGTCACCAGGCTATGTCTCATGAGATCATGATCCTTGATAGCTAGACAGTTAATTTTTTTACATAACCTTTACTAAAAAATAGTCGATTTCGTAATAAAAAGGAACCCTTATAGTTTTGCTCTGTCCCTCCGTCTGTCTGTCTGTCCACGCCTCTAGCTTCTGTAATTATTAATATAAATGGACGAAATTTGGTATAGTTTTTTGTATATTATATTATCTCGGATTTAGCATCGTAAAATAATAATAATTTTATATTTTGTGGGTGGCTCTCCATACATGAGAAGCGGGGATGAAAAATATTTTTTCATTGTACCCTATTGTGTTGCATAACGTTGAATAGCGCTTTAAAATAGTCAAGATTTATTACATGACTTTTTTTCAAAATTTTCGAGTATTTGTAGAGTAGATTTCTAAATTATAGGTTAAACTTGTAAATGCTTAAAACTCAGGGAAAATTATTTTGAACCAAACCGGACTGTGACTTTTGAAGTAATTTGAAAAACCTATTACGCGTTGATAGTAACAGAACCCTGCTTAAACACAACAAACGTGAATTTTTTGATGTTTTTGGCGTGATCCTTTAATGGCAACTTGGCAGCAGGTAGACGCTTGCAATAAGAATTTTGGTTTTTTATACAATACATTTTTTATACCAATAAGTGATAGGTCAGCTGTAATTAAATAATAATAGTATATTATATTACTTATCGTCAAGCAAATCAATTGCATATTTAAATAAAACAAGCATAAAAACCCCCTAATAACCCCTTCAGATACCTTTTCTCCCTAAATTTGGGGAAAAAGTCCCAAGTTGGCATCACAGATAGACCGGCAGACATTTTGTTGTGATAAGATAAGAATCTCTACGTGCGTAGGTTTACGCAGGCTTACGCACTTTCTGGACAGAGTCTAACTCTCGACTCGGAGGTCGTGGGTTCGATTCCCGCGTTGGAACAACAAACAATGTTATTTCCAAGTTTGGTTAGGACAATGCAGGCTGATCACCTGATTGTCTGACAAGAAAGATGATCCATGCGTCAGATGGGCATGTAAAAAGTCGGACCTGCACCTGATCTCTCGTCAGTCGTGTCGGTTATCCGTCCCACTGAGTTATGAGAGTAAAGGAAGAGAGAGTGCTCTCGTGTACTGCGCACACACTTGGGCACTATAAAATTACTCCTGCGTAACTGGCCTGGTTTCAATGAAACCGGCCACCGTCACCGAAATCGGTGTGGGGAGTTATTATTAGGTACGTGCAAATATGTTTAATATTTTTTTTGCCGTTAGTTTTTAGAGTTCGCAATTTTAGTTAGTTCGCAGACCCAACGCACACAAAGCGTGCTGGTGGCGTAAGTGGTATTAAAAACGGTCAATAACAATTTTCGATTGTTTTTCTCTTTTTAGGGTTCCGTAGCCAAATGGCAAAAAAACGGAACCCTTATGGATTCGTCATGTCTATCTGTCTGTCTGTCCGTCCGTATATCACAGCCACTTTTTTCCGAAACTATAAGAACTATACTGTTGAAACTTGGTGAGTAGATGTATTCTGTGAACCGCATTAAGATTTTTACACAAAAATAGAAAAAAAACAATAAATTTTGGGGGTGTATAGTATTAAACCCATACGTGTGGGATCTCTATGGATAGGTCTTCAAAAATGATATTGTGGTTTCGAATATATATTTTTTTAAACTGTCTCTCCTTCCAAAGTGCTGATGTAACCTGTTACTTCTGAAATAACAGAATGATAAAACTAAACAACATATTATATGATGCAAACTTCCACCGAAAATTGGTTTGAACGAGATCTAGTAAGTAGTTTTTTTTAACCGCAATTTACCTTTCATTCGATCAACTCAAATATAAAAAAAAAATCATAAACATAAACCTTATGCATAAACCGTGAACCATAATTTATATTATAAGTTTGTACGGAACCCTCGGTGCGCGAGTCCGGCTCGCACTTGGCAGGTTTTTCTCTTTTCCAGGCGGCTCTCGGTAGCACGACGGTCCTTGTCGTGACAAAAAGCTGTCAGATGTCACAAATTTTAAACCCTCATTATGAGACCTATCTACCTGCTAAAGCACTAGATTCCCTGAAATTACGTCCACATGCTGAATATTGAATTCCCTCGACCAGTACAGCTATGAGCTATGTTTCGGTGGAAACACGCGTGGCGGTCGCGTGCCGAGGCCGACAGTGGGGACGTAACGCTGACGAAACGTACGCGGACTTCGCCTTGTAAAACGAAATTCACACGCATTACTGTACTAACATCATCGTGCCCGCAGGTGGTTGGCGTGGAGGATTACAAGTGTAACCCTCTTCACATGGGACAGGTCATTAGTAGGGCCGTCAGTGGTATCTAGTGTCCGCACAGCAGGAATCGAGAAACCCCAATTCTCGTATTTAACTTAGACTTTAAATTTGATGTCATGGGATACTCATCCCAACTTACCTGTCCGGTAGTTGTGGTATAGTATACGGGTATGCGACCCCGGCTTCCCTAGCTATTACTGTCCTATCCCTTGCCCTCCTGGGCGGTAATATCCTACATTTCCTATTTCCCACTCTAACTTACCAATCTTCCTTTCCACACCACCTATCCTTCCCTTTCCCTATTCCTACCCTCTCCAACAATCCGTGGAAACGCAATGGATAATCATAAAAATAATTTAATTATCCAAAATGGCGGCGATGTGGTTCGCCACCCATCACGTCTCGTTTCTCGCAGAGGCGAAAAGTGGCCCATGGAGAGCCGTTTCGCTACGTTGAATGTAAGAGGAGGAATGGATGGTAAGAATGAAAGTGGATGAAGCGAAACAAGTATCGTCTTGATGAATCATAATCTGATTTGTCGAGTTTGGACCGATCGAAACGCGTTTGACGTTGGTTTGATGTTCATGAGAATACCATTTTACTGTTTTCATATCGAGACTGCACCGTAACTTGTAAAATTTTATTAGCAGAATGGATCTACTTAATTTGTGAGATACCTCATACCGGGCACACTAACGCTTAGCAAGAACAATATAGAAATGCGTTTTATCTACACAAGAATAGACATACTGGCAGACAATAGAGACAAAATGGCGGGCTCTTATAGTCTTATCTACGTCCAACTAATATTATAGGGAGGAAAGATTTTTGTTTGTTTGCTTGCATTGAATAGGCTCCCCATTCCGAAACTACTGGATCTATTTTGATGAAATTTGCCACAGATATAGAGTAGACCACACTTAATCATGGGCAATATACGGTTCCTGCGAGATTTTCTTTTGCGCGTACGAAGTCACAGGAAACATCTAGTCACGACTGAATGTATTCCACATATTATGTATCAGTTTTGCAAGACTGCATCAAGGAAATATTTTATCTATGTAGATTATCTAGCCACTATAATAGCCCTGGCTAAATTGTAAAAGATTATTATGTATCATAAAACATAACATTTTATACAGGACTCGTGGTCTTCAAGCATGAAGGCTGGAGGTAAATGAAGGTGAAAATCCCGAATTATAACATTCGGCTGAGCGCGATCCGGCCAATAGCACGCCCCAGCTGCCTTAACGCACCTGTGAGCCCACACCTCCTGCAGAAACCGTTGACATAGTGGATAGCATACAACATCTGCCATAAGCCCAAGTTGTGCGCAATACACAATAGCACCCTCTCTTTCTTAACTCTCAAAACCTAGTAGGACGGATTACCGACACGACTGGCGAGAGATCACCTCTCTTATGACTTGTCAGACATTCATATTATCAGCCTGCATTGTCCTAACTACACTAGGAAACAACATTTTTTATTATTCCAACGCGTAGCTCACGACCTCCGAGTCGAGAGTCAAGCTCTTAACCACGGACCACGGAGTCTGTTATGTGTGAGGGTGTGGTGTGTAACGTGACTGTGGTGGCTAGTGTAGCGATGTCCCTGTGTATGGTATGTCGACGGATGATACATACCATATTATATTTTCCACACCCCGTATTTACGCTTCACGTAGCCAACGACGTCACGTAAATGTCACTTTAAAATAGATGTTACGTGTTGATCGATTGCTGACGACCTCAGACCTATCTTTAGGACGTAGGACATGCGAATAAAATGAATTTTGTTATAAAGTTATATGTAACTTCAAAATTTATTAGCATAAGTAAATTAGTATGTACACAATACTGTTGACAGGACAACAAGTGTAGTGACTAGTGGCATTGTACTGGTGCTTGTTAAAAAATAATCTACTTATTAGATTTTTATATACTTTACTAAATGTATACTATAATATAAAATATATAATTAATTTAAAATCATAAAGAGTAAGTAATTATTTGTTTTTTTTTTGTTTGCATTGAATAGGCTAATAGAAACGACTGGACCGATTTTGATGAAATTTGACAAATACGTAGCGCAGATGACGGAGAAGGGAAAAATTACGGTAAGGTCGGTAGAAAATATTATCCTAAGGAGTAAAATCTTTTTTTAATAAATATATGTCCCATTTCCCAGCTATTAAATGTTTTTTTTCTTTTTTAAATAAATAATCTTATATATTTTACGACCATATAATAATACTAGCGACCCGCCCGGCTTCGCACGGGTACAATACTGATACTAATACTACAGAATGTCACCCACTTCGCAACGGGCCATGCAGCAGAAATCGTTATTTTAATTTCGCCATAACTTCAAATCCAAACGTCCAATTTTAATTATTCAAAGACCAAATATTATCTACATAAACTGTACTTAGTGATGAAATAATTTATTTTGATAAGGATTAATAGCATGAGTAAAATAAACGCGTTTAAATGTAGTCCAAAAAAAATCAAGATTTCTAAATAAAAAAATGGTTGTTGTGCCTCACTCGACATACTGTATAGTATGTCGCGGACTTTTTTGTAGATATTTATAAGATCTACAATTAATTACAAACTATACTACAAAAAATAAAATTTAGCCTATGTTACTCGTAGATAATGTAGCTTTCGAATAGTGAAAGAATTTTTGAAATCGGTCCAGTACTTTTTGAGCCTATTTATTACAAACAAACAAACAAACAAACATACAAACAAAGTTTTCCTCTTTATAATATTAGTGTAGATGGACTTTCATTACGCATTTTTATTTTAGAATAAGGTACGTGTAATCTGTCACTATGTCTACCTTATCTTTATGTACCGTTTTTTCAACCATCCTAATTAACCATTCTGATTAACCATCATAATGAAATATAACGATTTCAGACCAATTACCGGGTAATTTTAAATTTAACAGAATCCAAATCGGCAAAATTGCCGTCAATATTGATTACATATTTTAATATTGTTCACGTGATGAAGCGGTTATGCAACATAATTATTGCTGCGGCTGGCAAACAGCCGCCGGTGAGTGCTGAGCCAGCAACTGCGCTCACGCCACCGCCGGCCGTGGTGCTCCGCCCCGCGCCCGTCGTGCGACAGCAGCGGGCAAAGTATGCGCCACGGGTTCAGTATACCGGACTGGTCAAACAAATGACCTGGGGCATTTTACTATGCAACAAATACCTCCGGCGACCAAAGATTAAATTAGGATAGATGTAAGCGTGATTGCATCCGGATTCAACGACAATAAGGTCGCATTTGCAGAAGGTGGGATAGGTAAATACTGTGATATTTTAACGCATTTCAAGGAATATATTTATATTCATATAAAATATTAACAATTATTAATTATCTTCTCTTCTCCATGTAATAGAAAATGATAAATAAATGAAAATTTTACAATCTTATTGTATTTTGGTTTGTGGTTGCCATTTTTATAAACAGCTGATAAAAAATGTCCAATGTCTCCGCAGCGAGTATTTCGAGAGTGTCAAAAGACAAAAAAGCGACACAAACACACTGGACACTGAGCTGGACACCAACCAAATTGTCAAAATTGTACTTCGGAGGCAGAACAAGAGGGGAGGGCGTTTAGTTCAAGATTTTATGGACGTTAATATTTCTTTTTTGGCCCGTTCATACAAGCATATAATTTATTTATACAGACACGGCAGCTTATGTCGTTTTGAATTTTATTGCAGTTTTCTGGTAAACTATAAACATATTATGACACATACTATAAGTAGAAAACATTTTGTAACGAGTAACATGACGAGATAGTAAATATGCAAATAATACGTATTCAATGTGACGATAAATCGGATACAACATTAAATATCGTACGTGTTACAAATATTAATATAAATAATTTAAGGAAACGCCCGTTTGCTTGGGGAATGGGGACCCCTAAAATTTACACCGAAAACTTACAAGTAAGCAACACATTAATAATAATAACTCCCCACACCGATTTCGGTGACGGTGGCCGGTTTCATTGAAACCAGGCCATTTACGCAGGAGTAATTTTTATAGTGCCCAAGTGTGTGCGCAGTACACAAGAGCACTCTCTCTTCCTTTTACTCTCGTAACCCAGTGGGACGGATGACCGACACGACTGGCGAGAGATCAGGCGCAGGACCGACTTTTTACATGCCCATCCGACGCATGGATCATCTTTCTTGTCAGACAATCAGGTGATCAGCCTGCATTGTCCTAACCAAACTTGGAAACGACATTTTTTTTTTGTTCCCCTGTGGGAATCGAACCCACGACCTCCGAGTCGAGAGCTAATGCTCGAACCACTAGACCACGGAGGCTGTTAACACAACATTAACTTGGTAACACAATGTGCGAGTTAAATATATTATTGTACATAACATACATAACATAACAATATAGCGATATGTCAACTCTGCGGAATGTCGCAACTCGCACGAGCTCGAGCACGCGAACTGCTTATTGACACTTCCACGATAATAATATCCACTTGTTACATTAAACATCATCAGATATTGCAATTAAGTGGAGTCAAAAAAATATTATGATTTACTAGCTGTTACGCGCATCTTCGATTGCGTGGACCACCATGATTGCACTCCGTGGAGGATATGTTTCGAAAAATCCTTTTCTAATAATGAATGTCTACGTCTTATAATAACTATATGCGTGCCACATATGTATTTACACCCTTACTTTACACTCTCAGAGGGTGAATTCGAATGACAAGTATATAAAAATGTATTTAAGAGCATGAATCTCAATTTTCAACAAAATCTGTTAAAATACCCTTTTAGGGCTGGAACTTTTCAGAATTGTCTATACGGTCAGACTTAATCAGACTTAAATCCATACGAAGCCCTAGGCTATACCTAGTATAATTTCATTGGTATTAATTTTATTTAAAAACTACATGTTGCCCACGACTTCGTACGTGCAATAGTAAATCCCGCGGGAACCATGCATTTTGCAACGATAAACAGTAGCATATGTCCTTTCCCGTGGTTTACTCTATTTCTGTGCCAAATTTCATCAAAATCGGTCCAGTAGTTTCGAAGCCTATTCAATGCAAACAAACAAACATACAAACAAACAAATATTTCTTCTTTACAATATTATAGTATAGATATTAGTGTGGTGTTTAACCGTTTAAGTTACGCAATATCGTTTATAGTTTTATTGCAACATTATTAATTATTGTATGCTACATTAAATATTATTATAAAACACTTTATTACATTTAATTACCTTCGTAGGTACATAATATGCACTCCTTTCTTAAATTAATATTATATTAATATTTAATGCCCGTGCAGATATGACGTTGCTACGCCGCTCTACGCCGCCCTACGCCGCGCTACGCACGCCTACGATTCGCTACGCCGCGCACCGCTCCACGCTGTTTTAGTAAAAACATAATTCAACGTTGCCAGAGTCTCTAAAACGTTGAATTTGTCCAAAATTATGATGTTTTATTAAACAAACCATGCATTTAGCGACTAATAGGGCCCCACAGAATTCAAAACATGCAGAATGAGTATTCGATCACATTTGTATGCAGCGCACTGTGTCCAAAACCATGGCGAAATACCACCCCGCCCGCACTTTTTAATTTTTACTCTTTACACCTACAAAACAAATCGCGTTGTTATATTACGACAATTAGGTATTCAATAAAAATTAATTGAAAAAAAGTTGGGTATAATATTCCGTTATTCTGTGGCAACATATTATGTGTGGATAACCATTCCAATTTGGAGTGGTTGTGACGGCCTCACTTTCAAGCGTGTTGACGGCTTCTGGATGATTTCTGTATTTTGTGTAGGGCCCATCGGCTACGCATTCGGCGTGACACTTAATATACCTACGAAGTAAAGGATACATAAATAAACATGAATATGAAGCATTCAAGGTGCAGGTCGGTAAAGAAAATTTTATTTATCCGTAGATTTTGATAACATCTCTTACAAACTACTTATATATATCAGCACCTTCTAGTCTGCTATATCCCTTGCATATGTAATGGCGGCGGCGCGGTGCAGTGGTGACGCACGCGCAGCCGACAATGGCGAGTTGCGATTAGCTCTGACGTCACCGGGAGAGCTGACTCACTGCCTGAGTGCCTACTGCCTGCGCCTGCGCACGACGACCGGGCATCATCATCAATACCCCTATTAAACCGTCATCAACTTAATTGTATTTATAATACCTAGAATTAAGGGTCTAATATAATTTTCATACCACCTGCTCGACAATGTCCCATTATATTATATCACGCAATCTCAACGTAAAGCAAGTCATTGACTCCCAAGGGAGATAACGTTGTATGAAACTCCCAAGGGATTAAAGTGATTTGAATTTGGAACGTTAAAATTCGTATGAAAACTTCTAATAGATACGCATCTATCATAGAGTTTTTCAGTAATAATATGGTATTGCTGAGAGTTTATTCGAAAATCGAACTGGCCACCTATAACAAAAGAAAAATACGATTCAAAAAATTCAGAGCAAAAGCCAGTGTTTGGTGCTATTTTCAGAAAGTAAAATAGGTAGGTACCTATTTTACTTTAGGTACTATGTTATTTTAACAGTTCCGTGTTTTAACATTCTCACGTGTCAAAGTGTCGTCGCGATAGTGATTTGACTCCGGAGCTTATTAAAAGTGTAGCCCTGGGTTTTTATTGCATCGCAATATGTATGAAAAGTAGAGTATGCACCTCTGGGATAAAGCTTGTCTTCGTCTTGGGCAGCTTGAACCCCTCGCTTCACTCAGGACTCTACATAACTAACTCCCTCGCTACGCTCGGGAGTTAACTCTAGAGTCCCTCGTTACGCTCAGGGTCCAATATGCTGCCCGTGACGTAAGACACTGCTTTATCCCCTTGGTGCATAATCTACTATTATAGGGTTGATGGAGGATTTGTCTAACTTTTCGAGAACAACTTTGTAGCTTTCATTTAATTACAAAAAAAATTGTTTACGTGTGGGTATATTCTTCCCAAAATATGGATGATTTTTAGGAAAAGCTCGTCCATTTCTAATATGATACATTTCGTACTTACATTTTATCAATCGTCTAGTAAACAATGACCCAGTTCCCAAAACAATCAAATGTGGCAGAAATATGAATAGTAGAGATTCAGAAAAAAAGCTCAGGTAGTTCAAGTAGGTGTGTACCTACTTGAACTACCTGAGCTTTTTTTATTTCGCAGGGTAAAGGCTTTATGCCTCTCCTTGGTATCTGGGACTCCGGCGACAATTAATCTGTCGCCGTGAACTACCTAACTTAGCCGGTTGTGGCAGTTTTGTGAAGTTTGCTTCCCAACAGCAAGCGAGAGCTTGGGAATCCTGAGCAACCTGCGCAAAACCTAACGGTAGATATACCTACTTGTCAATTTCATAAAATGTCCATCTGACACATTTCAAGTACTTGCATTATATTGCTATGGTCATTGACAAATTATGACGACCTCTGTGGCTCAGTGGTTGAGCGCGTTGGTGCTCAAGCCGGAGATCGCGGGTTTGAATCCGGTCGAAGGATCAAAACTTTTTTCAATGTTCCTGAGTTAAGGATTTAATCTATACTTCTTATACTAATATTATAAATTCGAAAGTGTCTGTCTGTCTGTTACGCTTTAACTGGCAAACCGATTTTTATGAAATTTAGTATAGACATACTTTGGGTCCCGGTAAAGGACATAGGATATTTTTATCCCGAAAAAGTAGTGTTCCCGTGGGATAATTCCGGGCGGAGCCGCGCGCAAAAGCTTGTTTATAATATATTAATTAATATCTTAAATACATATTCTAATATATAAAATTTCCATGTCACAATGTTAGTTACCGTACTCCTCCGAAACGGCATTACCGATTTTTACTAAATTTTATATGCGTACCTATTCAGTAGGTCTGAGATTTTTTTAAATTTTTGGATGAAATTATTTGTTTTTATTTTTTTATAATGTGGCATTAAAAATAATTTATAAGGCAAAACAACGTTTTCTGGGTCAGCTAGTATATGTATAATAATACAAAAGTATGATATATTTCCCGTTGTCTGGGGCCCGTAACACAAGTTCTTCGAGAACTTAGCATGGGGCCAGATTGACGTGGTGTGAAGCGTCCATAAATATTAATATTCAATTTTACAGAACTTGAACGACTGATTCCCTTTTTTAGGCTTACTTCAAAGATATTGATTATACGACCCGAATATATTATAAAAGTGTTCAGAAACTACGGACAAAAAAAGACGGGCCGAGTAGAAAACAAGTTGCCAAACACCGAGCGTATCGGATTTCGCAGAACGGGCAAATCCGTTGGCCTATTGGCTCGAGTTGCTGACGCGGCTGACGCGGCGGGGCTGACGCGTCACGCGGACGGTACAGAGTACTGACGTGCACAAAACTGTAATTATATTCACTGATGCTTTGTTTTACATGTAAAACCTAAGTAGCTACATGTAAGTACCAACTTCAAAATTATGAAGATTGAATAGAGAAACAGTTAAAATTTTAGCCGAATTTGAAAGAAAATAATTCCCATTACTTACTTATTTAAAAAAATAGGTTTATTTCATACTTTTTTATGCATTTCTACTTTGGAAGTCGGTTTTCGTTTTTTGTTTATTATGATGTTGATTTGCGAGAATCAACATCATAATAAAAAAAAATCGCAACTTGAGTTCGAGATTGACAAGATATTTTACGGGGAATCCTCTACCCCCAAAGAGGGTTGCCATAATTACCTACTGATACTTCTGAATTTGAATTTCATGAATCATTTTACTGCCAAATCTGCCAGCTAATATTGCAATAGTGCCACATCCTGCCAAATTACTTAAACGTCAACAAATACTGCCAGAGACTAAAATTATGACCAAAATGGCAGGATCCTGCCAGGCCACATATTATTATGGTCACAATGAACAAGAATCAACTTGTCGAATCGTTCGGTACCGCGAAGTTGTAATTGAGTCGTGATTGTTTTAAGTGATTAAGTGCATAATTAATAGTCGTTTTTATTTAAATCGCGTGAAATGTTTCTGACTTTAATAAATCATGAATTTATTTATTTTATTCCATTTCAAATTTCACCTCCGCCTCCGCCTCCGCTAACCTCCGCATCCGCGGAGGTGAACCTCTTCTCCTCCGCATCCGCCTCCGCCTCCGCTAAAATGGCCTCCGTTACAACCCTACTCTCAACGCACCTATAAATATTTGACAGTCAAAGGACAGTAGAGACCATCAAATGGAATGTAGAACTATTTGACAGGTAGGAAGAGTTAGTATTTGAAAATTTAATCGTTGTTTTTATTATTTTCTTTGCACTTTTTCCAATATTTCTCACCGTTTGAACCTTCACTGAAATTCCAAAATTATTTAAAGATCAAAATTAGCCAAATCGCCTTTCTCGAGTTTTATCGAGACAAAGTGTGGAGTCCACATTGTAAAGTAATCTATTTTAATAATACAAGAATATGATAAAATTTTTGCACATTTTAATATAGCAAAACGTGTTTTCTACGTCACTGTATCAGTTTCGTAACAATATTGATAAAAGTCATGACTCGTGTAAACTCACGGGGAATCCCCATTTTATCTGGTTTATAATAATTAACTATGTTTTAAAAAAAAGTAGACTATATGTTAATCCAGAGCTTAAACTGCTACCATAATCATCAAAATCCGTTCAGTAGTTTTTGCGTGGAAGAGTAACAAATATCCATCCGTCCTCACAAACATCCTCACATTTAAAATAGTAGTAAGATAAGATTATAATAATTTACTATTTCAAATGGAATTATAACAATTATAGAATAACTAGCTAATGCTCGCAACTTCGTTTAAAAAAATAGGGTTCCGTGTCCGATACTTGTATAGTAACGGAAATGGAACCCTATTTTTAACCGACTTCCCAAAAAAGGAGGCGGTTATACGTTCGGCTGTATATATTTTTATTTTTTTTGTATGTTCAACGATTACTCCGCCGCCTGTGGACAGATTTTCAAAAAAATTTCTGTGATGTATAGGGTGTAATACCAAATTGGTCCTTTTGATAACAAAGTGGTGACCTGATGATGGGATCCATGAGGAATCGAGGGAACTCCTCGAAATTTATATGGACACATATGGTGATTTTGACTTTTTCTGAAGTAGTTCAAGCATATGCTACCAAAAAGTAAGATTTTGCTCCAAGGTATACCCTGGATCCAACAGAACTCCTGACTCTTTATAGATACATGTTTGGGGATTTCGGTGTTGTTTAAAGAACTGCAAGCATATGCCACCCTGTCAGTTAGAGTAATCATCATCATCATCACCACTATCACACCATACATCATCAAATTATGATGATATAAAAGGTATTTCTCATAGTATTTTACACTAACACGGAGATCTTTGAACATTACTCTGCCGTTTATGGACCTGTTTTCAAAATGCTTTTGTTGTTGTAAAGGGTTTAATTCGAAATTGGCCCTTTAGTCACTAAAGTGGAAACCTGATGATGCGATCTATGAGGAATCGAGGGAACTCCTCGAAATTTATATCCACACATATAGTGATTTTGACTTTTACTGAAGTAACACAAGCATATGCTACCAAATAATAAGATATTGTACCAAGGTATATCTTGGATCCAAAAGCACTGTACAGAACTCCTCAGTCTTTAAAGATATGCGTTTGAAAATTTCGGCATTGTTTAAAGAACTGCAAGCATATGCCACTTTATAACTTACAGTAATCATCATCATCATCATCTTAATAGCAATACCTAATGGAAGCTTGGCGCGTATTCAATTATACATTCGATCGTTTAGTTTAGACGTTCTTAAGACGTATTAATAATAATTTCACAAAATATATCACTAAAAAGGGTGAAATTATTATTTTTAAACAAAAAATTAAACCGACTTCCAAAGTAAAAATACACAAAAAAGTATGAAATAAAACTTAATCTCTAAATAATTCTCCTTTCAAATTCGGCTAAAATTTTTACTATTTCTCTACTCAATCTTATTAATTTTGAAGTCGGTACCAGCAAATATGAACGTAAGTTCTATAAAATA
Source organism: Glaucopsyche alexis (assembly GCA_905404095.1). Lineage (NCBI taxonomy): Eukaryota > Metazoa > Arthropoda > Insecta > Lepidoptera > Lycaenidae > Glaucopsyche > Glaucopsyche alexis. The sequence continues at coordinate 25,063,771 of FR990053.1, read as the reverse complement.
TTGTAGAATATTGTTTGGGCTGGTACCGATTTCAAAATTAAGAAGATTGAGTAGAAAAATAGTAAAAATTTTAGCCGAATTTGAAAGGAGAATTATTTAGAGATTAAGTTTTATTTCATACTTTTTTGTGTATTTTTACTTTGGAAGTCGGTTTAATTTTTTGTTTAAAAATAATAATTTAATTAAACATAGGATACTTTTATTTTAGTTTTAGCTATCTGCTAGTCTCGCTAGCTGCTGTAAGTCTCGTGAAAATCGGTCCAGCCGTTTCAGAGATTAGCCGGAACAAACAGACAGACAGACAAAAATTTAAAAAATTGATATTTTATTGTAAGTATCGAATATACTTTCGTGATACATCATATACGTTTCGTGATACATCACGCATGAAGTGAAAAGCTGTTAATTTGAAATTACAAAAAGACACTTTAATTTTATTATAGATTATTATAGATAAAGTTCAGTTCAAATACGAGTACTTTACCTATACTATAACTTAGTGGTTTAAGCCAGCCGTCTCCACTCTCCACCCAAGTGCTAAACCGAGAGTAAGCAAGTACTACTTACTGGGTAGGTAGGATACCTACTCCCTACCTATAGTTCTAACAGAACACCGCGGCGCATATATTTTTCTATGCAAAGATATAGGTAGGTACGGATACCTAATCATTCAAACTATTTTTAGGTAATAGCAAAGTAATAGGTATACTTTAATGTTTATATTAGGTATTATGTTCTTCAAATTTTTAAAAGTACTACATGTTAACTATAAACTAGGTACATCTTAACTATAGACTAATTAATACCTTTTTTATGTAATGAACCATGAAACGAGCAGCGGATCGCCTGATGGTAAGCGACACTCGCAACACCACAGTAACACTTGTAACTCCTCTGAGGCCCGATCCTCTTATTTAAATTAGACTTTCAACTTACCATCAATTCATTATAAATTTATCATCCTGTTATCATAAATTGACCGAAAGTCGGCATTCTACTACACTATTTTCGTAAATTTAAAATCCCAACACAGTCATTTTGCAATGATATTGACTACAATTTATAATTAAATCGAGCACAAAGCATGTATAAAGACAGCTGTTGCTTGACGTTTGTACGATCCAGTGTTGCCAATTATTGTCGGTTAAGGCGCGTCTCCTGCTCGTGATTTTTTGAAACATTACACAAAATCATCGAATATGGGGCATGGCTATGAACATTTGTGTACGCATACACAAAATTTTTTGTCTTCTGAGACGGACGAAAAACATTTTTCACGCGGTTAGAGAGGGGAAGACAAAAAAATAGATTTTTGCGTAAAATAAATATTTTTATGTTATGGCATCCCCACATGTCAAAGTGAAAAAAAAAATCCGGTTGACGGATCAGTTCGAGTCAAATTGGAGTTAAGTTTATAAACATACGAGAATACCATTTTCTATGGATAAGTGGTTCGCTCATTCTACAATCAAGCTTCGATGCAATGATAATCGCATCGCGGTGTAATTCGTCGTTTGACGTTTGTTTGAAGTTTAGTTGAATACCATTTTGCTGTTTGATAGGATAGGAACACAACGCAAGGGACGCGTTTTTTCTCGCCGGTTTTTTTGTGAGGCCGTGGAATTTACCCGGTCGAGCCGGCTCATTCACGCCGAAGCGTAGCTCTCTAATAATTAATAACCCAAAATTAATAATTACTTAATACTTTAAACAAATCATTTTTAGTAGCTTAATTCATGGTAATAATTAAGGAAATTCAATCTTTCCTCCACGACTCGCGCTTGACACTGCGAAAGGTCCGTGAAAACGAAGTCAAACATTACGCGAATAAGGTTTCCGAGACGTGATCTATGGAACCCTAAAAAATGTGCGAATCGGTAACACAATTCGTGTTCTCGGCGGACCTTTCGCGCGCGATTCGCGAAGTGTGAAGCGGGCGTTAAACGACCAGTCACATACATATTTTACATACAAATTAAAACCGTTCAACCAATTTCGCAATTCGCGAGTTTCTGAGAAGAACGACCAGTGGCCACTTGACACCGTAGCACTTAGCAGCATCCTCGAGTGACTCAGCCTCTTCTGAGAACCTGTCTTTCTATTGATGGTCTTCTTCTACGTGTCAGATTGCACAATATGTTTTGACATGCTGACATAGTACTTAAAAATCTTTATTAACTTCTCCCACACAACAGTAATATGCATACAAACAAACGATGTAGATCACAAAATAGTATGATGGTATGAGACTGGTGCCCTTACTAGGTTGCCCTGTGCTAAGGGGTAGTAGAGAAAAACGCTTTATAATTAGCAGTAAGTAACTAAATAGCTCTTTTTTTCTACGTCTATGCAGTAGCTAAGCATGATCTACCTACTTACTCTGTAATAATATTTATTTAGCATGTATGGGCAGTGGCGGCCTTAGGGGGTGGCGAACGGGGCAATCGCCCGGGGCCTCGCGCTTGCAGGGGCCTCGCGCAATAACCCAAGCAAATTTTAAAAAACACCTATTGATTTTCAAAATCAAAAAAAGACATAGATAAAAAATCTATTTAAGGCCCTCCCCCGAGCAAAAGACCTTGAGGCGGTCAGCCGCATAACTCAGTTGAAAATTTTTCACATAACTTAGTTCATAATTGACCAAAAAAAAATTTAAACGGCGAATATCTAGCTTATGAAATTGCCTATCTATTGGTGTGTGTCCCAAATAAAGTTTACTTGTAAATACTATGGAGACGCTGAAACTATAATTCAATGAACATTCAATTATAGTTTCAGCGTCTCCATAGTATTTACAAGTTAATTTTATTTGGGACACACACCAATAGATAGGCAATTTCATAAGCTAGATATTCGCCGTTTAAATTTTTTTTTGGTCAATTTTGAACTAAGTTATGTGAAAAATTTTCAACTAAGTCATGCGGCTGACCGCCTCAAGGTCTTTTGCTCGGGGGAGGGCCTTAATACATCTATTTGATTTTGATTCTTAATTATTTATTAAGGTTTATAACATAATTGTAAATTAAAATAAAGTTAGTTAACTAATTCATTAATTCAAAACGTAATTGAAAAATTGAAAAATTCATAATGTAGTACTTGAATATCGCGCCTCGAAACACTTGAAGATCGGTGTTTTTAATCCATAGCACTCGGGTCAGGGCAGGAGTCGGGACATAAAGTTTTGCTCCTTTATCGCTCAGAGAATCCACGTGTTTCATTTCGTTCGTCAAGTCGTCAACTCTTGTCACCTTGGAATTATTATGCTTGCAGTATGAGTTACAAAATCATCATCTCTGTATTTGTTATTTGTAAGGGATATAATTAATCGTGCGAACAAGAAATAAGTTGGCGACTGCACGTGAGCATACTGTATTATTGAATTTGGCAGCGAATTAATATGTTGGCGACTAAATTACTGGCGAAAGCACTCAGGTGACAATAAATGCAAAAATCGGCAGATAAAAAGTGGTGAAATTTAATCCAAATTGGCACCGAAATATATAAGTTATGCTGATTACAAAATTGTCTTCCGATTAATATTTCCAAAATGGAGAATTTTCATTCTTCGTAAAAAATTATACGAGTACTAATTTATAATTTGTTGGGGATTCTGATTAGGATTGATAATCATCAACTCGAACTGCATAATATACTGTGTTAATTATCATATTAACACAGTATGTTATGTAGTTATTTTTTGGAAATTCAGGATTTTCAAGAAAAATATTTTATCATAAAGAAAATACGTAGGTCCACTTACGGGGTTACTTGGGGGAGCAATTTTCATTATTTTTAGCTTTCCGTACCTCGAAAGGAAAAAACGGAACCCTTATAGGATCACTTTGTTGTCCGTCCGTCTGTCTGTCAAGACCCTTTTTCTCAGGAACGCGTGGAGGTATCAAGCTGGAATTTATATAAAATACTCAGGTCTACTGTCCCTTGGAGCTGTAAAAAAAATCAAACTTCTAAGCCAACGCAATCAAAAGATACAGAAGTTTATGCCGCAAATTTTCGACATTCACAAGGGAATCAAAACCTACAGGGTACTTCCCGTAAACTGAGAATCTTGAAATTTGGTACGAAGCAACGGCTTCAAGCACAGATAAAGGAAAAATTGTGAAAACCGAAAAAAATTTTTAGTTACATCATATTATAATAAAAATATTTTTAACAATTTTAAACCCTTACTGCCCCTTTCCTCTAGAACACGTAGAGGTATTAAATTGAAATTAATATCAAATACTCAGGTCTATAATACCTTTAAGCTGTAACCAATATCACTACAGGTTTGTATGGACCCTCGGTGCAGGAGTCCGACTCGCACTTGGCCGGTTTTTTTCAGTAGTATTACCAGCTGTTCTCGAGATAAAAGTGATTATAGAAAAAAATATGGCGATGCTTGAGATACGAGTGATGATGCATAAAGCTATAGAAATGTTGGAAAATTCTGGATTTCCAAATTTCTTTTTCCCATCATCAAGAAAATATGGGGTTGCGGTGTTACTAAGGAAAAACAAATTTATATTATTTTTTTGTAGGATGCATCATGCACCATTTCCGAGATAGAAGCGATTATAGAAAAAAAGATGGCAATGGCTTTGAGATACGAGCAATGTATAAAGTTACAAAAATATTGGAAAATTCAAGATTTTCAAATTCCTTTTTATCTTATCATGAAGAAAATATGTGATTGCGGGTTTACTAAGGGGGAGGAAATTTTTATTATTTGTTCAGTAGGATACACCGCTTCCGAGATAAAAACAATTTTATAAAAAAAATGTAAATACTCTACGTTGAGATACGAGCGATGTATAAAGCTATTTTATTGTATGACAAAAAATCCCTAAACCATGGGAGAAAAAAGTTAATGAGGGTTAAAGGTTAAAAAAAGTTAAAAAAAAAACACCTGTATTATTGCACCATTTTATAGTGTTGCTATTAAGGAACAATTTTTGGGAAGTAATGATATACAGCAAACTTCAGAAAAGTGGTATATTTTGATAAACTGCCTCATATTTTGAAGAAATGTATGGAATAATAATAAAATGCTAAAAAAAAGCTATTTCCTTATTTTTTTCGCACATAATTACTTTCTGGAAATTGTTTCTTATTTGCAGCACTATCGAATGGTGCAATATACAGGATGTATTTTTTTTACAATCTATGGGTTCGAATCCTGGCTAGGAAAATTGAGTTATTAATAATCTAATGATGCAGTTTATGTTTTCATCAATTCGGACTCGACACTCCATAGGGCTAAATTGCTATTCCTAATTTGTTTTAGACTTCTCTTACAACGCCCAGAAGAATAGTTCACCATGTATATGTTTTTTTACTTTTTTTCAGTGCATAATCGTTTTAAAAGAATTTTTGCTTTAATTATACGTATTTTTATAATGTAATTGTTTTATCTGCATCATTAGATTTTACATAAACCAATTTTCCAGGCCAGGATTCGAACCCGCAAATTAGGAAAAAAATACATTCTGTATTAATTCACCATTCGATAGCGTCGCAAGTAAGAAACAATTTCTAGAAAGTAATTATGTGCGAAAAAATTAAGGAAATAGCTTTTTTTAGCATTTTATTATTATTCCATACATTTCTTCAAAATATGAGGCAGTTTATCAAAATATACAACTTTTATGAAGTTTGCTGTATATCATTACTTCCCAAAAATTGTTCCTTATTAGCAACCTGCAACACTATAAAATGGTGCAATAACACAGAATGTTTCTTTTAACTTTTTTTTAACCTTTAACCCTCATTAACCTTTTTCTCCCATGGTTTAGAGATTTTTCATCATACAATAAAATGACACACTTTTTAAGCCCTTTCATTTGATATATGTCATGTAGTGCTACAAGGGTGGGGACGGTTTGCCCCTTCTTCTTTCTTTTCCTCCCATCATGAAGAAAATATGCGGTTGCAGCGTTACCGAGGAGGGAATTTTCATTACTTTTTTTACTATAGAAAAAAATTTGAGCAATGCTGTACTTTGAGATACGAGCCATCGCTCGTATAAAACTACTAGCTGTTGCTCGCGGCTCCGCCCGCGTAAATTCAATATCCTTCAAGAATACTGAATTTTTTCGGGATCAAAGTAGCCTGTGTTTTAATTCAGAGCCTAAACTACTACCATACCAAAGTCAACAAAATCCGCTCAATAGTTTTTACGAGAAACCTCACAAACTTGCATAAGGGGGAGCAAATTTTCATTATTTTTTTCAGTAGGTCGAAGAATTTTTCAGAAATTAAAATAAATTTGAAATTTTAAAATAAATTAATTTTTGTAAATTACTTCCCCATAAGCCTTAAAACTGACACCTAGATTCATTTTATTAAAAACTAGCTGGTGCCCGCAACTTCGTTGGCGTAGAATTAGTAAATGGAAACGAAACCCTTTTGATAATGATTTTGGTTGTCTATTACTTGGCTGCAGCTGAAAGTGGTATCAAAATAAAGAGCTTGAAGAGAATATTCCAAAAATGTACAACACATATAGTAAAATGGTCAAGTATGAGTCTGACTCTGAAAAAAAGATATTCATCCTATTACGGGTCAAATATCGAAAAATTATGAACATGCGCTTAATTATTTTCTTTTAGGACTACATTTACAAAGTTCCAAGCCTAAATGTTCATTTAAAAAAACTTATTCATACAGAGTTTTTCCCACTTAAAAACATAGAATTTTAGAAAAATTTTAATTAGTCTTAGTAAATCATGCCAAAGAGCAATATCACCAAATCCCAAGCAGATCAGACCACAAACAAAAAAGTTACCATACAAACGTTGATACCGCTTTTTACCCCTTTTGGGGGGGAATTTCGCAAAATCCCTTCTTAACGGATCTATATGTTACAAAAGGAAGCCACGGTCCAAATATTACGTTTCTAGCTTCAGTAGTTTTGCCTCGGCGTCGATGGAAAAAAGGCATTCATACCCTCGTTCATCTCTTTAGGGGTTGAATATCTAAAAATCATGAAACACACCTTACCTATTTTGTTTAAGGGCTACTATAGGCAATCCCAACTTGGACTGCCGATTCAGGCGCGAGGATTCAATTAACACGATGGCAGAGGTCTATTTCAAATTAAACAGTTAAGTCTTTAAAACACAATATTATTTATTCACTTTTACACAGTAACATTAGTACAATAGTTAGTTCAATACAAAGAACACATACGAGTTTAATCTTTACAACAATAATTATTATCACACGCTATATTGATAGCTCACTATAACAGGAGCCCTATCCGGTACGAAGTTAAGGATGCGACTGTCCGAACTAAGATTACAAAGCGACTGTCCGAACTAAGATTACAAAGCGACTGTCTTTCACATAAAAATATTAGCCCTTATATACAACCCAAAATTGTTTCTAGAACATTCTATGCACCTGACACCTGTGTGCCCAGCTGCACAATTTTATCAAAACATGTTGTTGTTTACTACAAATAATTCCTAGAAATATCACGCAGGTGGCTCGTTTACCGACCACCGCTAAAGGGAAGTGCTGATACAATATTAATTATTTTGTTACATGCAAATTTTGTCTTACATATTTACTACTCAATTTTATACAATTATAAACACAATAACAACATGACAATTTATATTATAAAAATACTTTTGTTGCCTACAGCTACATTTACAAAGTTCCAAGCCAAAACGCTCATTTAATATTTTACCCATACAAAGTTTAGTACCCCTTTTTACCCCTTAAAATATTGAATTTGAGAAAATATTGAATTAGAGTTATAGTAAATCATGCCAAAGAGCAACATCACGAAATTCTAAATAGATCTTCTCACAAACAAAAAAGTTACAAAATCCTTTCTTAGTAGACCTATACGTCACAAAAGTATGCCACGGTCCAAATATTACGTTTCTAGCTTCAGTAGTTTTGGCTAGGCGTTGATGAATCAGTCAGGCGTTGTTACTTTATATAATAGATTAATGTCCGCTCTTTGAAATTCAAAATGAATATCACTTTTGTATTCAGCACTCCTACATACCTCCAAGACAACACCCTCAATATTGCAGAAAAATAAATATACTTACCTACGCAGTTTTTAAAATTCAACATAACTGAGAAAAATAAAAAAAATCCTTTACGTTTTTTTTTTATGTGCGCTTGTTTAGATGCTTATTATGTTTTTTGAATTACATACATCAGGGAAAACATATGTGCCTATTTTTGAATTAAATGTGTACTCACAAACTGTCACCAAGATGGTAATTTGTTAGCTAAAATAATACCTGTCTGCCAGTTTGGGATATTCAGTGAACAAAAGTGGTATTTTTTAGTCTCCAGATTTGAAAATGTTTGTTTCTTACATTCTTTCGCCAACCTGGAAATTTAATATTCAATATTCGGTTTTTTCACACCCAAAATTTGATTGTTTTGTCGTACGTTTAAATACATGCCATTTTGTAAATCCTTCAAAAAGCCCTACTTTCACATCACATAATTTTCACGAAGGACAAAGGGCCTCGCAAACACCTGCCGCCCGGAGCCTCGCAATGGGTAAGGCCGCCTCTGTGTATGGGCGTAAACTTAAAACTAAGTAGGTAGGCATGTTACTTAAAATGATGTTTGCAAAGACCATCTCAGACATATTATGAATGTTCTTTTATGAAATAATAATAATATTATAATGTATGTAAAGACTTAAAGATTGTAAAAGTTCTCATAAATGGTGCATGAAACTGTCGTCAGTTCGGCACAGATTACTAAATTTATAGTTACCACGTAACTGTCGGTCGTCACGAAAGCCTCTTTCGTTTTCCTCATTGGAACAGTTTTAAAAAATATTTACATTACTTATAATTTTATTATTGTGCAATTATTTTTCTATAACTTCTGTATCAATAAGTATTTAAAGTAGGTACTCATATAATATTTAATTAGTAATAACCTTATCGTTATAAAAAACATTATTATTATTTATTTGTAAAAAATAGAACCAATGCGATGCAATAATTAACAACCTTCGTCATCAGCTGAGGTGTCCGAGTGGTTAAGGAGTTGGACTTGAAATCCAATGGGTTCTACCCGCGCAGGTTCGAATCCTGTCCTCAGCGACTTTTTTGATCGTGCATTTTTGTTACAAAACGTTTGCGACTTATCTTATTTTTAACGTCGTGACTCGTGAGGCTTTACCTACTATGGCTTTAAGTTTATCTTTATCACCATCACGTAACGGGATCTACGTCAATGGCTCTTACTCAATTAGTAACAATGTAATATCGCCGAGTTCAAAGAATATATTATAATATTACTAAAATACTAACGTACCGAGTTTGCAACGCGGCTGTATGATTTTTTTTTTATATGTAGTGTAAATGTCGTGGCCATATCGCATATTTGCTCACTTTATGAAACGCTAGACAATTTCATGAAATTGTCGCATTTCATTATGTGAGCAACTTAATTTGATCATATCATTAAATCATTAGCATTTTACGATTTTGTCATCCACATTTGGCCGGGTCGTATAAATAAGGTGTTTAAAAATATTTAATGAAAACGTAGAAAGTGTTAAGAACTTGTTTATTGTCGTTTAAGTCCCGCTGACACAAATGATTGGAAGTTGCGCGAAAATTGAAAAAAATAAGAAAAGTAAAATAATTTTTGTTTAATTTTTGTAATGTAACAAAAGATAAGTAAGTACCTAAGTGTACGTGTTGGTGTATAGTACAGTATAGTGGGTGTAGGTAGTAGATGTAGGTTGTAGGTGTCATATAAGTCATAGGTGAAAGTTTTAGATAGTTCATGGACTCATGGTGATTGTAGGTTTGTTTGCGTGACGTTTTTGTCGTAAACTCTTTTGTTATAACTTTCTTCCTCGTTTATTAACAAATTATTTACTATTTTACCGCGAGAAAAATATTCTAGTGAGCGACCACCACCTTACACAATATAATCAAAGCGCTTGCAGCAACTCTCCCGGTAATTAATGTAATTATTTTACGATATAATAAATATGGTGTTAAACAACATTGCTACTTGGTTTATTGAGGCGTTATTTTTAACTTTATACAATTTAATACATAATAATTGGACAATTATTATTAAATTATGTAAAACATAAATACCTAAATTAAATAATTTACAATTAATTAAATACAAAATATATTCGTGTTTAGCATCAGAAATCAATATCTGTTTCTTTTCTTGTAACCTTGTAACATAACGAAACTAGAGACGCAACTAAGTACTTAGGTGTTAGTTAAAATTCAAAATCAATAAACTACAGGTCGACGGTGAAGTGCCAATAACACCTAACTGACAAAGTAAAAAGTTTACACAAACTAAAAAAAACGTTTAATTTGTTAATTTAAAAAATAGTAGGTAATGTATTTATTAATTTAGAATAATAATAATGTCTGCTTTAAGGCGTGACTCCTGTTCGAAACATTACACAGAAAACATGAAACATTGGGGCGTGGCTATACACATTTGTCTAGGAATAGACAATGTTTTTGTTTTCGGAGACGGACGAAAAATATTCCCGCGCGGGTAGAGAGGGGAAGAAATGTTTCATTTCATAACTAGTGTTCACATCGTTCACATGACACTTAGGTACAGGTTTTTTAGGGTTATAGTTTTGCTTGTTGTGTTTTTTGTGTTTGTTTTTGTGATCGCTCATAATATACGGCCTGACTTAATTAAAAAACACAAATTTTGTCAGTTTTCAATAGAAATGCGTAAAATGGCGCACATATTTATGACTTGAAAAAAATACTTTTATGAAACACTTAAAGTGGCCTTTTCAGAACCCCTCTTTTCTCCTAGATTCTACACCTACAATCACTAAAACTGTGAGCGCTAATACGTCTTCCTCGTCGGAACTTAGATCGTGTCTGGACAAAATGTTTTGTTTCGACCAAAAACATTTTCTGTAGCTGGAGACAGCTTGTGTATGGAAACAAATGTTTTTGTTTCATGTTTTCTGTGTAATGTTTCGAACAGGAGTCACGCCTTTATATTGTATGCTGAATTCACATATTTTACGATAATGTAGTAGGTTTTCGGATAGATAGGAGGTATTAATTTTCTACTTATTCTTTGTATATGTTAATTACCTATATGATACTTAGAAGGTAATGGAATTAACAAAACTCCGATTTTTTTATCTGAACCTTTAATTTGTAAGTAATGAAAACAAAATAAACAAAAACAATTTTAGTAACTAAAATAAAAAAAAACGATAAGGCATCTAAAAACAATTTAAAGTAATTAAAAAGACAATCAGTCATCAAAAATCAGTTAAATTAATTAGATAAGATTTAGATTATCCGTGAGGTAAATTATCATAAAATGAGTGACAGTCTCTAGGGAGGACTTCTTTAATTTGTTGAAGGTGATTAAATTTGGTAGAAGCTATGGGAATTGGTCCAACGTGCAGAGCTGAGTAAGTGACCGAATTCAGTTTTTTCGGTCTTACAGGTAACTCTGTCCAATCATCATCAAAATTAATTTTAAAATAAATAGTGCCATCTGGTCTGTATTGAAGGACTCTCAGATCAACAACTACAGGATCGCCTGCTTTTCGACCGGGTCTTATGGTACTGTATCTCCAATTTGTTTTATTATTGTAATCCTTAACAAAATCGTAGTTAATCTGAATAGCTTCATAAGGAAAAGGATTTATCCGTGCCTCCTTCGTTACAGTTATATAGTCGCTGGGAAGATGTATCTCCCTATTTTTTAGCTTCCTTTCAATCGCAGCATGGACTGCGTCGCATTCCATTTGTGTATGCCCAGGCTCTAAGTACTTCTGCGTGATAGTCACTTCATGTTCAATACTAATATTCAATAAGGCATTTGCCATTATATTATTTCGGTTTTGATAGGTGCATCCATCTGAATAAATGACTATTGGCAATCCTTTAGGCAAACAATAACGCACGGACACAAAAGATGCGAAAGTACTAGCGGTAAGATCTGCACATGTTTCTTCAAACCAGTAACAGGAGGCTTGGTGGGTAATCAGGTCATATATTGTAAAGTTATGACACGTAAGCTTGGTCTTAAAGTATAATGTACTAGCTGTTAGATAAGGACATACTTTTACAGACTCTAAATCCATAGACAACAAAATGAATTCGCCGGATGTAGCTTTCATTTTGTCCGTTTCTTTCTCTTGTCTCGCTCTATTTTTGCGTCTTATGTGTTGTTCATAATCGGAAGTGCTAATATTCCCAACTGCATGGCCACAGCCAGGTATCGCACATGTCCTTTTTTAAAGTGTACAAGGATAGATTTTTCTTGTGAAACAATTTCTCGAAAGTGAAGCGAGAAACCATAGGCTCTTCGTTTTCAGAGCAATGTTCTTTGTACTGTTTATATAAATCACTCAAAGAACGGTAAACAGGTTCTAAATACAACTTTGATGTGTCCTTTCTGGCATAGTGGGAAGGTAACTTCGGAATATTATCTAAAAAGTTGCGTGCGGTTAGGAGCTTTCGCTGTGTTCCAGATTGTGGTGTTCTGACCCTGATTGTATTCTGAATTTCTTGACAAGGAATTACTCTATCACTCGATTTTTTTACCCATGATTGAACTGTGTATGACCCCAGACACAAAGTATTTAAAAACGTTGTTCTGCAAACCTGTAAATTTTGGCCTTTTGTCATTGGCAAAAAGTAATTGAACGTACCTTCACGTCTCGATCCCTGATCACTTGTTTTGCGTGTCGTACCCTTACGGTTTACAAGTCCGACTACATATACTTTGCGCTGGTCCCAGTTCATATTTTTCCAAAAACTGTTGTGTATTTCGTAACGTCTTTCATCATAAAATTTTTCACAATTTCGCACCTTACTCTTCCTACAAAACTGCGAATTGCACCTATCACCTAATTTTCTAGCAGGTCTTACTTTATCTTGTTTTAGTTTTCTGTTCTTTGGTTTTGTATATCCCAAATATTCTTCTCCTAACATACGCAGTTTCTTATTTTTTAATTTCTTCCAGTTATCTGCGTCACGTTTAGCTTGGCGTTTTCTTCCTTCGTTTGGATTACCGTGGTAAATGCCCGATGACGTGGACGGCTCATCTAAAAGTAACCCTGGACTAGAATTGGTCGACTCTTGATCATGATCAGGACTAGGACAGTAAGTTATGTCACTATCAATGCCAGAATAGTCACCATCATAAGAAGACGTTTCGCCTATTAGATTATTAGGTTCTGATTCTAGTATTTGAGTATACTCGTAATTACAGGATATTGAAGGTGGAACTGAGGAGCATCGTTTTTTACCGTATTCTTTGGTATCATCGTAAGTGAGAGCGGACATTGACAAAATATGCCCTGTATCAACAAAACGAACATTACTAAAAATATCAATATTGTTTCGTTTTCCATAGTGTACAGTAATTGTAGGTGGCAGCGAAGAACAACGTCGTCGTTGAGTTGAGAAACAAGTACGCTTTGGGATGTTTGAAAGTGAATACGATTTAGTAATTTTACATCTCTGCTTTGTTATTTGGTAATCATTATCGCAGCTTGATGTTCTAATTTCAGGTGTCACTTCATCAAGCGTATCTGAAAATATATAGATCTATATAGTAGCATAATCTAGAATCAATCAATCTAGAATTTGCTAAGACAGAAACCACAACTTACTAGGTAGGTAGGCAGGTAATACAAAAACTTACCTGGGTTAGAAGAAATAGTAGGTTCAGGCTGAGTATTCTTCTCGCGATCTTTCAGTATTTTAAGCATCTGCCCAGATCGTACTCCTTGATAACACCTTGCCATTCGGGACATTTTGCTAAAACAATAAAAAGACCTTAATAAATACCATAATAGAAAATACCTTCTAAATACCTACATCAAACAAAAACTTAAAAAAATTATATCCGCTTAAACTGATTTAAATTAACTTTCCTTCGTACTTTGCAGGCTTAGGACTGTCTGAAATCTGAATAATTATTAATATAATAATATGAACTCATAAAAATGTTTTTACATGTTGATAATATGCATTAATCTTAAATGTTGCTTATCATTAGTAATAGTTGATTTATAGGATAACAAACATCGCCACTTTTTCCACCTCATTTCTTTCAAAGTAGTTCCATAAATTACTGTTCCAATTCACGTCGTTTATTCGTCATCTTACGACAAAAACTTAATAAACTTAATACTAAAACACTACACGAAAAGTTTATATTACGTCCATATGGACCATTATTATATTTATTATTTACATTAAAACTTCACGGTAAGCCACCAAAGCACCACTATTACGATTAAAATACGAATTATTGCGTAACGTAATATAACGTGTTTTCGTCAACCCGCAAAGCGCAACTAACAAAAAGTGAATAAACACGAAAAAGCTTAATAGTTATAAGTACAAAAAATAACCCGTTTAAATAAGTGATGAGCTACATTAAAGAATTTTCACTCTTATTGCGCTGTCATAAGAACTATTTTTCTTTGCTCATACCACACTTATGGCTTTATGACTATAAACGATATGAACGATAATTATAAGTGATAAACGCTTAAATTTTTAAACGACTTTACAACTTATTTATAAAAGCACGCTATTTTAAACGCTTTACGTTATAACGGCCATCTCTACCCATGCATATCGCCGCGCCGTTCGCCACCACCGATTGTCAGTCGAAAACAACCAACGAACACGTATAGACGTGTCTTGTAATAGTTAGGAGATAATGCCATAAAATAGACACGTTGGTATAGTTGGGAGGTATTTCCACATTTTAATTGAATGCTGTTGCAATATAAATACACTTAGGATATTTCACTAAAACATGCGACTAAGGCTTTTAAATTCAAAATGATAAAAATGTTAATTTCTCGAAAAATGTCAGTTAGGAGGTATTGGCACTTCACCGTCGAGGTATTTTTTATTCGTAGACTACAGGCAACTTTACGTATTTTATTAAAAAAGTTACACCAGCTATTATTCTCCAGACCTCAAGAGTAGGTACCAAAATATATACCTATCTACCTTAGAAAAACTTTTATAATATAATATAAATTAAATGTATGTTTCTAATACAAAAAACTAATGGTTTGCGCTAGGCACGCGGAATTCCGGATCTGAATTCTTGATCAGCTGGCTATTCTGTATCGTACATTTTGTGAGTTAATCACTGAGTTAGTAACGAAACGGAGGAGTGAGTAACGGAAAGTATCACTTTTGTATTATAGTGAATCCTAAAAACCTAATCAGGAAACCGAGCGAATGCGCACAGCCTAAAGGCGTGACTCCTGTTCGAAACATTACACAGAAAACATGAAACATTGGGGCGTGGCTATACACATTTGTCTAGGAATAGACAATGTTTTTGGTTTCGGAGACGGACGAAAAACATTCCCGCGCGGGTAGAGAGGGGAAGAAATGTTTCATTTCATAACTAGTGTTCACATCGTTCACATGACACTTAGGTACAGGTTTTTTAGGGTTATAGTTTTGCTTGTTGTGTTTTTTGTGTTTGTTTTTGTGATCGCTCATAATATACGGCCTGACTTAATTAAAAAACACAAATTTTGTCAGTTTTCAATAGAAATGCGTAAAATGGCGCACATATTTATGACTTGAAAAAAATACTTTTATGAAACACTTAAAGTGGCCTTTTCAGAACCCCTCTTTTCTCCTAGATTCTACACCTACAATCACTAAAACTGTGAGCGCTAATACGTCTTCCTCGTCGGAACTTAGATCGTGTCTGGACAAAATGTTTTGTTTCGACCAAAAACATTTTCTGTAGCTGGAGACAGCTTGTGTATGGAAACAAATGTTTTTGTTTCATGTTTTCTGTGTAATGTTTCGAACAGGAGTCACGCCTTAAGGCTGGGACTATATGCAACGGAATCCGGTAGGCCGTAGAGAATTATGAGCACTGAAAATAGAACTCTGTGCTAATACAATACAGTTGAAAATGGAAGTTTCGAGTGTCGAGCTGTCATATATGACATTGACATTTGACTGGACACTCGGATATTCGATTTTCAACTCTATTATATTAGTGCAGAGATCTATTTTCAGTGCTCATAATTCTCTACGGCCCACCGGATTCCGTTGCATATAGTCCCAGCCTAAGACCCCGACGCGACGTTCATTTCGGAATTCATTCCGTGCGTGCGTACAACCAGGGCCGGATCTACCTAAGGGCTACTTGGGCTGCAACCCAGGGCCCCGAGGTTACAAGGGGCCCCCGACCCCGCTAAAAACAATAGTCGATAATTTGAATTTTTAAAATAGTTGTCTGTAAAGTCGGTTTACGGGCGATATTTTTACGTGATACTGTCATAAGAAAACATTGTAAAAAAATTACATACTTCTGTGAATTGAGAAAATATCCTGAATATATGTATAAAATAACCAAATAGTTTCAATAAATAATATTCATTTTTTATACCTTAAAAAAATAATGAAAATCAGCATGAAAACATCCTTTCGCGCGTATTTTCCGCCTTAATAAATATAGTAAAATTAAATATATTAAACATATTAAATATAAGGGTCTTTACCTATGAAAATGCCGTTTTGTATGAAACATTTTATTTTTTTCATGTATTTTTTATTTGCATTAATCGAAGTAATCACCCATGCAATCAATGCATCTTTGCCAACGCAGTGGCAGTTTATTGATACATACATACATATAATCACGCCTGTTTCCCGTAGGGGTAGGCAGAGACCACTTCTTTCCACTTGCTACGATCCTTACATACTTGTTTTGCTTCATCCACTTTCATTATTCCCTTCATACATGCTCTTCGGTTAAGGGTACTCTTGACCTGGCCTTTTTTCAAGACGTCCCCGATTTGGTCTTGGAACGTCCGCCTAGGTCTACCCCTTCCAACACTTCCATTCACACTCGCATTATACACTTTTTTCGTCAATCGTTCTTCATTCATTCTCTCAACATGGCCAAACCATCTCAGCATACCTTTCTCAATTTTTGTCACTACATCTTCTTTTAGACCACAACGTTTCCTTATCTCACTATTTCTTATCCTGTCACCCAGTTTAACTCCTATCATGCTTCTTAATGCTCTCATCTCAACTGCATTTATTCTGCTTTTATGTTTCTTCTGCCATACCCAACTTTCACTTCCGTACATGAGTGTCGGAACCAACACCCCCGCATGCACAGCCAAACGAGCCTTGTTAGACACCTTCCGACTGTTCATAAAGGAGTGCAAAGCTCCATTCACCATGTTTCCTGCATTCACTCTTCTTTCAATATCACTCTCACACTTTCCATCTCTTGTAAACTTTGAACCCAGATACACAAAATCATTTACCTGTTCAATTTGTTCATCTCCAATCACGATATTGCAGTCTGTCACTGCCTCATCTCTTTCAAACACCATCACTTTCGTCTTCTTTTCATTCATCTTCATTCCCTTTCTAGTTAGAGCTCCACTTATCGCAGTTACCATCTCCTGCAACTCCTCGGCCGAAGACGCAAGTAATACTTGGTCATCAGCATAGAGAAAACATTTGACGAGTAACTCATTCATTCTCAGCCCACTTTCACTCTCTTTTAAATCTGTCAAGCAATTGTCCATGAACAGATTGAACAACCACGGTGACGCTACACATCCCTGTCTAACACCTTTTTCGATATTGAACCATTCAGTGTATGCCCCGTTTATCCTTACACAAGCACTAGAATCCCTATAAAGAGATTGTAATGCTCGTATGAGGATACTGCTCACGCCGTTCACGGACAAAGCTGACCACAATTCATTCCTCACCACTCTTCACAGTTTATTGATGCCCTTCTTAAAGAAATCAGCTGGACGGGAGGCAACAAATTCTTCGAAGGCATTTTGTACTGCCTCTCGAGTATAGAATTTTTTACCGCCAAGAAGTTATCCAAACTCTAGAAAAAGTAGTAGTCTGTAGGCACAAGGTCTGGTAAGTAGGGTGGATGACGGAGAGCTTCCAACCCCAGTTCTTGCAAATTGGAGACCGCCTGCTGTGCAGTATGAGGTCGCGCGTTGTCGTGCAGGAGCAGCGGAGACGAGAGATTGACCAATACCGGTTGGAGATGTGCCAGCTTCTCCATCATTGTGTTCAGTTCTTCACAGTGCACATCTGCAGTAATGCTCACTCCGTTTGGTAAGAAGCTGTGTTGAATCACACCGGCGCTAAACCACCAAGCAGTGACCAACACTTTTCTAGGGGTAAGTTGTCGTTTAGGGCATTGTTTAGGTGCTGAACCAGGATCCAACCAACTTGCTGAGCACTTGCGGTTATCAAACAGAATCCACTTTTTATCGTAGGTAATAATGTGGTTCAAAATTCCTTCATTTCTGTGGCGTTGAGCAGTGCAAGGCAGGTCTCGACGCGTACTTCACGCTGGCGATCATTAAGTTCGTGGGGCACCCATTTGTCAAGGTTTTTTTCCTTGCCAATTTGACGCAAATGGACCAATATTGTTTTGACGCTAACGTCGAAAGCTGCTGCTAATTCAGCCGTAGGTTGTGTATCATCACCTTCCACAATCGCCTTTAATTCATCATTGTCGACCAAAGTCTTCGGACGACCGCGAGGTTCATTTTACAAGTCGAAATTTCCAGAACGGAAGCGAGCAAACCAATAACAGGCAGTGCATTGGTTTGTAGTGTTAGCTCCGTAAATGTCGTTGATGTTGCCATATATTACTCGACGGTACTCATATATTACTCGAATAATTTTAACGTATCCATAATGACGATAAAGATTGAAATACGATGAAAATGTAACACTAATCAATAAACAAATGACTACTTTTGGAAAAAGAATTCCATGTTTCTAAAATAAAATTAATTTGAAATTAGAATTCTTAACTAATCAAAAACTATTTTGATTTGAAATGGCCAGTACTGCAGAACGGCAATTTCATAGGTAAATACCTATTATAATATTTTTTTTACAAACATATATAACTTAAAAAGTAGCGGAGATATCAGCTGATACACATCGTAGTTTGTCATCCGACTTAGCAGTTGGTGTACACCATGGAAGCCACAATTTTTAACCGAAATCAATGGCACAAAAAAATACTATGCAGCCTGAAATAAAAGTTATTTATTTATTTTTTATTATTATATGTCTGTCTTCTATCGTAAATGAATTTTTAGAGGGCTATTAAAATAAGTCTGTAATATTTTTTCATATATTGCTTACTAGAAAAAAAGTAGTTAAAATAAAAATATCGCTTATGATTGAGGTTCATATACAACACAATAATAGGGAATATGCACGTATTTTTTTAGTTTTTTATATAGATCTATCTTGTTTGGTAAATCGTATGGTAAAATCAGTTTTTTGATATCATTAAAAATAACTAAGATATGAACGTTTAAAGTAGTCTATTAGACAGAGAGATCGGACGTGTATCGTGACGTCACATAACACGACCTTCATAGAAAGTTCATACTAAATTTCGTTTTGCTAGAAAGAGATATAGTACAAACTTTGACCGCTCATATCTTGCTCATTTATTATCAGATATTGAAATTTTTTTCGCCATTTCCTTTATTTTTCAGTCTAGTATCATAATATTATGTTTTAAGCTATTTTCATATTTCATGCATATTCCCTATTGTTTAAGGAAATTATAAACCAAATTTCAAGATGATTGGTTTAAAACTCATGCTTTTTCGTTTGAGCTGCCGGAATTCATCGATTTATAAGTCGTTATTACGTCAAAAAAATCTTAAATAAAAAAAAGGGTGCGTGTACTTATGTACGCGCCTAAGAAGTTATACTTCTTTGGCATCATTAAAATATTGTTTATTTTAATGGCATGCAAATAACAAATACAATAAAATAATAAAAGGGCTGGAAAAGGATAGTCAACACAGTCAATCAAGTTCAGTTTAGATTTGAAAAATTAAATAAATAAATATTTATTTTCTTACATTAAGTG
This sequence comes from Glaucopsyche alexis, assembly GCA_905404095.1. Lineage (NCBI taxonomy): Eukaryota > Metazoa > Arthropoda > Insecta > Lepidoptera > Lycaenidae > Glaucopsyche > Glaucopsyche alexis. The sequence goes on along the minus strand of FR990053.1, from coordinate 25,043,851 downwards.
TAACATAAATTCTCTCATTATTCGAACGTTATTTTTAAATTACGTCCACTTCCATAGCATTTTTCGGTAATGACTGGAACATCAGTTATCAGTGACTTATGATAACTAAAATATCATAATATTATTAAGTAAAAAAATTACAAGATTCTTAATTTTAAATATTTATTATTTTCTCAATGTAATATTAACTTTTTATTTTAGTCAAAGAATTTTTATTAAATTTGGTTATTTATTAAAGAAATGTCTTTTTAATATTATACGTCTATAATCATAATCATAATCTTTATTTGCATTGAATATTAAAATTAATATAATAGGTTGGGGAAAAAGTCTTTTCGCATTATAGTATGTATGAACTTGTCATAAAATATCTTGGGCTATACCAATTGTATCTGGCTGATTTTGGTATCATTAAAAAGTTTTAATTTTACAGAAGAAAATTCCAAATTCAAATTAGGTAAATTTGAGATTTTCATTTGTTTTTCTTATTGTTAAAATGAGTGATTCTTATGAAGAATTTCGATACATTTTAAAATTTTATTACAAAAATGGTAAAAATGCAACACAAGCCGCGAAAAAACTTTGTGATGTTTATGGACCTAATGCAGTATCTGTGAGAGTAGCGCAAATTTGGTTTAAGCGTTTTCAATCCGGAAATTTTGATATCAAAGATGCACGTCGCTCTGGTCGCCCTGTTACGGACAAAACTGTTGCCATTTTTGAAAAAGTGGAGCAAGATCGGCATATTAGTAGTTATGATGTAGCTGAAGAACTGGGGATTGACCACAAAACGGTTCTGGCGCATTTGAAAAAAGCTGGGTACACAAAAAAGCTGGATATTTGGGTGCCTCATGAGCTCACTGAAAGAAACCTAATGAACCGTGTACTCATTTGTGATTCTTTATTACGACGTAATGAAACCGAACCATTTTTGAAGAAGCTGGTAACTGGTGATGAAAAGTGGATCACGTACGACAAGAACGTGCGAAAAAGATCGTGGTCAAAGGCCGGTCAGGCTTCACAGACTGTGGCGAAACCCGGGTTAACTCGCAACAAGGTGATGCTGTGTGTGTGGTGGGATTGGAAGGGCATTATTCATTATGAGCTGTTACCGCCAGGCAGGACCATCAATTCTGAACTGTACTGCGAACAACTGATGAGATTAAAGCAAGAAGTTGAGAGAAAGCGGCCGGAATTAATCAACAGAAGGGGTGTGGTTTTTCACCATGATAACGCTAGACCTCACACATCTTTAGCCACTCAGAAAAAATTACGGGAGTTTGGCTGGGAGGTGTTAATGCATCCGCCGTATAGTCCTGACCTTGCACCTTCAGATTTCCACCTGTTTCGGTCGCTGCAGAATTCCTTAGGCAGTGTCAGGTTGACATCACAAGAGGACTGCCAAAACTACTTGTCGCAGTTTTTTCATCAGAAGCCCCAAAAATTTTATAGCAATGGGATCATGTACCTACCAACAAGATGGCAAAAAGTTATCGAACAAAATGGCACCTATATACTTTAGTCACTTGTAAATAAACTTTATAAAAAAACCTTTTGAATTTTTATATAAAATGCGAAGAAACTTTTTCCCCAACCTAATATAAAGAAATGTTTATAATTTTCAAAATTTACTATTTACTAATCCATACCAATTCACTATTTCGGTTTCTCCCTCACTCAAAGGTTGCGGAAGAGATTGCTACCACAGCAATAAGGTCGCCTTTTATACAACTATTACTTGCGTAGATTTAAGTAATATTTATGTTTTTTGTGCACTAAACAATATGTAATAACATCATTATAAAAACAGTTTTTTGACATGGCTATTAGTTGAGTACTTAGATAGGCCCCTAAGTAGTTTCAGCCCAGGGCCCCACAAATTCACGATCCGCCCCTGCGTACAACAAAGAGAATTTAAATGGTTTGCGCTAGGCACGCGGCTTGTTTTCCAGAGAGACAGGAGTCCAGTCTTAGAATAGGGCTTTTATCTTTGAAAATAGTGAAAAGTAAAATAAATTTATAGTAGAATGAAACCCATTGGAAAAGGCAAAGAATATTTAAACAAAAAAAAAAGGAAAAATAATTAACGGGCGATTTGAGGTCGGGAAGTGAAGGGGATGAGTTTTTACGAGTAGAAAACGGTTTATCTCGATTTCCGGCAAAACTACCAAGCCCTATTGAAAAAAGTAAAATGGCAAAGTTGTAGGTTTGGTTGTAGGTAATAAAAAGATCGACAACAAGTCAACAACTTGTCGACAACTTTTGTATTAAACATTTTTTTTTTTCAACCTTAAAAATATTTAGGTATGTGAAAAATTAAAATATCCAAGTTTTTAGTTTTTTATTTTTATCTAAAGCGCCATCCATACTCACGGCCCATCCAGTAAATCCAGCACCGGTACTAATAGCCATCATTAATGTCAAAATCATTTATAATTTTTACCTACAAATCCGCGGCCATGGGCTTGCAGGCTGGATGTTAAGTAAAGGGCCATACTCACGGCGCTTCCAGCAAATCCAGCACCGCTACTAATAGCCGTCATTATCTCATTAGTGTCAATCATTTAAAAATTTTGCCTACAAATCAGTAAGTATGGCCCTTTAGGCCCTTTATACTTACTTACAAAAAAAATTTTTTTTTCACGAAATTTGGTGACAACTTACCTTTTTATGTCCCAAATACACTGTAATTTTTTTGATTTCAAATATTTATTTTTTGACCTTATTTTGACTTAATATCGAAAAATTAACCCTAATTTTCAATCGAAAATTCTTGCGTCAAATATCAGCTTTATTTAAAAAGTCGGTGGGCTTTTTGTTCGTTGAAATCTACATATTATTTCTGATAATGTAAAAAAAATTATACATTACCTAAATGTTCTCAGAAAATGCAAAGAAAAGAACAGGTAGTAAAGGGCCATACGCAATTACGCACGGCGCATCCAGCAAATCCAGCACCGGTACTAATGTGTCATTAGTGTCAATAATTTATTTTTTGCCTACAAATCCGCGACCTTGAGCTTGCAGGCTGGATGGTCAGTATAGGCCTTTGACCTGCGTAGCCCCTTCCCCGCTTGTCTATGAAATACCTTTTGATAGGCTAAAATTATCCGTAGGTCACTCAGGTAAATTAGATAACTTAAAATAGCAATAAATAGACATCTATGCAGATAATTTAAATAAGATTCGACAACACTCAAAATATAGTAGATGTCGCTAGGTGGCCTCTAGACCTGTTCTTTTCTTTGCATTTTCTAATGTTACTATGGTAATGCATAATACATTTTTTTCTCTATTGTTCTACAAATTTTTGCGAACAGAATTCATATATGAAATCCTTAAAGAATCAAACTAATAAAACCCTATGCAGATTGGACTCCTGTTTCTAGTTTTCATGGGCCTCTACATATAATTTTCCTCACAAGTGACAAGTGTTTACAAATAAGTCTAAATAAATAGGTAATCCCTCCCTCCGAAGGCGAATTCTGTATCAACAGAGTAAAGTTTTTTTTTCATTTTTTTTTTTATTTCAACAGAAAAACTTTACAACAGCTGCAAGTTGTAACTGCACATCGGCCATTCTCCAATTAGCAAATTTTACGTGTCCGGGCTTGTTTATTCAGTAATATTATCATATTCAATCATGCATTTTTTTTTATATGTTAGATAGCATCCGTATCTATCTGCAAACAAAAACATTGGCTTCTGTTTTAAGTTATTATGACTAAATTAATTTAACTTATGTTCAAAAAACCTCTATTCTCTAATTATCGTGGCGTGTCCGCACACCAACAATCTTTAAACTTGCTTGTAATTTTTATAACCTACAGATTTACTTTGATCCATTTAACTTTTTAAACGATATTAAGTAACGTGTATCGCATAACAAAATATCGACTCAATAGAACCAGTCTATAATTAATTATCATTAAGTAATCGCATGTCCAATCGAAAGTTATAATTGCCGTAACATTTGCTGTTCTCGGGTGCACATCCCTAAATAAAAGTATTTGGCACATCACTACCGTAGGAGTCGCGTCTCCTCCGTGTGTACCGAGGCCCAGCAGCAGTTGCACGTCTCTAACGTAAGTGTACCGCCAATGAAGCACGTGAGTATATAATTACCGTAGCCTTGGTTAAAAACTTTTCTAATTACCGTTGTTCTTATTTTAATACTTGGTTTTTTAAGATAGACCCAAGTTGATCATGTAAATGGAGACAGTACTTTGGCCTCCGTACGTTGTAATAAGCTAGTATTTGCATACTGTGTCGGTTTTCGAAATTTTTAAGAAAATCTATCGTTTTCTAATTACCGTATACTAATTACCATATGTTTATAATTACCGTTGTATGAAAAATTAATACTTGTTTACTAACTGAAGCCGCGATTTCTTACCAATGGAAAGTTTTCCCGCGGTTTTCGTAGATTATTATTATCATTGTCCGTAAATATGTCTATATTATATGCTGACCATTCATTAAATTATTTAATTTATAGGATGGGAAATCCCAAAAAGACCAAAGAGGAAGTTAAAGAAAAGAGAAGGCTTGCCGCTCGACAACGCCGAAAACGAATTAAATATTGTCATCCAAACTAAAAAAAACTAAGTGTGTACAAAATTTCAGCTCAATCGGTTGAAGATATCTGCTTCAAAATTGAGTAGCAAGATTCCACCCGAACTAACATACATTGCAAGTTAATTAAAATATGCTTTTAAAATAACCCTGTTTTGTATCAGAAACCAAAAGAAATGTCAAAAAAGTGTCAAATTTTTATATAATTAAAGCAATGATAAAGTGTCTGTTTTTACTATCGGTAGGTTATAGTTATGAGAGACATCGTTAATTCTATCGCTTCAATTATAATGATATGTGTACAAAATATTAATGTGTGTTATTATCATTTCATTATATCATATTTTACATAGACTTGACGATATTTTCTAATTACCGTTACATTAAATATATTTTTTTTTTCTAATTACCATAGTCATAAAATTTTTAAGTCTCATTATCTAGAAAACAACAATTAATTTTTACATGCCTCATTAATTATTGAATTCGTATCTTTGATTTGCTTCATATTTTAATGTGTTTAAGTCAAATCAGTGAAAAATAAAAAAGGTTATGGTAATTAGGGGTCGTCCATTAATCACGTGATGCCTAAAGGGGGAGGGGGGTCTGAAAAAAATCACCAAGTATCACCAAGGGGAGGAGGGGGTATAAGGAGACATCACGTGTATTAATTTTTGAATCTAGTCTATGCATACCGAAATTATTATCGGTTGTAGATTCGTAGTGTTGTTTAAATATTTACAAGACAAATGACTTGTATATTTTTAATTGCTTAAATTATTCGATTAAATTGATTTTTAAGTTAAAGTTTTTCTTTAAACATGACTTGCTTACTATGTAAAAAAATACACGTGATCTTAGGTGGAGGAGGGGGGGTAGTATAAAACCTCATCACGTATCACCAGGGGGAGGGCCGGAGGGGAGGGGTCTAAAAAGTTGTAAAAAAACATCACGTGATTAATGCACGGCCCCTTAGGCAAAGAACGCCGAATCGGAGAATGACCGACATTATTATATCCATCCTTCTTTATTTTTATAGTCTATAACCTTTACTGTTATCTGTGGCGTGTTCACTATCTGTCAGTGTGTTGTCACTTTGTCATCAGTGTGACCGTTTACGGTAGATTGACTACTGCAACAGTAGATTTTCGTTGTAAAATTGGTAGTGCAGTAGATTTTCAGTATTTTTTGTAAAAGTAGCGGATTTCAGTAGAATATCCTGGCAATATTTTAAACTTTAGCAAATATTTTTCTCTTAACACGGAAACATCGGAAATGTTAACAAAACCTCTGATAGCAGTCAGTGATTCGTCGCTTACTTCGTCGGTTATTCGACGCTTGTTAATTATAGTAAAAGTTAAAGACAATCTTCTTCATGGGATACTCTTCCCAACTTACCTGTCCGGTAGTTGTGGTATAGTATACGGGTATGCGACCCCGGCTTCCCTAGCTATTACTGTCCTATCCCTTGCCCTCCTGGGCGGTAATATCCTACATTCCCTATTTCCCACTCTAACATCCTTTCCACACCACCTATTCTTCCCTTTCCCTATCCCTACCCTCTCCACCAATCCGTGGAAACGCAATGGATAATCAAAAATAATTGAATTATCCAAAATGGCGGCGATGTGGTTCGCCACCCATCACGTCTCGTTTCTCGCGGAGGCGAAAAGCAGACCATGGAGAGACGCTTGGCTACGTTGAATGTAAGAGGAGGAATGGATGAGAAGAATGAAAGTGGACGAAGCGAAAGAAGTATGTAAGGATCGTAGCAAGTGGAAAGAAGTGGTCTCTGCCTACCCCTACGGGAAAGAGGCGGTCCTGCTTACCCCTACGGGAAAGAGGCGGTCCTGCCTACCCCTACGGGAAAAAGGCGTGATTATATGTATGTATGTATGTATGTTAAAGACAAATGGCAAAGTTGTGGGTAATAAAAATATCTACAACCTATGTATACAACTTTTGTATTTACACTTTTTCCACATAATCTCAAAATTTGAGTGAAAAATTCAAAAAACAAAGTTTTTGGTTTTTAATTTTTAGCTTATTACAAAAAAATATTTTTTTTTTCACGAAATTTGGTGAAAACTTACCTTTTTATGTTCCAAATATATTTACTGTATTTTTTTTTATTAAAAATATTTATTTTTTCACCTTATTTTGACTTAATATCGAAAATTTAACCCTAATTTTTAATCGAAAATTCTCCCGACAAAATATCAGCTTTTTTTAAAAAGTCGGTGGGCTTTTTATTCGTTAAAATCTCTCCTTTCTGATAATGTAAAAAAATATACATTACCTACATAGCCTTGCTACTTGTTCTTTTCTTTGCATTTTCTGAGAACATGAAAAATGGTAATTTATATATTATTTTGTTACATCAGAAAGTAGAGATTTCAACGAAAAAGCCCATCGGCACTTTTAAAAATTAAGCTGATATTTTGAGGGGAGAAAATTTGCCATTGATTTTTTTCCATAGAACTTGTAGTTTTGCCGGAAATCGAGATTTATAAACCGTTTTCTACACTTAAAAACTTACCTTCTTACACTTCCCGACCTCAAATCGCCCGTAAATTATTTTTCCTTTTATTTTTGTAATATTTTCTTGCTTTTCCAATGGGTTTCATCCTACTATAAATTCTTTTCACTTTTGACCATTTTCAAAGGTCTAAATTAATCTAGCCCTAGTCTAATAGGTTTTTAAACACTCATCATGTATCATCGCTTTTTCATGTAAAACAAGGTTTAATTGACAACGGTGGTAATTGCACAAATTTCCAACCAAAAAAATAATATATTATTATGGTTAAGATACCTAATTAAAAAAAACGAAACATGACAATGATGACTAGGTAATTAATTAAGTACATATGTGTGTATCTAATACATAATTTATTAATAAAACCTAATAATATTCATATCTGTCGCATCTAAAATTATCAATTTATATGAATTTTAAGTCACAAAGTACGTCAGTACAATTTCAGTAGGTTTTTCCAAAACGTTAGTAGATTTCAGTAGAAAAGTAAGTTACATCTGGTTACATCTAGTAGATTTGCGGTTTTTGAAAACGGTCACACTGTTTGTCATAAAAAAATTAGGAAACATTTGCTTGCCTTGTCAGTGAATTTACGACTAATCTTAAATTTAATTTTGTCCTATTGTCGAAAACTAGAAGGTTCGCAATGAACAAATATCCGACTATCTAAAAATATGATCTAAATTAGTGTCCACTGAGTTCCTAAACTGAATATAAACATTATGAATAACTAATTTTTACCAAACCTAGCATTAGAAAATTAAACATCGGCCTCCAAAACTGTGATGGAATCTTTTCTCAACATTATAAACAGACGAAAAGAGTCTACGGTAGAAGGATACAAATGATTCGAGTCGCCTGACATAGATCACTGCTACAAAAAGTACAAATTTAGTTGATCCGCGATCAACTGTGCTCACTCGCTGGTGACGGTGACATGAGCACAAACAACAAGAGACGCGGAGCGAGCGGTTCCAGTTGTGCTATCCCTGGAGTGCCCGCACTCGTCAACGTACCCACCGCGATGTCTTCTGATCTAGCGTCACTGTTCGAGTGCCCGGTGTGTTTCGACTACATCTTGCCGCCGATCCTGCAGTGTCAGAGCGGGCACCTCGTGTGCTCCAGCTGCCGGCCCAAGCTGTCCTGCTGTCCGACGTGCCGCGGCCCTCTAGGAAACATCCGGAATCTTGCAATGGAAAAAGTAGCTAGCAACGTTATGTTCCCATGCAAACATTCCAACACCGGCTGCACCGTCACCCTAGTTCACACAGAGAAAGCCGAGCATGAGGAGGCCTGCGAGTTCAGGCCGTACTCGTGTCCTTGCCCTGGAGCTTCGTGCAAATGGCAGGGAGGTCTCGACCAGGTAATGCCTCACCTGATGATGTCCCACAAAAGTATTACGACATTACAAGGAGAGGACATCGTGTTCCTGGCTACGGACATAAATCTGCCGGGCGCCGTAGACTGGGTCATGATGCAGTCCTGTTTCAATCACCACTTCATGTTAGTTTTGGAAAAGCAAGAAAAGTTCGATGGACACCAACAGTTTTTTGCTATAGTTCAACTCATAGGGTCTCGGAAGGAAGCCGAAAACTTTGCATACCGATTGGAGCTGAACGGTCACAGCCGAAGACTGACGTGGGAGGCCATGCCGCGCTCCATACACGAGGGAGTCTCCTCGGCCATCATGAACTCGGATTGTCTAGTGTTTGATACATCTCTAGCACAGCTGTTTGCAGACAACGGCAATCTCGGTATAAATGTCACAATTTTACGTACCAACAGTATGTAAGATCTGTTATGTTTCCACTGGATTAGAACAGAATAAGTAATGATCAAACGTTTACTGGAATATATGTGAAAAATGCAAATTGTAATGACATTTTATTATTACTGTGAGCCAAAACTCTTTCTTATTTCAATATTATTGTATTTAAAGGTGTGTTCAATTCTAGTGTTAAGTAGTCAAAGAAATTTTGGTGGAATATTTATTACACAGACAGAACCGATTGTTTTGATGTGAAGGAGCCAGGTAATTGACCTGCTCTGCATCAGGCACGTGTAGTCAGTCTTGAACTTGTTTGAATTGTATATCAAGTATTACATTTTTATCAGAACATAATATTATGTACTATAAAGTGAATATATTGTGGAAAAATCTATTACTGTCTTATAACAATGACTACAATGATGAAAGAGAAAAATTTACCAGGAAACAATCAGATGGATCATGTGATGGAAGGTGATTACTGTCACCCATGGACACTTACAACACCAGAAGAGTTTCACTTGTAACTTCTCTGGTTTTGAGCACTTGTGATCCTGCTCCTTAAAACCCCTAACCAATTAGGGCCTCCAGTAACCTCACTCACTCGGCGAAACACAAAGCAAGCGTTATTTCCTGCCTGTTTTCTGAGGTTCCGTGGTATTTATCCAGTCGAGCCATTCGTGCTGAAGCAGGCTCTCCCATGTTAAATACTTTTGGTTGTAACTTTTTATTTTTGTCATCGTCATCAATTAATAGGTATCGGTTGTAAGTATAAGTTATGGATTATGTTCGTGGACCTGTGTTGAAAAGTTTGAACTTTGAATTGATAATACATAAGGCACACCATACGACATGAAAGCTAGAGTGAGAATATTTATATTTTTGTAGGCAGCTGGAATGGTTTCTCAACATTTAGCAGTTATTCCAAATGAACAAATAATGTTAAAATTATATGTATATACAAGTGACTATATTAATATTAAGGATGTATTATGATTTTGCGACAGCGATGGTATGCAGTCACTGTAGCTCTTAACTATACGACTGATTTAGATATGTATTGTCAAATGTGCAGGATTGTTTTAATTTAATAATTGCTTTTTTTTAATGAAGATCCCAAAAACGATTAACCCATTTGGTACTGGTGTCTATATGGTTGGTTTTTCACAGAGGTGTTTGCCATACCATTAACCATGCAGGTCATGTTGCCAAAAGTATGGATGTTGTCTATAAATTTGAAAATAAACAACTAGAGATTGAAATTTGGATTCAACCAATTTGAGTTCATGTTTTTAAGGAGTATTGTATGGACCATCTCTACAACAGATTATTGTCAGCAGTGTATTGATAGCAGAAAAAGGAACTATTGCATATATGAGTTGTGAAAATAAGCACTGTGTAATCATTAAAGTGTAAATAAATTAACAAAATATGATATTATTCAATTGCCTATTTGTCCAAAACACGTTTTATAGAAGTAACAATGATCACCTTGTATAAAGGTTACCAGAAAGATTTTGATGTAATATGCAGGAGTCATGCATAAGATGATGATGATTGTATAAGCCACTTCATAGAACGCAATCGAAGGTTGTTTGCCAAAGAAACTTGTGAGTATCACACAAATATATTGAATTTTATATTTTAAATTTCAAAAGAAATGTTAAATGGATTAAAAGTTACACATTCTTTCCTAAGATCTCTTATATTTTCTCGAATATGATTTGGCATCGAGACGAACCTTCCATTATGTGTCGTCGGCCGCTGCAGCCTTCGCGCTGTACAGCGCACTGTATATTGGCATGTGGATACGAGCGACGTACATACACGTTACTGAAATTGTTAGTTTTAATAATATTATTTATACGAGACCCACGTTACTTAACATTAGGTGTACTATAATTTCCGATCAATATTCGTTTGGCGTATAGCGTTTCTACTTTTATTTAGGATTCTTCACTTTTTATCAAGTTAGGTAATACTGAGTTTATAGATACTGGTTATAATAAATTTTTATAAAGTATTAAATGTAGTTTCTGTTAAAGACCCTGAAATGTGGTAAATACTGAACCCTAAGTAATAAAAATATATACACAACAGAACACCAATGTACAGACCACAACAATAAAACTGCACAGTAACACATATTGAGTATATTATGTGCGGGCGCCGATTCGGACGGTCTAATATGTTGATGTAGTACTGTATCTGTACGTCTACTGTGACCAACCTGTGCAGTTCTATCGTCGTGGTCTGTAGACTGTAGCGGGCATATGCTGTCTTCCACTTATCTGATACGTTAGAAGTTATCCGTTGTGTAAATATAACAAATAAGTGTAAATAACATAGGATACATTTATTTACTGATATATTAATTATAACATTGATTATAATATAATTTAACTTAATATACGGTGTCGCCCAACATCCGACGCTCAGGGTTTCGCGCTGGTCTGCGGCTGCAGCGGCGTGGGCAGCAGGCAGGCGGCGGTCGGCCCGCCGTCTAGCAGCGACGGCGACCGAGGCGTTGGGCTGAACGGATCCGGCTCCCGCTGGACCGAGCTAAATGGATCCGGCTCCTGTCGGACCGGGCTGAAAGGGTCCGGCTGAGTCTGCACAGGACTGAATGGATCTGGTTCCTGACGCACCACGCTGAAGGGATCTTGTGCCTGCTGCTTCGTGTTAAACGGACCAGATTCCCCCTGCACAGGGCAGAACGGATCCGGCGTCGATCGCTCCGGACTGAACGGATCCGACGCCCTCGCGAACTCGGCTCGGGGAACGATCTCGAAGGACTCCGACGCCACCTCGGTTTTGTCACCGACCAGACTGAACTCGTCGAACTTCTCCAGCACCTGCGCGAGGGCGCGGGCGGCGCGCGGCTCCGGCGGGCGCGGCGGGTCGTCCGCCAGGCTGGCGTCGGCGCTGAGGTCGGACAGGTCCAGGTCGTAGTTCACGTCCGCGAGCCCCGGCGCCTCCGCCCCGAACTCGTCCGGGGTGGCGGGCTCGTCTAGCGACTTGGAGTCGAAGGCGAACCCCAGCGGCGACGGCGTCAGCAGCTCGAACGAGCCGGACGGCTTCACGCGGTCCGGCGACTCGGGCGGGCTGGTCTTCTCCAGGAGGAGGAAGTCGGCGAGGTTGGTCTGATCCTGAAATAGCGGTGCGGCGGGTGCGGGGGGATCGGGCAGGTGTATCTGCGGGGGGGCGAGGTCCACCAGCGCGGCGGTGAGCGGCGCGCCCAGCCGCGGGATCTCGCGTCGCGGCTTGATGGTGAGCGGCGTGCGCGACACCACCGCCTGCACCTTCTTCGTGATCTCCTCCTGGGGATATAACGTGACAGTGAGTACGAGATATCCTATACCTGACCGTGTCTACGAGCCGGCATCTGCACTGTTTAGCTTCTATTCATTTAACGTCCGTCTCTCCGCGTCGCGCCGCACGGGGACAGCGTCGCCGTCGCCGCCCGTGGGCACGACGGTATAGTCACTCTCACCTCGAAGGTGTGCGCGGTGGTGGCGAGCTGGTCGGCCGCGTGCAGCAGGCGGGGCAGCTCGGCCGCCAGCGCGTCCGCGCGCGCCCGCAACTCCTCCGCCTCGCGCGTCGCTCCGCACAGGGACAGCGTCGCCGCCTGAGGGCACAACAGAACATAATATACAACAATCTCACCATATTACCACCAGTAGAATAAAAAAATATACACAAGCAGAGAAAAAGTATAAACATGCTTTGCATATAATAGAAAAAAAAGTACAAACATGCTTTGCATGTAATAGAAAAAAAGTTTTGTAAGTTGCTCGATAACTTGGACAGACTTCGACAAAGTGTCATATTAGTTTTCTCCGAGTTATCGATAAACTGACAAAATTGTTTTCTCTATTACAACGTTTTAACATTACGATCCGATAAAACACTCTTATGTCTTTAGCATTAAAGGTGAGACCGCACAACGCGGCAGCGGAACTACGCGACACAGCACTGCGCGGCAAGGTTGACCAACTCACGAACTTTGACGCGCCGTGGCGTGTCGCGTAGTTCCGCTGCCGCGTGGTGCGGTAGAGCGAGCGGCGCGACACTTCACATTTCAACAACGTTGACAAATGGAGTGTATTCCGTAATGTAACCCCACCTACTGGGCATAATTCGCAATAATGACATCTTGTTCAGATCATCTTGATACCAACAATTATTTATAAAATAATTTATCTAGTTTTTACGTAGACGTCAATATTTCGGACCGAATAAACTGTATGGCGTCGACACATGACGTCATGAGCACTGGACAGTATGCTGGGTTATATTACGGATACACCCAAACAACAAGGATAAGTCGTAACAAGTTTATTTTGGTGGGAAGGCTTCTATCATGCTCAGACGTTGCCGGAATACTGAGCTAATTTTTCCGCGTAGTGTCGCTGAGGTGTTGCTCTAGTGCGGTATAGCTACAAGTGTCGTGCCGTGTCGCGTCGCTCTGCTGCAGTGTAGTTACGTTTAGTGCGATCTCACCTTAAATTGCATTTTTCAATATTCAATCCGATATCGAATATCGCGTCGAAAATGACAAAGACAGGTGAAATCGTTTCATATTGGCTGTGTTCCGCGGAAAAAAGCGCTAACAATAACGGAACACAGCCATTGAAACATCCCTCTATCTCATATGTTATATGTAATTTATCATCCGATATCGCATAATGGGAAAACGCTCTAACGTACAAAGGATGCGAATTGCGAACCCCTCTGTTTCTTTATATTACTTTAAAATTGCGCGGACACTTAAAATTGCTCATGTATCATGATCAGGACGCTAAATTATAATCCGACCAAATGATGTACAGCTAAGGCTAAAAATCACAGCACTGAAGTAAGTATCGAGTGTCGAGCTGTCATATATGACATTGACATTTGACTCCACACTCGTCTGTTCGATTTTCAGCTCTATTGTACTAGCGCAGATTTCTATTTTCAGTGCTCTGAATTTTACCCGGTCTTACGGATCATGACAGTCCCAACCTCGAGGGCCATCCTGTTCATTCAGCCTGCAAATCCAGAGCCCACTAGTGGCGTGTCACTAGTGTCAATCGTTTTATATTTTTGCCTACTGGTTCGCTTCAATTTGACACATTAGATGGCCGCTGGATAGTTCTAAGCATAATTTTAAAAAAATGCCGTCTGCACACCTTTCTCTACATAAACCATAGCTGTGCCAAATGTCATCATCCGTTTAACTGTACTCGATATGTTCGCTTGACGTATAACTACAATACAATAATGTGTAGTGGCGCTGACCCAGGCACTGCCGCCGATGGAGGCGGGCATGGCCATGTAGCTGTCGAACTCGGGCTGCGCCATGCCCAGCGACTCCGCGGTGAGGTTCTCGATGAAGGACACCGCGCAGCACTGCAACACAATACATAACACGTCACTTTACATTAAACGACTCGTTATCCGCTACGTGTGTTAGGCCGCTGCCTCGAATTTTGCGGGCAGCGGGGCGGCAGCAGTGGGATCAGTGGGATCATATTCGTATAATCAAATGGTTCTCAAAAACAGCGGCGCGTCAGCGGCGCCCGCGCGGGCTACGAACGGCGCCCGCGCGTCTTCATACAATGAAATACAGAAACAATAGAAATACAAAAACACAAAAATAAATTGCACAACACTGCATTTTGTGTTGCGTTGCCCGCGACGTGCCCGCGCCGCCGCCGCTGCCGCGCCGCTGCCCGCAATTTCATTTTGCTGCGATAAAATGTCATTAAAATTTGTTCAGTACTTATTGAGTGAATGTGTTACAATTCTGGGGTGCGGGTATTACCAGGTTGGTGAAGTAGTAGCCGGCCTCGCCCGTCATGAGGCGCTGCGCGCGCGTGAACCGCGTCACGAAGTTGATGTTGCTCACCAGCCGCGGCGGGTTCGCCTTCAGCACCTGACGACATGTTGTTACTGCAACATAGCTCACAATCATCATGAAAGTACGAAACGAACATTTTGGAAAGAATGAACAATTTGAATTCGTAGCGTAAACAAATATTAAATTCAAACAGTCAGATCATAGAACGTAAACGTGGGAAGAGTGACCCCAAAAGGAGATCTCAGACCGAGCGAGGTGGAAGCCCTCTTGTAATCATTTTGGATGTTGTATAATGTATATGTCGGAGAACCACAGCTGAGAACGGAATTGAGACGTAAAATCTGCAACTGATTTGACGAGTTCGGATGCAATTGGCAGTTCATAGCTCGATAGTTAATGTCACTTTTGACAACGATGGGAGAATGACGCTTGTAGACTGGAGGACTCAGGGAGAAGATACCGTGAGCGGCGCACGTATTGCCGAGTTGTTTCCGACTTCGCCACGTCTCGATATTAATCCGTTTGCATCAATGTCGTATGTGAATATTGTGTGAGACTTTGTTATTTCTCGAACAATATACCGGTACAGTGTATTAGGACTATTATTTCCTGACAACTTGACGATTGAACGAAATCTAAACAACGCCCACAAGCGGCCTACCACGTTATAATATATAGCGCCGAACTGGGGAAACTCCGATAGCCGATTCAGGATCGTGGAGCTAATTGGTCCGCCACATAAACATTAATTGGTTCGGCGTCATTTTAAAGTTTTACAGTTTAGTCATCCTAAAGGTTAAATTAGCCCATGTGTATTTGTTTATTGCACGGTAATTGAGTGATATTTATAGTGGTAGCACTATGTGTTCTATTGTTCTATTTGATTACGTTTAGATCAAATGGAATCTGAATGGACGATACTTGAGGTGGAGAAGATGTAATTAGATTTAGGATGATATTTTGCGCTACGCAAGACTACGCTTTTGACAGAACGTTTCGGGTGTATTCAAGTACCAAGTGCCTGTTCGTACCGTGAATATGAGCGCGGGCAGCAGGTCGTCGGCGGAGGCGGGGCGGTCGGGCGGCGCGGCGAGCGCGAGCGCGTGGCGCGCGGCGCGGGTCACGGCGCGCAGCTTGGCGGCGGGCGCGGGCGCGCGGTCCACGTCCAGCAGCGCCGCCACGCCGCCGTACAGCCGGCGCGCGCCCGACAGCCGGCAGCCCAGCTGCGCCGCGCCCACCCAGCCCAGCGCCGCCACGCGCTCCGCCAGCGCCCGGTCCGCGCGCTCGTCGCCCGTGCCCGCCGGCGAGAACACCACGCCCGGCAGCCTTCGTACGATAAACAAAAGTAGAGTGTGTGCTTAACACCGCACGCCACATGTGACAACTTCATTGGCAATCGTAATCGATTTACGTATGTGTCACACGTTAATAACACCTTAGATCCTCACTCGCAGCCTACGATTTACGATGAAATGCGTGTGCGGTTCTCGTTCGAGTACACTCGGCGGTCCCGAGTTCACCCGATCGAGCCTTTCACCTCCGAGCGTGACGGATCAACCTCAAAGCCTACGAAAAAATGTGTGTGCAGTGTGCTAATAGAATATATATACTAAATAAATATATTATGTTTAAAAAAATCGACTTTATGTTCCTTCTTCCTTTACAAAACGCTAATTTCATATGTAATGACCTAATATTACTAACTTTAGCCCGCGTCTTCGCTCGCGTAAATAAAGTGCTCCACGAGAACCTGTATCTTTTTGGTATAAATGTAGCCTATGTTTTAATCCAGAGCTTAGACTACTATCATACCAAATTTCATCAAAAACTGTTCAGTAGTTTATTTTACGCAAAAACTAAGTATGTCGTACTCGTGCAGGAAGCCCATGGCGTGCTCCTCGGCCCAGTCCACGATCTGCTCGCGCGAGTCCGCGTCCACGCCCGCGTAGTGCGCCGACGTGTCCATGTGCTTGATGAAACGCTGGAAGGGAAAAGGGATGTAAAAACGTTTGTTACAATTAATCTAAAAGAATAGATCATGCTAAGATAATTTAGGAAAATTAATTTGGACGAAATCGGAAAGCAACTTTTGAAGTAATTGGAAAAAAAAATATTAAGCGTTGATAGTTAAAAACATTAGGCATGCTGTCGGCTCTTGGTTAGGTTTTTTAAATTAATTAAGATGACGTCAGGCGGCGCGCTCACCTGGTACTGGCGCTGCACGCGCTCGGCCAGGTCGTCGACGGGCATGGTGGGCGCGGCGCGCACGACGTCCACGATCAGCGAGTGCACGAACACGCGCGCGTCGCGCTCGGCCGCCGGGGGCAGGCGCGGCCAGCGCGCGCGGAACTCGCGCTTCATGGTCTCGTTGACCGTCTCCGGCACCTTGAACTCCGGCGCGCGCCGCTCCCCGCCCGCCCCGCCCGCCCCGCCCGCCTCGTCTGACACACACCAACAACACGCTCAGTCACCCTAGCGACAGGTGGATTTACTTGTCAGTCAAAGTTCGGTACTGGACGCCTTCCCATTCCACATCATATACAGTTAACAGTACCAGACGAAAAATAATGCACACCGATCGTTGCTACCTAGGTAACACTGAAATTGTTTAGAAAATGAAAAACGGCTTAATGTAAAAAGTTGCCAATACTTTCATTGTTATTCGAAGTAATCTCTGTTCCTCTCTACACATCGTCGCATTCGATGGAACCACTGAGAAAACCAGTAGTGAGTGGGCCCATTCTTCCTTAGGGGTCTCTTCTATGGCATTTTCGTACGCTTTCACCGCATCTTCGGGGCTCGTAAAGCGAATACCTCGAATTTTATCTATTTTTTAATTAATTCTTGGGAATAAATGAAAGTCGCAGGGCGCCAGGTCAGGACTGTATGGCGGATGACTCATTATCTCGACACCTGCCATAGTCAAATATTCAACAGACCGTTTTGCGGAGTGCGCTGAAGCATTGTTGTAGTGAAGGAGTTGAACTTATCTAACATTTGGCGACACCAGTCCATGCGAAGGTGTTTCTGGTCATCGGTTAAAGTATGGGGAATCCATCTGGTACAAAGCTTCCTGTCGCCTAAGTGTTCATGTAATATTTTTTGAATTTGACTCATACCAATGCCTAGGCTTGCCCGTATCTGCTGATAGGTCACTCTTATCTTCCTCTATCATTCTAAACATTTTCAGTGTTATCCACGTAGGAGCGAGTTGGTTAGTATCGGCTTCATAAAGCATCTGTTAAACATTAATTAATATAAAATCACATGAAGCAAAAACTTTCAGTAAAGCTTTACGAAAATTTTGAACCGGAGATGTAAGGTGTGCCGAAAGCTAATATATTTTTAAAATAATACAGAGATAATAACCTTTTAAATAATAACAACAAGTGACAACACACACTACCTCAGATTATTAACACACACTACCACGAGTTTGATAGATACAATAGATACAAAGCTGACACTAACTAACATGTTTTTTAAAAGTCTATGTATATTCTTTTTGACCGGGAGCTGCCGGTACAATATTGATCTTGTTCATTGATCAACAACCTCTATTATTTAAGAAGTAGGTAATAGAATAAGTGCACTAACAAATTACTAACCCTTAATATTAATGTATCCCCTAACTAGTTTTAATGTGTAATAGGTACTAACAACTCTACTAATATTTTGTGTAACTGTATTGATTGTGTATGGACTTAGTCTGAAATAAAGAGATTATTATTATCATGTTCCATAGTTCTGCTCACCAGCACTGCTCTTCTTGAACACGCTGAACAGGTTGCCCTTCTTGTCGCTCTGTTTGAGCCGCTTCTCCTCGAACTTGGAGAACGAGGAGTGGCTGGTCAGCTTGATGGCCCGCTCGGGCTTCTTCTGCTCAGGCTTAGGTAGTGTAGATGACGAAGCCTTTTCTGTGAACGCAATTATCAAAAATCTTTGGCAGCGACGTAGAAAAGCAGAAGATATAATATTATAATATGGCGACATACAAATATATTTTTAGCGACATATTTTTAAGATACATATTAGAAAATTCAGTAACAAATGGTCCTGTGTTTTAGTATTAAAACTGTTTGCCAATAACCAAGGGCTCTACAACTTATTTGTTTATGAACATATTTTAAACATATATCAGAATACCATAATTATTAATAGCATTTAATTAATATACGGCATTTATGCATGCTTATATGTGCACTTATTTATTAATTTGTGTGCTATGCATTTCTGCAAAATAATGACTGATTATTATATTAACTAGCAAATTAATGTCAACTGGAAATCAAATATACCTATTATGTATATAAAAACAAAAACGATGTTTATACCTACTTTATTTATTTTATTATTCTGATATATGAATATGTTTTAAAATAATATTAATCAATGATAAGTTTCCTATTTACTAATCAAATGACCTGTAATCTGTAAACAAGAATACATTATGACCTCATCCATGATACATCCAATCTTTACACTGTCAATGTAAGAATTTGATATTACACCTCAAGGTTGACTGATAATAGTTTGTATATGTGATAAAACAACTAAGGCTGAGCAAAGGTTCTGTCTACAGACTAGTGATGTGCCGGATATCCGTATCCGTATCCGCGGATATCCGAGGCAGAAGAAAGATCCGTATCCGTGTCCGTATCCGTTACTATTTGGCGGATCTTTTACGGATCTATTTACCTTATTAATATTAAAATTATAGTTGAATTATTTAAATTAGTGATTACTGATTAAGGTAGCGACTAGCAATAAAAACTATTAAATTCAATACAGATAATATTCTTGAGGATGTTTTCTTTGTAAATGGTTTTTTAAAGAGTTTGTGGGAATATGTGGGGGCCCCAAAGGGAGATCTCCGACCGAGCGAGGTGGTATGCTCGGTCAGGCCGAAGCCCACTTGTAATCATTTCAGCTGTCGTATATATACTTTCCGAGCTCAGAAACTTCGATAGCGCGATTCAGGACTGTGCGCTGATTGGTCCGCCACATCACTCCCCCCTAAGACCGGAGGTCGAACCATTTTGATGAGTCTTTGTGCTTGAGTCGCCAGTGCCAGTGGAGAGTCCCAGTGAGTCGGAACTGTGCTGCTGCTGCACGGGCTCCAGTGAGTCGGAGTGCTGCCGTGCGGGGCTGATGCTACGTGCTGACCAGGAGAGATGTGCTCTGCTTGCTGACCGGTCGTTGTAGTGAGAGTGCCCGTTGAAGCCGATGAGGGTTCGACCAGGCCGCGGTGCGTTGAGGCTGGTGGTCGAGGTACCCGATGAGGCTGAGTGCTGGCTGGCGTGGTGCGGAGGGGTAGGGAGTGATGATGATGATGTCCTTCAGAAGGAGGCGTGTTCTGTCGAGGGTCACCAATGTGGGAATAGTGGCAGCCCCAAAGGGAGATCTCCGACCGAGCGAAGTGCTATGCTCGGTCAGGCCGAAGCCCACTGTAGTGGCTTTCAGAAGTTCTATATATACCGCCGATCTTAGAAAACTTCGATAGCGCGATTCAGGACTGTGCGCTGATTGGTCCGCCACAAGTTGTACTTTTACCCTTACGAAAATTCTTTCCATCACAAATTTTACACTTTGCACATTCATCATTTACTAACACAAAATAATTCCAAATTACACTACTAAACTTCTTAGTAGTCATTTTTTAAAACTCATGTACCAATACCAAACAACTGTTATCTATGCTGTCCAGTGTCACACTAAACTATAAACACTAAAAAACTATAAACAAAACAAAAGAAAGAACCACCGTGCAATGCAAGTCGAAACATGTGTGAAGGTCGCGCGCACCGACGCCGACTGAGTAAGAAACTAAGATCCGTATCCGGATCCGCGGATCTTGACACCAAATATCCGCATTCAGATCCGTATCCGCGGATATACATTTTTAACGATCCGGCACATCACTACTACAGACTAGTATCGCAAGGCCTCTCTATCTATGATCAGATCTCAGACAAGGTCAAAGAATCTGTTTTTGTTCTGTTACAACTAGATGTTATAATACTGATTTGATTAGATCGTGCAGATTGATAAGATACATAGGTACTAGGAAACTGTAGCCACCTAGAGCTCAATTGGAGTTCCATTAAATAAAAGGCATTTGTTTTCAACCCCTCCCCCCAAATGGGGTTCCATTAGTTTAGTATTCAATGGTTAGCATGTTGGCCCTCAAGCCGGAGGTCACGGGTTCTAATCCCGCCAGGGAGCAAAAAAGTTTTCTGTGTTCCTGGGTCATTGATGTGTATTAAATATGTGTATAATATAATAAAAATCTTGAATATATATATTGTATAATAGCATTAAATATATATTATTACCTTTATCTTAAAATTTTAGGAACTCTTGATCTATATAGGATGTCATATTCAAAAGAACAAAATAGGAGATTCTACATTACATATAAACTTTCACACAACATCAATCAGGCTCCGAGCTCATTATACAAAGAACTTGTATTACAAGTACCAGACAATAGGAAGTATATTTAATACATTTGGATAGTACAAACAGCCTCCGTTGTCCAGTGGTTTAGAGCTTGGCTCTCGGTTTGGAGATTGTGGGTTTGATTCCCACACATTGGAACAACAAAAAATGTTGTTTCCAAGTTTGGTTAGGACAATGCAGGCTGTTCACTTGATTTTCTGACAAGAAAGATGGGCATGTAAAATTTGGTCCTGCGTCTGATCCTTCGCCAGTTGTGTTGGTCATCCGTCCCACTGGGTTACAAGAGTAAAAAAAGAGTGAGTGCTCTTGTGTACTTCGCACACACTTGGGCACTATTAAATAACTCCTTTGTAGATGGTCTGGTTTCAATGAAACCAGCCACCATCACCGAAATTAATCAAGGTGTGGGGAGCTATTATTATTATTTATAGTACTTATATTTATTATATAAATTTTTAATACACATCCATCTCTCTCAGGCCAGGCCAGGCCAGGCCAGAAGCATATTAACCATGAGCCACAGAGGTTGTCAATGCTAAAAAAAATATAATAACTTGGTTTCATATCATAATATATTATAATATAAATAATATAATTTAAGAAACATTTAAAAAGTTGTTTACCTGCCCTCCTTTGTCTTTGTTGTTGTTTGCGAAAACATTCTGAGCAGTAGCCCTGCCACTGTGGGTTGCCGAAGAAGTCACAGAAGGAATTCTTGCACTTCAAATCGCTCTGGTCGATCCTCAGCGACGGCATCTTAGACGCAAAAATCATATACTTGTAAGATCTTTGTAAATTGTGACCGTACCACATAGTCACCAAATTGAGTGATATAAAACCAGGTTTCGGCCGATTTCCTCTCGTTTAGGATACTATTTTTAGTACTCTGCACTCAAAGAGACGCCCAAATAGAGACTCCAGGGAAATTTCAGCCCATAGTCGAAAAAATTTAGTTATATCGAGTATCACGAAAAGCTTGCGTTTCATCGCAAATCACAGGCGCACCGACGCCAGTTTAACGATTCTCGACGTTATATAGGCTACTCCTTATCATAATTACACTAGAGTACATAGATAATCGGTAACATTATTTTCATTTGTCTCGTTTACACGATGCAATAGAAAGATAAAATTATCGCTCTTACCTTTAGGATTTAGTTTTTCATTCTTCACGAACTGTTTAGTATATTGAAATTATTGATTGTTATGCACTAAAAGTCACAAATCATTATTATTAAAATATCTTTATTTAGTCGAACAGTAATAGGAAAACATGAGAAAAAATATGGAAAAACTATTGAAAATTGGAATAACATTCACATTTCACGATTCAATTCAATTTGATTTTTGACACTAATTGTCAAATCTGACATTTGTATTTTTTATGCAGTATAGTCACGAAGTATAGATAACAAGGAGTCCGAACGTAATGTCAAAATAATGGTCTCAATTACGGGGACAGATTTTTGCCGGTAGAGCGCGCGACGGTCCGACATGCACTCGTTTGTAATTACGCGGGAAGTTTAAAGTTGCTATTGACAGCTCTGGAAAGATTGAAATCTCATTATATAAAAGTTTTAGGAAATTCTTAGAAACTGTTCTCGAAAAAAAGATACCGCAGAACACGGTAATTGCCTAACGGTAATTTAAAAATAATTGTAATAAATAATAGTATTGGCAACACTCGGTATAATAGTATTGGCAACACTCGGTACTCGTCGGTCTCGCACGCCTAGCGGCAGAAAAGAGAACTAAGATCTGGTCCTATTATTGTGTACATAATTATTATTAAAAAGCCTATACCGTTCGGACTCCTGGTATCTATGCTTCA
The DNA here is from genome assembly GCA_905404095.1 of Glaucopsyche alexis. Lineage (NCBI taxonomy): Eukaryota > Metazoa > Arthropoda > Insecta > Lepidoptera > Lycaenidae > Glaucopsyche > Glaucopsyche alexis. The sequence continues at coordinate 25,020,831 of FR990053.1, read as the reverse complement.
TGAGTATAGTCCTGAACTGTGGACTGTGGGATTGTGGTCCTGAACAAAGAGAATGTACAGCTATACTACGTATTAAGAGGTGGCACTCCGAATAAAAAATAATAATTTCGAAATTCAAAATTATACCGTAGCTTTTTTACGTATTTATATCTTCTAAAGTGCAAAATATTCAAGCCTACAATCATGAAGCATAGATACCAGGAGTCCGAACGGTATAGGCTTTTTAATAATAATTATGTACACAATAATAGGACCAGATCTTAGTTCTCTTTTCTGCCGCTAGGCGTGCGAGACCGACGAGTACCGAGTGTTGCCAATATTATTATACCGAGTGTTGCCAATACTATTATTTATTACAATTATTTTTAAATTACCGTTAGGCAATTACCGTGTTCTACGGTATCTATTTTTCGAGAACAGTTTCTAAGAATTTCCTAAAACTTTTATATAATAAGATTTCAATCTTTCCAGAGCTGTCAATAGCAACTTTAAACTTCCCGCGTAATTTCAAACGAGTGCATTTCGAACCGTCGCGCGCTCTACCGGCAAAAATCTGTCCCCGTAATTGAGACCATTAATTTAACATTACGTTCGGACTCCTTGTTATCTATACTTCGTGCCTACAATGAAAAAAAAATTTAAAAAAAACTATACGTAGGTTATTGTTTTCAATTTTATTTTTAGGACCCAATTATTAGGTTAAAAAGGTAAATAAAACATACAACAAAACAATTACTATAATTCGATCGTTTTTATTGCATTAAAAAAATACAAAAGTAAGGCTATATTCCCACGAGCGTTTTTATGTGATCACGAGATTCACGACTAATAAACTACACTATAAATAGAACTTTGCACTAATACGACACAGCTGAAAATCGTGTAGGTACACTTGACACTTCGATTTTCAGCTCTATTGTAGATTAAGTGCAGAGTTCTATTTACAGTGCAGTTTTTCCTGTCGCGTCACGACTCGCGACCACAAAAAAACTCTCGTGGATACGAGGGCTAAAAGTTGGTAACCAAAATATTTCAGATTACCACATAAATATACGACATAGCCTGATTAACTTCAGCGGTTATCCTTTGGTGCAAAATAGATATGTACATTTTATACGAATGAGAATCTTGAAATATTTTCATGTTGTCTTATTTATTATTGCGTGCCCTTGAAATTGGAATCCAATACCTGCAAATTATGAATTTATATTACATTTTACTTATTTCTTCTTATACGCAATACTAACAAAGGTTAAACTAAATGTAAAAAGTATGCGGTAAAACTGTACAATAGTATTAAAAATAAAGTACCTACATAATTATTATTAGGTAGGTATGTACCTATTTAAAGTTTTTACTGACTGGCAGACATAACAAAATATATTAGGTAAGCAATGGACTTTGTTTTAAACAATATTGCGTGCCTTAATAAACATTCGAATCTTACTTAGGTATATTATTAATAGAGAAACTTTACAATCTTAAATCTTAGCATGCATATTAAAATCACTACACAATAAAATTCATTTATTGAAACAAATAATAATGATAATATGTATGGACGCTTCACACCACGTCAATCTGGCGCCGTGCTAAGTATCCGAAGAACTTGTATTACAGGTAGGTACCAGAAAACAGAAGTATATTAATTAATACCATGTTAATACTATACTTAAGTATATTTAAGATTGATCCATGACCCAGGAACACAGAAAAACTTTTTGTTCCTTCGGCAGGATTCGAACCTGCGACCCCCGGCTTGAGCACCAAAGCGCTGAACTGCTGAGCCACAGAGGTCGTCAAACAATTAATAAAATCTTTAAATGTCTCTTTTCAATAAAACGAGAAGTTAAAATATGGTAAAATTTTATACAAATACTCACCGATATTCTTTGACTTAAAGCATGTTTATATAGTGGTTATATACATGAACCTATTTTATATAAATCACTGTTTCAGCATTATAAATATGATTTCGAGGTCACTTCACTAAAAATTACAGTTTTTTGCAAATAACAAAACATGAGTTAACAAATTTGTAAAAGTTGAAAATAATTTTTCAAATTAATAGAATAGAATTTCGTAGTTTGAAATTTAAAATTAATCCTCTATTTCTGTTTAACCAATCACAGGCAATGTTTGAAAGAGTACACACGATAAAAGAGCGAGCAAGGTATGTGGTTTGCACAGGTATAGTTTTGGATTTCGAACGTCAATACTTACGATAGGAAGTTGCGACACCCTGGTCCTGAACCAAGAATAAAGTTTTTTGAGTAACAAGCTCGGAGCCTTGGATACAGGATACTAAGCTTTTTATTTTTTTATTTTGGCGCAATTTTTTAACTTACAATAACTATTGATTTATTGCTACAGTTTTAATTGCTTAGAAATCTCGGTTTTAACTAGGTACTACAAAGTTTTTGTTTTTTCACCGCCAGGTTACGCCATCGCCAGGGCTTTCAAAGATAATCAAGTAGGGCTAAAATATAATAAAGTTAAAAATAATCAAAATACCTTTATTAAAATATATTATGAATTTTCATTTTTCTAAAAGTTAAATTTATGCGAGCTCCCAAAAGCTTCATTCTCGCTGGCAACGAATGGTACCAAATATCGTTTGTCGGCGGGTTCATTAGAAGAACGCTTCCATGTTCCAATGTTATAGTAACTGTAATAAATACAAAAAAATTATATATTTATGCTTATAAGTAGTTACATATCATTTAAATATTGTATGCTGGTTGTTTAGTGTTCTAGTTAGAACCATAGATATATTAAAAACTAGTTAGAACATATTTTTTTTATATCTTATTACATAGCATTAATCAAGAACCTAGAAACTTAGAAACATATTTTTCAAACGCGAGTGTTACGCGACCTTATCTAAGGACCCAATCGACAATCCAATACCTAGTATATACCTAGTACTTACCTAGAAGTCTTTGACCTACCTACTATGTACGCGTCATAGTTTCCATAGCAACCAAGTTTCAAACACAAGCATACGGGTTTCGAAACTTGTTAATAACTCGTAAAGATTTAGCGATGGACTATTTACAAATAACAGATGGACAATACACTAAAACAATATATACAATGGTAAGCAATAATTTAAAATTATATTTATAACCTTATATAAAAAAAAAACTTAGGCCTTTGCATCCGTTATTGGATCATTCATACAGTATTCTCCGAGCGAAGTAACCACTCTTGAAATACTGTAGTGCCTGGGACAGTTGGTTTTTAAATGTCGTATGGTTGCCCAAGCACATACGGCATTCTCACAACATAGTCAGCCTAGTCCACAGGAATGAACTAGTCAATACGTCTGGGGTCAACTATGTGCGGGTTTCCTCACGATGTTTTCCTTCGCCGTTAGAGCGTCCGTATAATGTAGGTACTTGAGATCTGAAAAAGTCTCATTGTACACGCCACAACCTGGGATTCGAACCTGCACTCTCTCGAGTGCGAACCAACCGGTCTACACTCTACCCACTAGGCTATGGAGCTACAACCTTATATAACTTGTATAATATCGGTCTATAAGGAAGCAAAGACGTAATCCTGATAAACTTGGTAATCTATCTATATTAGTTACCGAAAACGATGATTCGTTACGATTCCAACGGCAACGACTAACGAGCGATACTTATCTACAAACGAAAGATAAAATTGCAAACTTGTAACGATAGTGTTACATTGTTGTTATCAACTGCTTATCTCATAAGCAAATTCTTAGGGGTCCCATACATGGTCCGGTCTACCTTCAGTTCGGCCTGAACGGATGCAAAATCGTATCGTGTGTGTGCAATTTCGAGATCGCATCAGGCGGCCGTACGGACTGAAGCGATTCGTTCCAGTGTTGCCAGCTCTTTTTTTGTGAAACTACTAAACTCGTATCGATTTCTACTAAAACTACTAAAAAACTACTAAAGAGGCTACTTAACTTAGGAATTCCTGAAGCCCCCCAAAAACCACTGCATTTTAGGTTTTATTATATTAATTTTTTTTCATTAATTTAATTTGATTATAAATTTTACCATTAAATTAAAATATACTAGGAAATATTACGTATTTAGTAGCTATTTTGCATATCTTTACTGTCTGGCTCTTTCCTACTTAAACACTACTAATAACTAAATTTCTACCAAGGAGGGAATAAAATACTCAATTTAGTAAAATTTTGTAAAATAACTAAGTTGGCAACATTAATTCTGGCCTGACCGATCGGCCTGAACGCGCGGCCTGTCCTGACCGTGTGTGGACAAATCGCTTCAGTTCTTGCCCGACCCGCTGCCGTGCGGGCGTGTATCTTGTACAAGCGTTGTGTGAGTTTTCGCGGTGTTTAAATACAAAATTGATAAACACGACCGTAGCGCGCGGCAAACCAGAATGGACTGATGCGACTGTTCCGTGTGTGGGCACGAATCAGATCAGGCCGAACTGACGTAAATTGGGTTGGATGCGATTTTTTCCGTGTGTGTGCTCGAATCCGTTCAGGCCGAACTGACGTCAGTTCTAACTGAAACGATCGGCCTCTCGTCTGTGAGGGCCTTTAGGTAAATATTAAGTTTTTTTACGTCGCATAGCCATGCTTAAGGACATGAGGCCGGCTCGATCAATACCACGGTCCACGTCTCACAGAAGACCCTTGTTATTTAACTCTTGATTTGTATTTTGTACTTTGTCAAGTGAGCTGTGAGTAGTAGGTAACACGAATAGCAGACTCCGTGATCCAGTGGTTAGAGCTTGGCTCTCGACTCGGAGGTCGTGGGTTCGATTCCCGCATTGGAACAACAAAAATGTTGTTTCTAAGTTTGGTTAGGACAATCCAGGGATTCCAGGCTGATCACCTGATTGTCTGACAAGAACGATGATCCATGCGTCGGATGGGCATGCAAAAGTCGGATCTGCACCGATCTCGCCAGTCGGATATCCGTCCCACTAAGTTTCGAGGGTAAAGGAGGAGAGAGTGCTCTTGTATACTACGCACACACTTGGGCACTATAAAATTACTTCTACGTAACTGGCATGGTTTCAATGAAATCGATATGGGGACTGGGGAGTTATTATTAGTGACGCGATATTTTCCCTCTCCTAATTCCTATCCATTCTGATATTGCGGGTTTCCATGGGTGACGGGCTTATTAGTTATTCCATGAATAACTATAACTTTCAAGGCTGGGACTATATTACCGGAATCTCTCCGACCGGAGAAAACGCTCAGAATTTTCTACTGTCTTTTGGATTCCGGAGCATAATATAGTCCCAGCCTTAAACTTTAACCCGATTACATAAATTATATAGCCTATGTTACCCGGATTATTATTACGAATCGATTGACACCTCATTCTTTAAAGTCGAATCAGTACTTACGGCGCTACGGTGGAACTAACGTACTGCCAAAATCAAAACCCTTCCTTTTGGTCTTTGACCGTAGTGTGATAAAAAGCAAGTTGCAAAGATCACTTAAGCGTAAGTAGGCTGTAGGTGAAGATCTAATGATAGACATAATCGTCTTGCACTGCCGATGCCGTACATAAGTATTAGAAGCCCGACATGTGATAACTGATAACTCTCACTCCCACTTTAGCGAACGAGGTGCTCCTCGAGTGCTACTTCAATTCTATATTTATCATAAGCTGCACCTTGAATACTTAGGACTTCTTCTACCAAGGCTTCAATATTTCGTAAACACTGGCCTTGGATAATTCATAAGCTTTGACATGACCTAATGCAAAAATTTCAATTTGCAAGACTCGATTCCTTTTTACTACCATTTGTTATGTTCAACAAGTATTGCAGTACTAATTTCGGAACAAATTGAATCAGATAAGCGTATTTCTGCTTACACTCACGCATCTCATGCGCGCTGGCTGCTAACATTTATCGAGTAATCGGTAAACTTAAATCGGATTCGTCGCTTCCTATTTAAGTACCTACTATTAAGTGTTTGTCACGAAGTAGTGAAAATCCGCTATCGATGCGGGGTTCAACCAAATTCATCGGTCTTGTTTATAACCATATGGATCAATTCACACCAAGATATGGGTATGGTCGGCAAAAATTGTACAAATATTATTTTTCGTTTGTCCCAATTTTATTTGTTTAATAATTTGATAGTTTTTTGATAAATTTGAGTTCTTGTACATTGTTCTAAATAACGAGCTTCTTATGTGTAGATTAAATGTCCACAAAATGCAGTATGCCTAAACATTTATTTTTTAAATACCATTTTTCTACAAGTACTGGTTTTACTCCCATATAAAATTTTTTTGTCCAACTGCTGCTTTTGTATGAAAAATTGATAACATTTCCAAAACTGAATTTGTTTCTCGTATTTTTAAATTGTTATTACGCTTTATGATACTTTTTCTACGTTTCCTAAACAAATTTATAAAAAATATCGCTTTAGTTACCATTTCAGTCGATTTCAAAAATGTGTCCACTTTTTTATGAGTGTGTAACGTCATGAATATAATGTTTGTTTAAGGTTTGTTTCTTTATGTTCTTTGAGTAATTTGGCAGTTTTTGCTATTTTCATATGGCCTACCTGTCGAGCGAAATGCTAACATTCAGAAAGAAACATTGGCCATACTTGTTTGCGTAAGTAAAATTAAGATTTGTGTTCACTTGAAGATTTGTCGCTAAAAATATTGTCTATTGAATGTTTGATTCAAAGGTAAGTACGGCTTATTGTGTTTTTTTGTTAACAAGATTTAAAAGATTCATTATTACTGAATACGGTAAATATACGTCCAAATCTGTAGTTGATTGGAATGAAGTGATATTTGGATTTTAGGTTATGTCGCACGCTTTTTTACGTCATGAATGTTACAATGTGTAACGAAATGTGTAACGTTACAGTCATGACCAGTTCTAAGGCGGAGACTACACTTGAAAATATAATTATATACCTACTAAAATATTCAATAAGAAGTATTTTTGTATGTTAATAATGAACAAACTCAAACTGCGCGGCGCCGGCCGGCAGTTTGTTTGACTGAACCTGGCCAATGTGTTGGGTCAGGTGGTAGTTTTTTTAAGGTTTAAGTGATATTTAAAATAATAATGATAATAAAAATCGGTGATGATAAATCCTTACTAATATTATAAAATATGCGAAAGTCACTCTGTATGTCTATCTGTTACGCTTTCACGCCTAAACCACATAACTGGTTTTGATGAAATTTGGAACAGGGTTAGAACAGACCCTCAGAAAGGACATAGGCTACCTTTCATCACGACTTTTTTCGCGTTGAAGGGGTTGAAATAAAGGTTGAAAGTTTATATAGGACTACGTCAAAACTGATTTTGATTAAATTTGGAAGAGGGTAAGAACATACTATCAGAAAAGCATAGGCTACATAGGCTAGATAGGGGGAGAGGGTTAGAGGGGATCTAGAGGGGTCAGGAGAGGGGTATCTAGAGGAGAGTCAGGAGCATCCATCCATCCAGGACCCATCGGTCTTGAGGGGGTCTAGAGGGTAGTCAGGAAGGAGTCAAGAGGGGGCTCTGGAGGAGGGTCATGAGAGGATCTAGAGGGGGGTCTAGAGGAAGGGGGGGTAGAGGGGTTAAACGGGTCTAGATGGGGGTAGAGGGGGGTCTTGAGTTTGGGGTTTGTTACTCTTTCGCGCAAAAACTACTTAAGCCGATATGAATGAAATTTGGCGACGACGGATTATATTATTATGGACTAAGCTTTATAATGGTCATGTACGTAACATTCGGTCATGTATGTAACGTGTGTTACGATGTCATGAATGTTATAAGTACAATTTTTGGCGACCATACCCATATACGTTCTATTGTAGGAGTTTGAATGTCAGGTTGCACAGCACTATACAGCGCATGTGAAGTGTATGACTAATGTCATATGAAACGTGTACCTACTTATCTTTTTGTGTAGTGAATAAATATTAAATAGCTATCTGATAATGCGCCGCGTATCGTCGCGGTGTGAATTTACCCTAAACCAAGCGATACACGTGTCGTATAAAATACGTGTTATCTACTACAGGTTAGTAACTGTACTACTATACCTAATATTTGCAGGGCACATTCTCTACAGCCACACGTTGCCCACGCCCCACACCACGAAGTATAGATAACAAGGAGTCCGAACGTAATGTTAAAATAATGGTCTCAATTACGGGGACAGATTTTTGCCGGTAGAGCGCGCGACGGTCCGACATGCACTCGTTTGAAATTACGCGGGAAGTTTAAAGTTGCTATTGACAGCTCTGGAAAGATTGAAATCTTATTAAATAAAAGTTTTAGGAAATTCTTAGAAACTGTTCTCGAAAAATAGATACCGTAGAACACGGTAATTGCCTAACGGTAATTTAAAAATAATTGTAATAAATAATAGTATTGGCAACACTCGGTATAATAGTATTGGCAACACGCGGTACTCGTCGGTCTCGCACGCCTAGCGGCAGAAAAGAGAACTAAGATCTGGTCCTATTATTGTGTACATAATTATTATTAAAAAGCCTATACCGTTCGGACTCCTGGTATCTATGCTTCATGCCCCACACGCTCAACAAGCATGTGTTTCTCAAGTCTACTGACTTTGTTGCAACGCCATTAAGCTCACACACATTCAAATTATTAGATCCAACATACATTGTTATTGATTTTATGACTATTTTATCACTAGTTTTTGTGCGCGTCCCGTGGCTCCCGTGGGATATGAATTTTGAAAACCCTTTTTAACGGCTGTTCACGTCATAATAGCAATCTGCGTGCCAAGATTCAACGCAATCCCGCAAGTTGTTGATATTTGCTTCAAACTTTAGACCCCCATTTCACTCCTTTTCACGAATTTCAAAAAACAATAAAATACGTAGTCAATTATTGGTAATTAATTGTTAGCTCGGATATATTAATTTAATGGAAATCTGGGCATTGAATATTCCCTATGCGAATTTCATCCTTTTTTTTTTTTAATATATAAAACTAGGGGGCAAACGAGCAAACGGATCACCTGATCCGTTTGCTCGTGCACCTGATGAGGATGATAAATATTTTGTCGCATGGAGCGGTGGCGAAAAGTTGCAGCAGGTATAAGTCCGAACAATTCCTCGGAGCACTCCCCGTAATATAACCGATAGAGGATGCAGAGCGATGCTACATCTCTACGTAGCTCTAAGGAGTCAAGCCTGTTTGAAACACTATGGCAGTCGACAATTCGAGCGGCCCTACGTTGGATACGATCCAGAGGGAGAAGCTGGTACTTTGGTGCCCCTGCCCAGAGATGAGAACAGTATTCCATGTGAGGCCGAACCTGCGCCTTATAGAGTTGTAGGCGTTGGACCGGACTGAAATACTGCTTTGACCTGTTCAGAACACCAAGCTTCTTGGAGGCTAACTTGGCCTTGCCCTCCAGATAATATCGGAACTGGACCTCGCTCGATATGTTAACACCAAGTATTCCAATGTTGGAGGAGACAGTTATGGGTATGCTTTCAAAACGAGGACATACGACCATTGGCAACTTTATATTACACCTCCGTTAATTCTAATGAAAATCTCAATCTCAATTTTAGGGATGGATTTTTTTTATTTACATTTTATATTTTTTTTTATTTACCTACAGTTTTTAATATAGACTGTGTTTAGATCACCCTTCTAGAAGGCGTGATTTCAAACCATAGTCCATACCTCGTTCATGACTTAAAATATTATTATGATCTAAGACACCTCAGAGATCTTTGCCTAGCTCATGTAGAAATTAATTTATGACGCATTAATAAACCCTATGTAAATATTAAATTCTCTGTAAGTATTATATAATTGTTATGAATGCAAAGCTAAAATAAACATTTATGTAATGGTTATGAAATATCAATTAAATATTGCCGCCGGAGTGAGCCAGAAAAACAGGTTAACCTTATTTTCAACCTACCTACAAACCGTATATTTTGTCAGCAATACTGACAAAATATACGGTTTGTTAAAATCGATTACGGATATTTTGGGCAAATTATGATCTACTGCTAAGTGAAGACGTTTAGGCAGAAAAATAATTATCATACTCGAAAAAAGATCTTATATGGACGAGTTTGCGTTGAGCGGAGACTCCCCATGAGATGATTTTTTAACTTTGAGTATGAAATTATATTTTTGTCTAAACCTTTATATGAGCAGTACATCATATACACAAAATATCCGTAGATGAATTTATCAAACCTATATAAGGCCATTAGCCATTGACCATGAATGTACCTATTATTACTAGTTGACAATAATTGATAGTACAGAACTAGATAGATTTTTCTTTTGTTCTAAGTTATCTCTTTATTGCATATTTACTTCACTGGCTTCCCCCACGAAAGTTTTGATTGTAGGAAATGAAATCATATCATCATAACAAAACAAATGTTTACCTATGTTAATGTTACAGATAAAGGAGGCGAGGTTCGAAGACGCCATAAAGGCCCTAAACGACGCGAGCAATTTCGCCCCCAACAGAGCTGGGCTATCTCTACTGGGGTACTGCTATTTCAGAACACAGTCGTTTGTAGAGGCCGCCAACTGCTATGATAAATTATCTGCCATGCATCCAGATGTACCAGAATATAAACTCTACTTCGCACAAGCCCTGTACGAAGCATCAATATTTGACGAAGCCTACAAAAACACAGTACAAATAACGGCGCCTGACTTAGAAAAGAAAGTTATCAAACTACAAGCGGCGATCAAATATGGAGAGGACGACACCGTCACAGCGAAAGCATTAGTAGATTCATTTCCAGCTGACGATCCTGAGAAAGACATAAATCTAGGATGCTTGCTGTACAAAGAAAATCAGTTTGAAGAAGCCTTACAAAAGTTCTCCAGAAGTCTAAACATATTGGGTTTCAATGCACATTTACACTACAATGTAGCTTTATGCTACTTCAGATTAAAGGAGTATCCTCAAGCATTGAAGCATATAACTCTAGTTATAGAAAGAGGCATTAGAGATCATCCTGAATTAGCGGTAGGAATGCAGGCTGATACTTCGGAAGTAAAATCGGTGGGTAATACCTTAACATTGCACGAAACTGCTCTTACAGAGGTGTTTAATCTTAAAGCGGCCATAGAATATCAATTAAAAAATTTCGAAGCTGCAAGAGAAGCTCTATCAGATATGCCTCCCCGTTACGAACATGAGTTGGACGCCATAACTCTACATAACATAGCGCTAACCTCAATTGATACTAAGCCGAACGATGGCTTTGAAAAACTACACTTTCTGTTGCAGCAAGATCCATTCCCGTCTGAAACTTTCGCAAATTTATTACTTCTTTACTGTAAATTCGAATACTACGACTTGGCTGCAGATATTTTAGCAGAAAATGCGCAGTTTACTTACAAATACTTGTCGCCGTACTTATATGACTACTTGGATGCAATTATAACGAGTCAAACTGCTCCAGAAGAAGCGTTTCAAAAATATGAGGACATTGCTTCTAAACACGCGGAGCAATTGAGAAAACTGACTAAAGTTGTTCAAGACAGTCGATCTCAAGGTGACAACGATGAAGTTAAAAAGGCAGTCATGGAATATGAAGAAGCTTTAGAGAGGTATATTCCAGTCATCATGGCCCAAGCTAAGATATATTGGGACATGGAGGATTACAGCCAAGTTGAAAAGATATTTCGGAAATCAGTTGAATTTTGCAATGAGTCTGATGTTTGGCGTCTAAACGTCGCCCACGTGCTATTCATGCAAGAAAATAAGTACAAAGAAGCAGCAAGCTTTTATGAGCCCATAGTGAAAAAGCAGTACGACAATATTTTAGATGTCAGCGCTGTGGTCCTTGCCAATTTATGTGTCTCGTATATCATGACCTCCCAAAACGAAGAAGCCGAAGACATAATGCGTAAGATAGAAAAAGAAGAGGAACAGCAGATATTTGAAGATCCACAGAAGAAGTTTTATCATTTATGCATAGTCAATTTGGTGATTGGCACTCTCTATTGCGCAAAGGGAAATTACGAATTCGGAATATCGAGAGTCATAAAATCACTCGAACCGTTCAATAAGCGATTGGGCACCGATACATGGTATTACTCTAAAAGATGTTTCCTGTCGTTTCTAGAAAACCTTTCAAAGCATTTGATCGTCGTGAAGGATAACACAATAAAGGAATGCCTGCACTTTCTTGAGGGATGCGAGACTTACGGCCGGCACGTGAGCACAGTTATTGAGAGCCCGTTTCAAGAAGACGATGCCAACAACAAAGCCAAACAGACGGTCACGTACGAGGCACGACTACTGCGCTATATGTTCTACAAGCTGAGGAGCATTGACAGCTCCGTTACCATTAACAAGTACGAAGATTTGAAATAGGTCACCTACCTGAAGGAATTTGTCTCTTATTTGGTCCAGGTTTTCTGGCGTCTTTGTGCTTTAAGACAAACGGTCTCTCTTCTCCGAACGATATAGACGCAATGGGAAAGTTAGGATCAAGATCGGGCTCGTTGTCCCTGTGTTCACCCATGTGATCTTTGCCATTTCTGTATCTAAAAAAATGGTAAAAATTGCCCTAGGTAAAAATAGCAGAGCGGCGTAATCCTACTAATATTATAAATGTGAAAGTTTGTGAGGATGTATGGATGAATGTATGGATTGATGTTTGTTACTCCTTCACGCAAAAACTGATATACCTACCTACTTACTGAACGGATTTCGATTACATTTGGTATGGTAGTAGTTTAGGCTCTGCATTAAAACATAGGCTATTTTTTATCCCGAAAAGAAACAGTGTTCTTTTGGGATACTATATTTACGCGGGCGGAGCCACAGGCAACAGCTAGTAATATATATGTTAAGGACACTGAAGGCACAGTTCTGCTTAAACATTGCAATCATAAATATTTCAAGATATAACACGGAAGTTGCTAAAATAAAACAAACTCAGCATTGGAGGACAACAGTATGTACCTAGATAAGGTTAGTCACTGTAATTTGCCTGAAGAAATGCACTAAAATAAAAGCATGATTTTCCTTTTAAATACTATAAGTACCTTATCACAATAAGTATAAGGCTCAGATCAAATAAAAAACTACGCTACTTCAATTTTACACACGCGCTCACGCACACACAAGCAAAAAAGTACTTTACTTTTTGTCAGTATAGATTAGTGGTCGCGACGACTCATTCGATACTGTCGAAAAGTAGCGTACTTTTTTGCTTGTGTGTGCGTGAGCGCGTGTGTAAAATTGAAGTAGCGTAGTTTTTTAGGCTTCACTTCAAACAAACGCTACGCGCTATCTTGGTTTTTATTTGATCTGAGGTATAAGGAACCTAATTTAGCAGTATATCTTTCTTAAATCCTTTGTCAGATTTGTTTTTTAACCGTCTTCAAAAAAGGAGGTGGTTATAGGTACATTCGGCTGTTTATATTTTTTTCATAAACTCAAGATAACATATTTACTTACTTATTTACCAAAACGAAATCGTATTTAATGCCTCTAAGCTTATGAAGGTAGTCACGTAGCTCCAGCACGACAGTGGGCCACGGCAGAGCCGGCACCTTCAGCCCTGAGTATGTGTAAGTGATGCCAGGGTCTCCGTATGCGACCTGCTGCCGTGGCAGCGGGTATTCTTTACCAAAAACTCTAAAATTTGTACACGGTAGTTGTAATATTTCTAACGTTAGTTGTGAAACTATAGGTACCTACTCTGTTCAGCCTTCAGCCATCAATTTAATTTAAACGTAAAAGTATTAAAGTCATAGATGTTATATAGATGTATAATATTATCACTGATTAAAGTGAACCGAATTGATGTGTATTTTTTTTTTTTGTTAATTTCGCCAAAGGAACAAAAAAATCTGTGTTCCTGGGTTATGGATGTGTATTGAAATATTATGTTTATACTTTATTACAATAACATCTTACCTACATTACATAATAAATAATAATAAGTATATTAAATTATTAACCCCTTTACTAATAAAAATATTTAAACAGTGGATAAGGGGTCGTCCATTAATCACGTGATGCCTAAAGGGGGAGGGGGGGGGTCCGAAAAAAAATCGCCAAGTATCACCAAGGGGTAAAAATTTAGGACCATGTCCCCTTATTTAGGGGCGGAGGGGTTGTGAGGGGGGTAGGGGGAGAGGGGCGAACCCCCCCGTACTGTTCTCCCCTCTAGGAGACCCCCTGTTTAGAAGTTATTAATGGTTAAAGTATGTCTATGCTTAAGAGGTGTTATTTCACGCCGGGATTTTGTGAGGCCCTGTTACCACTCCTAAGACATTTTAAACAAGATAAAAAAGTTCTAACCTAACTAACCTAACCCAAAACTAGACAGACGTTATTTTACGCCGGGTTTTTGTGAGACCGCATTATCATAAAAATATTTTTTATGATAATGCGGTCTCAGTTTTTGTGAGGCCGTGTTACCACTCCGAAGACGTTTTGAATAAGATAAAAAAGTTCTAACCTAACTAACCTAACCCAAAACTACACATACGTTATTTTACGCCGGGTTTTTGTGAGACCGTGTTATCATTAAAATATTTCTTATTCAAAATATTAATATCAAACTAACATTTCGAAGACCTTTCTGCCGTAAAATTACCATAAACCTACTAATAGCATAAATGTGGGGCATGATTCTAAATACTAGCCGAAAAGTCGCTTGACAGACAAGGACAAAACATTGTATTGCTTATCCGTTGTGTAAATATTTTTATTAGTAAGGGGGTATGTGTACCTATACCTTAAAAGATATAAGTACTTCCCGTTGTCTGCTCCCCGTAACAAAAATGTTTGGGTACTTCGGGCACAGATTAATAGTTACTATGTAACTTCGGGCCTGATTTATGTGATGTGAAGTGTCCATAGATATTATTATTATATTAGTGACATTTAAATTAGAATCATTATAGCTGTTTGTTTGTTTATGTTTGGATCTGAATGCAGTGCACTTTCAGGGTAAAAAGAGATATATTCACCAACCCTTATTAGCTAAATCAGCCTTTGTCAAACTCATTTAAGTATGTACCTTCCTAAATTAAGTTTATTTATAAGAATATTAAAAACTTACTTTATTTTTGCCAAATCGCCTGTAAAATATTCTAAGCTTTCATTAAGTTCTTGAAATATGCTATTCGCAACAGATCTAGGAAAAGCAACTGCATAGTCCAGGTCCATTCCTTCATTTTCTATTTTCCTCCAAGAAATAACACCTGTTTCAATAGATTTCAGTTCTGACGACATACCTGGGTACTTATAATATTCGGACTTCTGATTGTGATTTACAATAGGGTATTTATAAAATAATAGGTACATTTGCAATCTCGACCATTATTTGTAAATTTATTTCCTTTTCTTGCAAATCAGCAATATTTGCCAAAACGCTAAAATGTGTTGTCATGACATTGAGGTATATACATGTCATGACGTCACCTTCTTGTAAACACCTGCGGGCCTATTCGCTAAAATACAAATTTAGTTAATCACTTTGAAAATGGTTATTAACCAGCTTTTGTTTGTAACCGACCAGTTCCATAATTTTGTATTCAGTACCTTTTGATGGCAAAGTGAATAACTCAATTGACGCAAAGTTCTCGACTGTAATTCGGCTAAATTGAATAGTGCCGTCTGTGGAGGAGTACATTATAAAATGTGAGAACCTTTTAATTTATTCGGATAACTATTTATTTTGTTGTCTGTGGACTAAGTTATCAACTATTGTTTGTCAAGTCAATGAGACGAGTACCTACATAAATATTTCGAATTATAAGTTTTTCCTCTCAACTTTTTCAAAATAAATTAATATTTCCTAACTTTCTGCAGCATATACCATTATTAGAGTGTGAGCCATCTTAACCTTTACCTACGTGAAACCAAAAATAGGTTAGAGGAAAATTATTCAGCGGTAAAGTCAACAATGTAAATGTTTTTGTTAAGTTAATTACATCGATGTTATGAGGTACTTACAATTTCTGTAGTACCTAAATCGCACTTACAGCGATTTACTACTGCCGTGAATATTTACAGAAGGTTTTAATATATCTAGGTTTTAGATACTAAAAATGCCAAAACGATAGAACGGCTTTCATAGAAAAACCAGTGAAGTCTACCTGGAAAAAGATATTAAAAACAGAAACTTGCCAGAGGAGCTCAAGAAGAATATTATTTATATTTTATTTTGATGAGAGTTATGTTCATACATCATATAAGGCAAAAGGTATGTAGTCCTAACTGAATTAATTTAATTATTTTTAATAAACTTCCACTTTCTTAATGTATTTATTTAATGTTCAAGCATTAAACCTAATTATTGTTTAATATAATATATTCTCTTTATTTATTCAACATACATAATAATATACATAATATGGATTTATTTTGATTTTTCTATTTTTATTTTATATTTATTTTGATCTTTGATTACCTACCTATTTCAATTTTTTTTCATGTTTACCTATTTCTATTATTTTTTTTCAGATACATAATAATTATACATGC
Organism: Glaucopsyche alexis; assembly: GCA_905404095.1. Taxonomy (NCBI): domain Eukaryota; kingdom Metazoa; phylum Arthropoda; class Insecta; order Lepidoptera; family Lycaenidae; genus Glaucopsyche; species Glaucopsyche alexis. The sequence continues at coordinate 25,004,354 of FR990053.1, read as the reverse complement.
AGGCTCTGATAAAGGTTTTGTACCAAATTCATTGCTAATTTTTTTGTGGAAAAAATAAAAATGAGGATTATCATTCAGAAATGAATAAAAATAATTTTACAAAGTGGGTTAGGGAACGATTAATTCCCAATTTGTCAGAGCCATATTGATGATTGTAATGGATAATGCTCCTTACCATTCTGTTTTACTAAATAAAGCTCCTACAGCAGTGGTTGGTGAAAATCAAAATAATGTTTAACGAAACAGCGAAAAAGCCAAATCTGGTAATGCTTGTTAACACAAGCCCGAGATTACCTATGAGATCGATAAACTGTTAGGTGGTTCCCACCTTACCACTGTGACCTTAACCCTATTGAGTTGATCTGGGGCATAGCAAAACAAAAAATCGCCTCACGCAATGTGGGATCAGTTGATATCATGGTAGGTACTACAAAGTACTAACTTTATTTGTGAATTATGTACTTTACTTATGGATAGTATAGTATATTAAAAAAAATATTTGTTTTAAATATGTGTTTTATTTTTCAAGGTGTGTGTTTGAAGAAGATGTATCTGCTGAGGACTGGAGAAAAGCATGCCAGCATGTGATAAAAATAGAAGACGGATATGTTAATAGAGGACACACATTAATCATTATATGATGACACTGACAGAATAGTCGTAAATCTCCGAGACGACAGCTGCAGCATTAGTGACAGTGATTCTAATAACAGCCAGACTTTTGGGGAGGGCTCGATCCAGGCTATTGAGGAGGGCTCGAGCTAGACTTTTGGGGAGGGCTCGAGCCAAGCTATAACTTGGTTTTCTGATATAGAATATTTGGATGAGGGTGTTTTTGACTCTGATTAAATAAACAAAATAAATATACTGCTTTTATTTATTCCTAAAAAAACTATTTTATGAAATCCGCTTAGATGCAATTTGACCTAAGCAACGTAAACAAAGATACAAATGCGAGCTTTAATGCTACTATTTGTTATTATGTTTATGGCTAGTTAAATTTGGACATAATAAAAAATGTACCTATATGCAAACTCATTAAATTAATTAATGGATAAATTATTTTTCAAAACTGAATTTAATCAAAGTATATTCTATAGTTATATAATATATAGGAAATGAGGTGAGGTGACCATCCGAACGATGCTGGCGCCCCTATTAATTTCACGATTTATTTGCCAAGCTGTAATTTCAATTAAAATCTTCAAATTTTATTATCAACGCACGAAAACAACTACTCTTTAGCAGTTGTTAAAATGGGTTAGTCACTTCATTGAGTTCGTAATTATGAACTGTCATTTTGCTTTAGTGAATACATATTTATTGATAGTTAAGAACTTTCGATAAAAAATTTATGGCAAAATGCATGCCTCTTCCCTAAAAGTTATCAACTAAGATTTGGTTAAAAACCGTACCAACTCAGTTGATAACTTATGCATAGTGAATACAAAAGTGACACTTTCCGTTACTCACTCCTCCGTTTCGTTATTAACTCAGTGATTAACTCACAAAATGTACGATAGCGAATAGGCCCGCTGCGGGCCTATTCGCTAAAATACAAATTTAGTTAATCACTTTGAAAATGGTTATTAACCAGCTTTTGTTTGTAACCGACCAGTTCCATAATTTTGTATTCAGTACCTTTTGATGGCAAAGTGAATAACTCAATTGACGCAAAGTTCTCGACTGTAATTCGGCTAAATTGAATAGTGCCGTCTGTGGAGGAGTACATTATAAAATGTGAGAACCTTTTAATTTATTCGGATAACTATTTATTTTGTTGTCTGTGGACTAAGTTATCAACTATTGTTTGTCAAGTCAATGAGACGAGTACCTACATAAATATTTCGAATTATAAGTTTTTCCTCTCAACTTTTTCAAAATAAATTAATATTTCCTAACTTTCTGCAGCATATACCATTATTAGAGTGTGAGCCATCTTAACCTTTACCTACGTGAAACCAAAAATAGGTTAGAGGAAAATTATTCAGCGGTAAAGTCAACAATGTAAATGTTTTTGTTAAGTTAATTACATCGATGTTATGAGGTACTTACAATTTCTGTAGTACCTAAATCGCACTTACAGCGATTTACTACTGCCGTGAATATTTACAGAAGGTTTTAATATATCTAGGTTTTAGATACTAAAAATGCCAAAACGATAGAACGGCTTTCATAGAAAAACCAGTGAAGTCTACCTGGAAAAAGATATTAAAAACAGAAACTTGCCAGAGGAGCTCAAGAAGAATATTATTTATATTTTATTTTGATGAGAGTTATGTTCATACATCATATAAGGCAAAAGGTATGTAGTCCTAACTGAATTAATTTAATTATTTTTAATAAACTTCCACTTTCTTAATGTATTTATTTAATGTTCAAGCATTAAACCTAATTATTGTTTAATATAATATATTCTCTTTATTTATTCAACATACATAATAATATACATAATATGGATTTATTTTGATTTTTCTATTTTTATTTTATATTTATTTTGATCTTTGATTACCTACCTATTTCAATTTTTTTTCATGTTTACCTATTTCTATTATTTTTTTTCAGATACATAATAATTATACATGCAGGCTCTGATAAAGGTTTTGTACCAAATTCATTGCTAATTTTTTTGTGGAAAAAATAAAAATGAGGATTATCATTCAGAAATGAATAAAAATAATTTTACAAAGTGGGTTAGGGAACGATTAATTCCCAATTTGTCAGAGCCATATTGATGATTGTAATGGATAATGCTCCTTACCATTCTGTTTTACTAAATAAAGCTCCTACAGCAGTGGTTGGTGAAAATCAAAATAATGTTTAACGAAACAGCGAAAAAGCCAAATCTGGTAATGCTTGTTAACACAAGCCCGAGATTACCTATGAGATCGATAAACTGTTAGGTGGTTCCCACCTTACCACTGTGACCTTAACCCTATTGAGTTGATCTGGGGCATAGCAAAACAAAAAATCGCCTCACGCAATGTGGGATCAGTTGATATCATGGTAGGTACTACAAAGTACTAACTTTATTTGTGAATTATGTACTTTACTTATGGATAGTATAGTATATTAAAAAAAATATTTGTTTTAAATATGTGTTTTATTTTTCAAGGTGTGTGTTTGAAGAAGATGTATCTGCTGAGGACTGGAGAAAAGCATGCCAGCATGTGATAAAAATAGAAGACGGATATGTTAATAGAGGACACACATTAATCATTATATGATGACACTGACAGAATAGTCGTAAATCTCCGAGACGACAGCTGCAGCATTAGTGACAGTGATTCTAATAACAGCCAGACTTTTGGGGAGGGCTCGATCCAGGCTATTGAGGAGGGCTCGAGCTAGACTTTTGGGGAGGGCTCGAGCCAAGCTATAACTTGGTTTTCTGATATAGAATATTTGGATGAGGGTGTTTTTGACTCTGATTAAATAAACAAAATAAATATACTGCTTTTATTTATTCCTAAAAAAACTATTTTATGAAATCCGCTTAGATGCAATTTGACCTAAGCAACGTAAACAAAGATACAAATGCGAGCTTTAATGCTACTATTTGTTATTATGTTTATGGCTAGTTAAATTTGGACATAATAAAAAATGTACCTATATGCAAACTCATTAAATTAATTAATGGATAAATTATTTTTCAAAACTGAATTTAATCAAAGTATATTCTATAGTTATATAATATATAGGAAATGAGGTGAGGTGACCATCCGAACGATGCTGGCGCCCCTATTAATTTCACGATTTATTTGCCAAGCTGTAATTTCAATTAAAATCTTCAAATTTTATTATCAACGCACGAAAACAACTACTCTTTAGCAGTTGTTAAAATGGGTTAGTCACTTCATTGAGTTCGTAATTATGAACTGTCATTTTGCTTTAGTGAATACATATTTATTGATAGTTAAGAACTTTCGATAAAAAATTTATGGCAAAATGCATGCCTCTTCCCTAAAAGTTATCAACTAAGATTTGGTTAAAAACCGTACCAACTCAGTTGATAACTTATGCATAGTGAATACAAAAGTGACACTTTCCGTTACTCACTCCTCCGTTTCGTTATTAACTCAGTGATTAACTCACAAAATGTACGATAGCGAATAGGCCCGCTGTTGCTGTTTTGCCTGTCAAGAGCTGTCAAGTGTCAAGTGTATTTTATTTATTTATGGCGTCGGCTTATCACCATTTGCCAATGTCAAGTATATTATTTTCATCAACGTAGGTACTGTATTTCTAAATCGTCAAGTCCAAAGTCTAGTCAAAGTCGAAATAAGTAGTCAGGGTACTCAATTAGTCAAGTCAGTCGATTCAGTAAAGTGGTAGACGCATTACTGAAACTTCCTAGGGAGTTTTGGCGGGAAACCTAATTTAGCACGCATTTTGTAGAATGTATCACTTTTCCACACTAATGCACCTCGACGAATAATTAATGGTTAATATTCCACCACTATAACACATTAAAAACCGAGTTAACACGAATTTAGAAAAATAATACAGAAACACAACATTGCTGATTGACTTTCCCGGCAAAAACCGTGTCAAGTGTAATGAAAGGACATTTAATTAATTTCATTTGAATTTCTCAATTATGTCCGCCAATGTTTTATAAAATGCCTTTCAGATGGCGATAAATTAATAATAATGAAGAGAAACCCTGAATAAATTTGCACTAAGCTTCGACTGACAAGTGACTAATGAGTCTCTACTCTCTATATATTTATACTTTTTTCTATGCTAATGAGTAGTCACTATTTTTGACCGACTTCCAAAAAAGGAGGCGGTTATACCGTATTCGTTCGGCTGTAGGGTAAATACGCCAAACATCGGCCTCCCTTCAATCCTCGGCCGTCTGCACATTTTCAGCTTGCATTCATTCAAAAGGTAATTAAGTGGTAATTTTGCCACTGAAATTGCAAGCTTTATCTTTAATGCAAACCGTTACTATCTGATTACGTCACTTGCTCTTCGCACACTGAGCATCAGTAGCGATAGCCCCGTTGAAGCATTGAAGTTCGTAATGAAGAATGTTCACAAATTTTGTTTTTTAGCTCTCCGTAAATTCAGTTGAAAATAAAAAATATGTGTGAAAAATTATTTCGATACGCCGTGTAGTTTCCGAGATATTTAATTCCAAAGTAAGTGCGCGACTCGAGATTCCACCAGGCCGGCGCTCGGGGCGATGACGTCACTGCACAGTACATCGCAATACTCGCTCAGTAACACCGCGTCGCCCGTACCTTTAACTTACTATTAAAGTTAAAAATGTCTAATCTACATACTAGAAAATCATCAGTTTTAGGTAGGTTATCCGATTGCCCTTTTTAACCGACTTCCAAAAATAGACGGGTCTGAATAAGTTTTGAGGGTGCAAAAATTCTAAAGTCTTTTATTTTTTGCATATAGTTTCCGGACCTTCTTCTTAGTCTAAAATTTGATTTTGTGCCATTTTGGATGGCTGCGTTTGTAGCAATTTAGGTTTTTGTGTCTTTCATGGATATTGGCCCAAAAGTAAATTATAGCTAAAAATTTTACTTTCCCGATATTAAGGAAAGAGTAACCGATGCACATATGCAGTTTGAGTCGTATCCAACCAGGGTTTTTCTGGTATTCGGCTACTATATAAAACATGGTCCCACCAGGCCCACAACTATTCTAATGTCTGACAAATCTTAAAAAACTGTTCAGAGTGTTAATATCTGAGTCTGTAAGAAAGTTGTGCCACATTCGGCAATTTCGTATAAAGATATTCCATTTTTTTTCCTCAAACTCGCTATAAAAACTACTAATGAAACTTTTAGTTAGTAGAGTTCATATCTATATGATGATTATGGTGTTACAAAACACTTTCTATAAGTTTAATCATGTTTATCCGCGGGATTTTTTATTAGAATGTAAAAAACCAACTTTTATCATGTATCAATGGCGAATACGGGGTGTGGGCCTCTCGCCACGCGGGGAGGGGCCCAAGTTTCATATTAATACGACAAAATGAAATGACAATTATGTGACAACTTGACAAGTAATAATGTTCTAAATGCGAAATTTATAATTTCAATTTTAAATTTATTTCATGTTTAATGATGCCAAGACGAGACCATAATATTATGACTCGCCAATAAAAAATGTCTTCAGATCTCGTCTAGAACCTTCTGACTCCACTCTACGTTCTCTAACTCTATAAAGCTTGAATTTACAAACTCGTAAAGTAGAAAATAGGCTTAAGATAAAAAATATTTTAGTCACTGTTCATAGCTTTTCTGTTAGAGAACACAATGTTCTGGCACAACGACGACGCTCGAATATTGCTAGTGTGGGGTGTGCCTTATACAAAAGCTCATGAAGTAATGAAACGCTCAAGCTATGCATTTTGACTCATTAGACGGATCGCGCTAGCTGTTTTTTAGTGGGAAGTGGAAAAATTCTAATGTTGCTGATTTTTTTCTGTACCTATATGTAGTTGATAGAGTAGTCCCTAGGGAGTTAATAATTAAGTTTTGTGCCATGTCTGCCTATTGCCTTTTCAGCAATTCGATTATTTGTAGTTAATTTTTCCGTGGCTGCGTAACGTGAGACTTTAAAAAAATAAAAAGTTAAGGAGTGTTCCCAAAAAGGCAAGCAAAGTTTAAAATTGATGTAATTCAAAGGTCAGTTATACAAAAAACAAAATAACTTAAAGATAAAAAAATCATAGCTTCTAATACTACTTACTGTACCTACGCGGGCGGAGCTGCGGGCACCAGCTAGTTTTAACATTAAACTAACAAGCAATAATAAATAAATAAAAATTCAAAAATAAAAAACCTTTTATTTCCAGTTTCACAAATTAATGCTTTTTATAATACTAATTAAAAATTATAATAAAATTACAAATTAAATTAAGACTAACGTTAGGTATTATAAATCAATTATTTTATAAGACTAACATTATTATAAAATAATGCTAAACATAGTAAACATATATATCGAAAAGCAGTACAAGGATCGGTCCACATTCGTACGTAGTGCTCTGATGTATCACTAGGCTCGACTTGGCGGGGCCCTGCCGTGCCCCTAGATATAAAATTGTCAACGGGATGAATAACAATATATACAAATATTATTTTGTTGGTTTGTAAAATGTATTTAATTATATAATTTATTACAATCAATTAATAACCTAATAAATAAGTCCTTAACCACGAGTATTAGAAGCATGTATTCAGAAACCTACGTATAAAATTCAAGCGTGGAAATAATTTATTTATTGTTTATTAAATAATACTATAATATAGTATTATTTAATAAAAAATAAATAAATTATTTCCACGCTTGAATTTTATACGATATACAATAAATATGATGTAGCTGAAGAGACTATTCGGTTAAACGACTAATTTCAAGAACTAAAATTAGGTATTTGAAATTGTAATTTTTTTGGTGTTAGATAACCGAAGTTTCATGTAGAAGCCTATCGGATATCAAATTTTATTGTGCATTTATGTATTGTATAAAATCAGGCGACAATTACATTCAGCTTCGTCATTCGTGCTACGCAAACAAAGTTGCGGGCAAAAGCAAGTTTAAATTTTGTAATCGCTGTAAAATGCGAAATATAAATTTTTTTAAATGTAGTCGAATGAATGACATTTTATCACACACATTTACGTATATGTGTAATGTGTATGTTGTAGTGCGAATGTTCCACAATACTTCGACCGCATATTATAATAATATTATTTTTGCATTTTATTATTTAAACCCTCCATGAAAAAGGCACAAACTTGGAATATAGATTCTTTATGACTTAATAATATTGAATACGTGAACTTTATTTAACGATTATGTGTTTTTGGAGCGCTTTTAGCTTAGGGAAACTAAAAAACTTAATTTCTCGAATCGCAGTCGCTTAATGTGGCACAAAATTTGGAATTAGGCCTATTTTAGTGGTCTTAAACAGAAAATAGTCGTTTATCACACTTTAGAATTTTTGCCGGTACTGTTTTCAAAAAATGACCCTAAGTCATTTTTTACTGGACGAAAACGACGCAAATTAAGTCTCCATACTCTGGAAGCTGTCCCAGTTAAGATACCATTAATATTTTAAACTTTAAATCAATATTGCCACTTTTATCGCCATATAAAAAAATCAACCACAAATAATGGAATTGCTGAAAACGCAGTGGGCAGAAATGGCACAAAACTTAATGATAAGCTCCCCAGGGACTACTTTATCAACACAAAAAAATTCAGCGACTTTAGAATTTTTTCCACTTACCACCTCGAATACGCCTAGCGCGACCCGTCTAAAAAGGATTCGGCTGTATATAGACTTAGATATTGTTTTATTTTTTATACGTTCAACGATTAGGGTGTACCTAATCGTTGAACGTATATGGACGCCGTCACGCCGTCTAGCGTCTGTGGACCGATTTTTAAAATTGTTTTTTTTTATGTATAGAGTTTATACCCTATACATAAAAAAATACATAAAAAAATTAAAAAATCCCAAATTGGTCCTTTTGACATCATAGTGGTGACCTGATGATGAAATCCATGAGGAATCGAGGGAACTCCTCGAAATTTATATGTACACAATACACATTAGGCGCTTCGTCCACGTTCGTAACCAAGATTTCATAACTGGTTATGAATAAGGAATTTTTTTCACTGTTTCGTAACCAGTTATTAAACAAGACTTTTTTTTCCATTATCGTAACCAGAGCCTCTGTCATGTATGGACTCCTGATACTTTTTTCCCTGGAACAATGATATATATTTTTCAAACGACCTCTTTCCATATAGGTACATAGGATCAGTTTAGTGAATAGCTGGCTAGTTTTCACTGTCACAGATAAATGTTGACAGATGAGTTTCAAATGCAATCGTTGTTGTGGAAAGAGAATTGATTCCAGGAATTCTCATTAATAGAAGTTTTTGCGTGTACAACGATGGAGTTCTTTTCGACTAAACGAGGCGGTACAAAATTAGTTTTTGAAGGCCGTGAATACCATCTCCGGAAAACCTATGTCAATGGAAATAAGTTTTGGCAGTGCAATAATATCAAGAATTGCAAAGGAAATTTAACGTTAAATACTACAAATATTGTAACAAAAGATAATCCTCACAGCCCAAACTGCGTAACAAATATGGCGAAATATACAATTTTTCAAAAGCTTGTTCAGTTAAAGAGAACAATTTGCGAGAATTATGATCCCATTCAAAAACAATTTGAAGCAGCAATATGCGAACTAAAGGATGATGGTTTGGATATGATTGCGGAGCTACCTCAATTTGGAAATGTCAAAAGTGGTTTGTATAATGCAAGAAATAAAGAATTGAAAGTTCCCAAACTTCAACATAAACTGCCAAAAGATGTGATAGTGCCTGAGAAGTTCGAAAAATATCTATTGGCCGATTATAATGATGAAATTAGAATTCTTATCTTCTGTTCTCCTGATACTGAAAGGATTTTACAAAACTTTGAAGTTTACTTACTCGATGGTACTTTCAAAGCATGCCCACCACCTTTCAAACAATTATATAGTATCCACGGTTACAATGCTGACACAAAAAAAGTGATTCCGTTATTTTTTGCCTTCCTCCAGGGTAAAAGTACAAAAACTTACCAAATAATGTTTGATTTAATCAAAACAAAATTTTCAAACTGGACTCCATCAAAGATGTTGATGGATTACGAGAAAGCGGCAATGAATGCTGTTCCTAAAATATTTTCAGATACGACAGTAAAGGGTTGTTTTTACCATTTTTGTCGCAGTCTCTTTAAAAAATCTAAACAGTTAGGAATCAAATCGAGAGTACAGAGGAGGCATGTTGCACGATGCGCTGGCCTAGCACGTTTACCCATAAAATTTATTGTTTCGGGCTATAAGTACATAATGAACCAATCTCCAAAAACTGAGATGGTAGCAAAGTTCAATGACTATTTCAATCGTTTCTGGTTAAATGACACACCATTTATTAAAACGTGGTGTTGCCAAGGAGAAGAAATAAGAAATACAAACCATCTAGAAGGATGGCATTCTCGAATAAACCGTTTTGTTGGGCAGAAAAGGCCCTCCTTAGCTAAAGTCTTGGACATTTTAGTAAAAGAAACTAAAATGAGGGACACAAGGATTACACGAAAAAATAATAACTACGTAGAAATCGACAAAGAAATCAATCGAACAATAGAAGAGTTAAATGCAAAAGAAATAAGTGTCGGCCATTGTATAGAAATCATTGCACCGTTTATGTTTTAAGTTTAATTTGAAAATTATTTTTTTTTCTGTTGGAGTTATTATTTCAATATTAAAATAATTATGTGCATATTTTTGTGTTTTGTATCACTATAATGGTTTTAATACGCGTGAAAAATTCGCAACGCCACTATATTATAGCATTATCTACGTTATAAAAGATGAATTTCACAATATAAATCATTATTCCAGGGAAAAAAGTACCAGGAGACAATACATGACTAAGAGGCTCTGGTTACGATAATGGAAAAAAAAGTCTTGTTTAATAACTGGTTACGAAACAGTGAAAAAAATTCCTTATTCATAACCAGTTATGAAATCTTGGTTACGAACGTGGACGAAGCGGGTAATATGTGTGGTGTGGTGATTGAAACTTTTGTAAAGTTGTCCAAGCATATGCAACCAAAAAGTTAATTTTGATCCAAGGTATACCCTGAATCCAAAAGCACTGAACAGAACTCCTCAGTCTTTAAAGATACGCGTTTGGAAATTTCAGCATTGTTTAAAAGCCTGCAAGCATATGCCACTATGTAACTTACAGTAATCTTCATCATCATCATCTTATTTACAATACCTAATAGAAGCTAATGGCGCATTTTCAGTATTATACATCGATCGTTTATTTAAAACTATCGTATAATGTTTTAATAATTTTACAAATATCAATAGAAAAGGGAAAAAAATATTTTAAACAAAAAATTTAACCGACTTCCAAAGTAAATATGCACAAAAAAGCATGAAATAAAACTTATTTTTTAAATAGGTACTTAGGTAATTGCCCTTTTAAATTTGACTAAAATTATAATTTATTTCTTTACTCAATCTTCATAATTTTGTAGTCGGTACCAGCCAACTTGAAAGTAAGTTCTATTTTAATTTAAAATAGGTAGAACTAATTTATAATGTTTAAATATTGTTTTATCTGGGTTGTTCAGGCTGGTACCGTTTCAAATTCAAATCCGTCATTCATTGTACTGTACATAAACTACAATATTATATATGTTACCGGCCAAACCCGATTTTAGGACAAACTAGTTTTGCCTAGGCTAAACTGGTTCTTCCTATACGCGATAGGATTAACTAGTATATCCTAGTCCAAACTAATTTGTCCTAAGCCCGATAAGATAAACCAGTTTAGCCTAGGCCAAACTAGTTGATCCTGATATTAATACGCACACTCCAGGATAAACTAGTACGGCCTAGTCTAAACGTTATGGTATATCTAGAAAGTCTAAATAAATATATAAACTGAATAAAATACTCCGTAATGGGAAAAACAATCATTTTTATTAAAACGGTAATGATTGTATAAACCAATGTTTATACAATCATTAATGTTGTTTATATAAATTTATATAATTTTTAATAAAATCAGAAAACTGCTCTTTATTAAATAAATATTCGCAAGAAGGAAGAATCTTTTTCAAAGTTGTTTTTAAAAATTTTTCTTTTACTAAATTTAAGAAAAATTCACGACGTTGTTCAATAATATCAGCACGCCTACCGCAAAGTAATTGTAAACAGTCCAAAGAAATTTTTTGAAAATCACCTGAAAAACATTCTTTTATTTTTGTCAATAAAGATTCCTTATTAATATTATCGTTTTCTTGAGTCCATTGTAGCAAATCAGAGACGCCCTTTTTTAACGCGTCACTTTGCATTATTACTGCACGCGTAATAGCACCCAAAGACTTATCACTTGCATTAAAATTAAAATTATTAGTTTTCTCAAACTTATCACTTGCATTAAAATTAAAATTATTAGCTTTCGTTGTGTGAGCGGCTGCTCATCCGATGAAGACGATGTAGAAGAAAGACACTCGCGCACAATTTCGTCACCACTACAGTCTGACATGATGATAAAACTTTAGAAAAAAGTTATTTTAATATATTTCGAAACCACAAACGATCTAAAATAATTATTTGCAAATTTGCAAATAAACTATAAGAATTTTAATACTTTTTATAATTTAAACGAACGCTTACAGCGTTACACGTCTTTACGGCACAAAACTTAAGACGCCAATGAGGGAAAAAGCGCGCGCGCCACACCTGGTGGACAACGGAAGCGGCCATCTTGCCGCCAAAAAGACCGGAAACGAAACTGCAACGATAAATATTACGACAGGAATCGAGGATTTAGGAGAGAAAGACCTGCTGACTCTTTTGAGGACTTTATTCACTAGCACTAATCATGTTAACGCACTACTAAAGCACTAAGTCCAACACAAAACACTAGATCCAAACACTAAGCACTAACGATGTCCTATGTCGTAGCCAAGTCGTGGGTTTCACTCACTGGTATCACTCTCGATCACTAGTTTTCATTTATCGCCTGTTTCGCTTCGAAGGAAGCTCAAACTGAACTCCTGATCACTAGTTTTCACTTATCGCCTGTTTCGCTTTGAAGGAAGCTCAAACTGAACTCGACTCGTTCGCATCCCTGAGGCGTATTTATACCTGCCGACACGAGTCCCAGACCACTCCAGAAGGTTCCCGACTCGCATGACCGAGTTGGATTTATTCTGGAATGTTCGCACAGTAGCGCCATCTAGCATTGAGTAGGGGACCCCACGCTGTCCAAGTGGTTTCATTGGTTGACGCTAGATGGCGCTAGTCTCTTTGTGCTCCGTGTGTTCGCAACACTACTCCCCTTGTTCACGACGAACGTTTAGAAGGTAGCCGATTACTTATAAAACCGTGTAAATAGTTAATCTTAAAAACCTAAAAATTTGTTATAACCTAGAGCTTGCAATGTAAAGTAAAAATAGTAAAAACTCGTTGCGTAATACGTAACAATAGTACATGTAAAGTCTTATTAGATGCCATTGTTTCACAAAAGCCATTGTTTTAACATTCTTATTAGACTCATACTTATGATTATATAACTATGTCCATTGTTCTCAAATCATTGTGATAGTAATTAGTGAAATATTGTTAAAATTGATAAAATATGACCTAGTTTAATGTAAGGGTATTAGCTGTACGGGGGTTGAGTGAGTTATCTAAAAAGAAAATCCATAGTTGCAAATTTTTGCTACTAGGGAGCGCCTCGGTCTCGAGAGAGACTTACTATTAGACAGGGACGGAGCGAATGACCGTTAAGTCAGGGGAGGACGAGGCAATATAAATATTGGAAAAACCTATTTTCCTCGCTCACTCAATCCTCGACAGTTTTCCAAGTTTTCTTTATGTAAAATTATATTGTAAATATGTATTAGAATATTAAGAAAAATATGTTTCATGTAAATAATATTGTCCTGATGTTAAATAAACGATATTTCGAGCTAAGGGGGTGAGGAACGGAATGATCTAGAAGGTTGATTGTCAGAATAGTATAAAGATAGGGCCAATCGCCATACAATTCGTACTTCGCTCCGACAAGTCGACAAGTCAACAAGGAATCCCTGCCTCACCACAGCTTGAAGTAATTGGTAATCCATTGTTATTTTCCTTTATTCCTTTCACTTTTCACTGTATTTTCCTACCTGTTATTTCCGTGTATTTTCCTGTGTCTTTTCCAGCTTTCCCTTCTACCTCTCACCTATCCCCTCATTCCTACGCACCAGATTTCGATCCCTTCCCTTGCCCTAGGTAATCTAGGCTTTGTCCCCCTCACCCCTCTTAGAGATGCTCGTCCCGAGCATCGCGGCCACTGCCATGGTACCGCGCTAGACGGTCCATATGTATTATGTACCACTGAATGTCCCTCTTGACACCCAGATGACCCCCTGATACGCCATCATGCATTACACGGAGAACATCTGGCACTCTCGCTCTTGGGACAATTATCTGAAGATGGAACTCTCTGCCGTTAGTCCTCTCTAGGGGATCGAAAACCGGTCACATTTTGAAAAACCGGTTTTTTCGGTCCCAGCCTTCTTCAAAACCGGGTACCCGGGTTTTTTCGGGTATTTCGGTTTTTTTTCATTTTGTATAATTTATTATTTATAATTGTTAGGAATGTCCTAAAATTTACTTTTATCTGTTTTTTACTGTTACATCGTAAATCGTAATACTGGTAAAAAGTAATCCCACCATAAACATTTTCTGTAAAGTAATGCCAAGACGATACCATATAACTCGCACTGTCCAAAAGCTATTAGATCTCATGTAAAACCAAGCTTCTGACTCTACCAAACTTCTAACTCTACACGCCTTAACTCTACAAGCCTAACTTCACAAACTCCTTAATCAAAAATGCGGTTTTTCGCTACATTCGCTTAAGCGTAAGGTCAAAATTTACAGAACTTGGCTTGACTGCCTACGGTAATATTTACTTAGAAGTTGCGTCTCTTTCTATCGCGTATATCTTATCTTTTCTGTCACAATCAGGGTTGTCTCCTTTTAGAAAGTAATTTAATCTCAATATTTAATTACAACTTTTTTAGTACTTACCTACTGTACTTTAGTGAACAAATTACTTTCCAAATAAATCTAAGGTCTGTGTTAATAGTAGGTACTTTAAGGGCCGATTTCTCAATCGACAGTTAACTCTTACCTGAGGAATAATTATGTGGCTGACAGATTCTTCATACAAAGTCTGTCAAAGTCACATAATTATTCCTCAGGTGAGAGTTATCTGACAATAAAAAAATTGGCCCTAATTCTAATAAATTCACGCATACCTACTTACGTTTTCGATACCTTCACGAGAAGTGAGACAGACCTACGGGCTTAGCACGGCGATCTGAAGAAATAAATTTTAAGAATAAATATTCTGTCCAAATAGTTTGTTGCAAAATGTTTGTTTTGAGATATCAAAAATGTTGAATCACGCCGCCTTACTATAATAATTACTCTAGGTACTTTTGTCAACAAATGACTTTTCAAATCGATCTATGATTCAATCCAATCCATAAAGTAATGCGACGAACAAATCTCGCGCATAAGTCGCTCATTGCTCGTGTGTTAGTCCTACTGATTGGCCCGTTTAAGTGGGCCGCCGCATGAACCTACTTACATTTTCGATACGTAGCACGGGGAGTGGGATAGGCCTGATTATACTATACTTGTAGGAACGAACTGGCCAAGAATTTGACTAAAGTGTACGTACAAGTTAGGCTTGTAGAGTTAAGGCGTGTAGAAACAGAAGTTTGTTAGAGTCAGAAGCTTGTTATTACATGAGATCTACCTAGTAGCTTTTTGACAATGCGAGTTATATGGTTTGATCTTGGCATTACTTTACATGAAAATGTTTTTGGTGGGATTGGGTTAAGTCTCGAACAGGTAGTCTGGTTGCGCTTCGCTCACTCGTGTTGGCGGGGGCACGGTAGTGCATACAACATGAAAACATTATCAAAATACTTATATTAAAAGCGTTCATCCAAAACAGTAATCCATAGCAGCACAGTGTGGGTACACACATCCACACACACACATCCACGAATCGAGAAAGCTTTCGACAGACTGACTGGCGGAAAGTGCGCACGCTTTGAGTTAAATGTTGCCAAACAAAAAATACATATTAAGGTTAGGTTGGCAGATTTTTTTATAACGGGCTCCTTTTCGAAAGTCGGTTTGAAATTATTAAAAATTAAGCTATTACATATTCTAAAATTCTACATTGACAATCACAAGCCACTACGAGGGCGGCACTGAAAATTTCGGGAATCAAGGAAGTGACACAACATTACTATTTAAAAATGTACCTATTTTAAAAGTTGCTTTTCGAAGTATTCTCCGCGAAATTTGACACATTTTTCCATACGATGGAACCAATCATTCAAGCAACCATTCCATTCGGAAGTTGGGGTCTCCAAAATGGCCGTTTTGTAGGCGTCCACAGCTTCTTCAGGTGATGAAAATTTCTGACCACGCAATTTGTTCTTTATTTTAGGGAAAGTATAGAAATCATTAGGGCTTAGGTCGGGGCTGTACGGCGGATGGTCTAATAATTCTATGATTTCTTGCTCTAAAAACTCTTTTGTTCTGTGTGCGGTGTGAGAACTCGCATTGTCGTGATGGAGGATGATGCGGCGGTTGCAGTTCTCTTTACGGAGTTCAGAAACGACCTGTGGCAAACAAATGTTAGCATACCATTCTGCATTAACCGTTCTTTGTCCCTCAAGAGGAATAGTCGCAACATGGCCGGTTTTGGAGACAAACGTGGCCACCATTTTTTTTGCAACACTCCGTGAACGAACAATTTTTGTTGGCTTTAACTCATTTTCGAACACCCAAACTCGTGACTGGTTTTTTGTTTCGGGTTCGTACGCGTATATCCAGGATTCGTCACCTAATACGATGTTGTATACAGCATTTGAGGATCCTGCGTAGAATCTTTCGAGAGTTCTGACGCACCAAGTAACGCGAGCCGCTTTTTGCTCTTCACAGAGCAAATGCGGTATCCATCGGGAAAACAACTTTTTTACACCTAATCGTTCATACAAGATTATTTGTATTTGACTCATGCCAATGTCTAAAGTTGCCTGAATTTCGCGGTATGTCACATGTCGATCTTCCTCGATCAGCTTACGTACAGCATCAACGTTTTCTTGGGTGACTGCAATTTTTGGCCGACCTTGACGGGGATCATCACTGAACTTGACACGTCCACGTTGAAATTCGGCAAACCAGCGATAAATTGTGGTTTTTGATGGGGCTTCATCACCAAATGCAGTAATCATCCGGTCAACACAGTGTTTTTGTGTTAAACCACTTCGATAATAAATCATCGCTCTAGAATTTTCTCGAGTCAATTCCATTTTCTCAACGACTAAACAAGTTTAACAAGACCTTGTGACAAGACCGAGAATCTTTTTTTAAATAAATAAACGGTATTCGATTTTTAAAACCAAGGAGTTTTAAATTAAAAAGATTTTAATATGACAGGAACAGTGGAAATATTCCATTCCCGATATTTTAAGGGCAGCCTATGTATATAGTGCGGTTTGATATTGTAGCTGTTGTAGAATTACTTAATAAAAAAAGCTCAAAAAACCGAAAACCCGGTTTTTAATATTTTTAAAACCGGGTTTTGTTGTAGACCCGAAAACCCGGGTTTTCGGTTTCGGGTAAAACCGGTCTCGATGCCCTAGTCCTCTCTCATTTCCGGTAGAGTATTCCGCTCTGAAGTATTAGACTGTCCCATTGCGCCCAGTACGCCTTAGTGACAGCGCCAGTGGGTGCAACCTCACTCCAGATTGGTTCCACGTCACCCTGCTTCTTACACGTGATGATGTGCCGAAGGTCGTCATGCTTTCTTGAGCCTCCCTCATATCATCATTCTCCCAGAGACCCAAAGGACTTGAGCAGGCGGGGCCCGGTAGGCGTGGCCTGAGTGGGCGTGACCAGGTGGGCGTGGCCTGAGTGGGCATGCCCCGGTGGGCGGAGTCGGTGGGCGTGGCTACGGTCAAAGTGGATGGAGCCAGGGGCGTGGTCAGTGGGCGGGGCCTGGTAGGCGGGGTTTGGCCCACAGTGGGCGGAGCTTTGTCCCCGGTGGGTGTGGCCTCTGCAGCTCGTTGTGCCCTTGTCCTGACGCCCTCCTAGAAGTCCTCTCTCGGAGTCAATGGCATCTCCAAATCACAATTCCGACACCAGTTGTTACGTGTTAGGGTAGGATTTGGAGAGAAAGACCTGTTGACTCCTTTGAAGACTTTATTCACTAGCACTAATCATGTTCACACACTACTAAAGCACTAAGTCCAACACAAAACACTATCTAGTGTTACCAAACACTAAGCACTAACGATGTCCTATGTCGTAGTCAAGTCGTGGGTTTCAATCACTGGTTTCATCACTCTTGATCACTAGTTTTCATTTATCGCCTGTTTCGCTTCGAAGGAAGCTCAAAACTGAACTCCTGAGTCCTGATCACTAGTTTTCACTTATCGCCTGTTTCGCATCGAAGGAAGCTCAAACTGAACTCCTGATCACTAGTTTTCACTTAACGCCTGTTTCGCTTCGAAGGAAGCTCAAACTGAACTCGATTAGTTCGCATTCCTGAGGCGTATTTATACCTGCCGACACGAGTCCCAGACCACTCCAGGTTCCCGACTCGCGTGATCGAGTTGGATTTATTCTGGAATGTTCGCACAGTAGCGCCATCTATTGAGTAGGGGACCCCACGCTGTCTCTGTTCACACCAAGTGGTTTCATTGGTTGACGTGTCACGGGTAAGTCCGTACTTCTTTTTAAAGGAAAAAAAATGAGAAGTCAGCGACCCGTGCAAAAATATTCAGAATTATAATTAAAAGAAATAATATTATTGTCGACCTTATATAAAGGGGCGTAAGGTCGGCACTTATCCACTCAGGTCTTATAATTTCGCCCAGGGTAGGTACTCTCCTGGCTGACGGCGATAAGGGGAGAGCGAGGTCAGCCCGAAGGTGGTGGCAGCGTCTGGAATATCTTCGTCCTCCCTCAGCGGCGATGTCCAAAGTGTCGACGCCTGAACTAGGTCCGAAGTCCCAACTTGGAACCCCAATCTGGGGTATAATACACTCGCGATATTTATTATAACAATGTAGAACGCTTAGAGACGTTATTAAAATAATTTTAAATATTCTAAAAAAGAATTATGATATACGGCGGTTACGTTATAGACGTATATTGACCGGTAATTAAGGTAACGTGCGCCCACTGTTAATTGATCTTCTAGAATGCAAGCGATGCGTTTGTCACTGCAGCCAATAACTCGTTTTACAAAGGAATCGGTAGTGAGCGCTAAAATGCTGCGACCGTGAGCGCTAAGACCGTGCTTTAAACTTATATTGCATTTTTTTTTTGTAAATTATTATTTTTAATAATTTTTTAATTATTTTTAGTTAAGTTTATTAATTATATTGTAAATATTGAATTTAGGTCTAGTATTTGTAATAAATAGTAAAAAATGTAACCATAACGTTACAGACGCTAGATGGCGCTAGTCTCTTTGTGCTCCGTGTGTTCGCAACTAGAGATGGCCGTTATAACGTAAAGCGTTTAAAAAAGCGTGCTTTTATAAATAAGTTGTAAAGTCGTTTAAAAATTTAAGCGTTTATCACTTATACTTATCGTTCATATCGTTTATAGTCATAAAGCCATAAGTGTGGTATGAGCAAAGAAAAATAGTTCTTATGACAGCGCAATAAGAGTGAAAATTCTTTAATGTAGCTCATCACTTATTTAAACGGGTTATTTTTTGTACTTGCTTTTTCGTGTTTATTCACTTTTTGTTAGTTGCGCTTTGCGGGTTGACGAAAACACGTTATATTACGTTACGCAATAATTCGTATTTTAATCGTAATAGTGGTGCTTTGGTGGCTTACCGTGAAGTTTTAATGTAAATAATAAATATAATAATGGTCCATATGGACGTAATATAAACTTTTCGTGTAGTGTTTTAGTATTAAGTTTATTAAGTTTTTGTCGTAAGATGACGAATAAACGACGTGAATTGGAACAGTAATTTATGGAACTACTTTGAAAGAAATGAGGTGGAAAAAGTGGCGATGTTTGTTATCCTATAAATCAACTATTACTAATGATAAGCAACATTTAAGATTAATGCATATTATCAACATGTAAAAACATTTTTATGAGTTCATATTATTATATTAATAATTATTCAGATTTCAGACAGTCCTAAGCCTGCAAAGTACGAAGGAAAGTTAATTTAAATCAGTTTAAGCGATCGAAAAACGTAACATAAGCGCAAAAAATATTATAACTTATAAGTGGCAATAAGTAGATAATCAAATAAGCAACTAAGCAACTAAGCAGTTAAAAAAAGTTGCTATTGAATATTTAATAAGGGATAAGTTAACTTTTAATTTTAAGCCGTTTATCACATCTCTATTCGCAACAGTATCATTAACACCGTCTTAATACGGACTAAATTATTTTTAATAAATAAAAAAATTAAACCGACTTCCAAAGTAAAAATACACAAAAAAGTATGAAATAAAACTTATTTTCTAAATAAGTCACCTTTTAAATTCGGCTAAAAGTTAAACTATTTCTCTACTCAATCTTCTTAATTTTGAAGTCTGTACACTACGGCCGCTGTATCTTGACGGGTCTGAACATAGGCTCTGCGAACTTTAGCGCATGTACAACTCGTGAAGAAAACTGTTTTTGTATTATTTTTATATACCTATGTACCAATAAAATTTCCCTAATACAGTTGACCAATTAGTACAAATAAAATAAATACGAAAACACTTAGAAACAGTTATTGCGCAACGTTCTGCGCGAAGTTCAGACTCGCCAAGATACATCGGCCCTCGTCGGCCGTATTGTACCAGTTTTGAACGTGAGTTTTATAAAATATTTTTGGGCTATATATTATAACAACATACCTACCTACTAATAAGTAGGTAAATAGGTACTCTTTATGAAAATTATTATTTATGCCCGCTATCCCCAACCCGCGGCCCGCGGGCCGCATGCGGCCCGCCGGGCCTTTATCTGCGGCCCGCGTGAAATCTGTAACTTAAAAATCTGCCAAGGAAAAGCCATTTTAGGAAAAAAAAATAGACAAAAAAATTTTGGGTGCGGCCCGCGACACCAGGAGTACAACGGGTTTGTGGCCCGCGTAAAAAAAAAGGTTGGGGACCACTGATTTATGCGAAATCAGACTACCTAACTTTTCAAGTAATTTGAAAATTAGTTATGTCCTAATGCTCTTGATTATGTTTTACTGTTTACTAGATAACAATTAATTGTAGGTAACATAAGTATTATAGCTTTTTAAAAGCTTTTATTAAAAAGTATTTTTACATGTCTAATACCGGAGGTATTACTGCTGGATAATGGGAATCTTGAAAAAATTGTGAGAATCCTTGTAACATGAGCAAACTGGACAATGTTTGTTGAATAGGCAATGTAAGCACTCGTTGTTTCTGCAAATCCGCATCCCAGCCACTTCCTGTCAGAACCCTACAAAACGAGTAAGTTGTGGTGAATATTTTAATTAATTAAAACCATGTAGGAGTATGTATAAAGTACATGATATGTGCCTATGCATAAGGTTGCCAACCGTCTTGTTTTCGCAAGACATGTAGGTTTTTGCAGTGTCCTGGTTTTTTATTTGATCTGAGTGTCCTGAATAGTTTTAAAGCAGCACCCTAGGTTTTAAAGCGCCCTGTTGTTATGGTCATGTATTTTTTTATTCACGCATCATTTTTACAAGTTTTCTTTTCAATTTAATTAAATACTTTTATGAAAAAATATGATAGCATGTCCTATTTTTTAAACTGAATTCTCAGTTGTTTTTTTCAAACTTCAAATCATAGTTTTTTTTTTTTATTTGGGGTTGGCAGCCCTAATATAGCCAAAATAAATATCATGCACATTGCACTCTGTTATTATATCTGTATACCTACATAATCTAACAAAATGTTATATAATGTTGCTTTGTTATAATATGGCCATAATCTTAACTGTGCCATAATGTTTGTTATATGGTTGTTATAAGGGGTCTATTACTTTAATGTCCCCCCCTGAGACATCTCTAATAGGTAAAGTTGGCCCAGGTGTTTGTCAATAAAAATAAATTAATAATGGCATGAGGCACTAATCAGATCACTCCTACCTGTTATGGTCTATGAGACTATCCATTTTGTGGTAAGCAACATATTTTCTCATTTTCACTACATTTCCTGTGCTCTCAATGTCAAGTTCATAAAGCTTCACAATCTGGCCGTTTTGGTCTCTCACGGCCCAAATGTATTCGTCTTTGCATCTTAAGTGAAGTGTATCTAGTAGTCTATTATTATTTGGGTAATTTGAATGTGTATCATTACTATTATTTTCCTTGGACAGTTTCGGATGGTATGCTCGCTGGCCCGATTCAGTCAGAAATCTTTGCACCTCCGACTCCATTTCTGTTTTCAGTAGGACGTCTTTGGTTCGAACGACGAACTTGCTACAGTACGCTTTCAAATCATTGTTACTAGTAAGAAAAACCTGTGTTATGATGTTCAACATATTTCTCTCAACAGTTGTCTTGTCCTTGGCCACTTTCTCTAGCGATGATCTTAAAAATGTATTTTCACAACAAAGTTTTATGTACGACTGCTCATAACTTAGATCTTGTTTTTGTGTATCTTCAATGAAAATGTTTGGCAGTCTCTTATTTGCTAACCTCCCTAATTTATAATGTGTTTCTGCATTCTTATTATGTTCCTGTTTGAAATCTGACACAGCTTTTACTAGCTTCTTCCTTTCTTTCATCAGGCATTTGATTAATACATAAAATGATATTATGTTTGCAACATTATACTTAGGTTGCAGCTCTTTTGAACTTTTACAATAATACAAAATGGTATATATTTTATAATAAGCATATTTAAGAACAGAGACAATGTACCCATAAGTAAGCTCTAATTTCAGTTTACTTTTCCAGTATATCCAATTCTGGTTTTTGCGTAATGAAACTAAAACTATAATACTAAAAAGTATGATCTGTAATGAGTATGTCATAATTGCAAACACATTTATTTCTTCAACCGACCACAAAAAACTTGAATCTTCATTTATAAAATTTATGTTGCAGTGAAAGTCTAAAAATTACCAGATAAATCATGTTTATTTGACTAAAACTTAGTATCATATAGGAACCTACATTACTAATGACCTTCAAAAATTTAAAGCCATTTTTGTATCAATTACATTATTTACAATATTACAATAACCAATTACACAGTAATTGTAAAACAATTTTACTTTACCTGTTGCAGTGGTTTCATCTTTATTTTTCACTTGAATAATTTTGTTAATGCATAAGGCTAGCCACAACAGAAAATTTAATATGAGTAGCCATTTTAGTGCAATATACATATCCAAATAGAAATTACTTATATAAATTAATACAATACATTATAACAACCAATTTTATAACCAAAAGCAAATAATACATATTTATAAACATTTTGACATTACTTGTGCCAAAAATATTTTTTTAAATTTTTCAATGCCATGCATCTGTAATCTATGTGCTTGTAAAATTCATTCTATTAAAAATACTTTTATTAGAATTTACATAATATAATTTTAAAGGATACAATAAATATTTACATTATTATACAATAATTATGGAACTCAAAACAAAGTTCCTACTTTATTCCTAACAGTCTTTGTATTTTAACTTGAACAGCTAGACCCAACAACGTCACATTTTTCTTGTACCACTCTTTATTGTAATCAATATGAGCTCTCCAATTTTTGTCCAAAAAAGCTTTATAAAAAACACTCATTTCATCAGCAGTAAGATTTGATTTCCCTTCTGGAAGATTTTTTTTCAAATAATCTTCACGTTCCTGAAAAGATATAACATATTAGGTTTATTTTCATCCCAGTAGCAAAATAATATATCGGTTCCAAACATGTGAGCTATAAAACTGTTATAATTATTAGCCTTCTCAAAAGGAGATTTAAGAGGCAAATTGGTTAGCAAGACAAAAAGGTTACATAAAATACCTGCCTTAAAAAACCTTGAATTATGTTGCGTCCAAAAATGTTGGTTCCATTCTTGTACTTCTATTCTTAATTCTCTATACTTTTTTTCCAGAGCAGTTTCATTTTCTGGCTTTTTAAAAACAATTTTTCGTAAATTAGAAACGGGATCTGGTGGACCGATCATGTCACTGGATATATTGTGAGGCTTTGGTGGTTGCACACATTTTGGATCTGCTTTAGTACTTTGTCCTCGTAGCATCAATTTTAAAATCAAATTGTTGCCTTTGTAAATATTTTTTGCAAACATATTTTTATTTATTCCCAAATTATGTATTTATTTTTCAATTTCAAAAATCAAAACATTTGACATAGATCTATATTACTACCTCCTCTTCTTCTTCTTTTGTATAGCTCCGTAGTGATTCGCCAGTGTTCGCAGAGGAATAATTTTATTTCAATTCGTAGACAGAGTATGTTAATAGACACATAGCAAGCGTGTCACTGAAAGGGACAGAAAAAAAGTACATGCAGAATTTTGGGTTACCAGGTAGAAGGAAAAAATTACCCAGTATTTTTATTAGGTACACGGTAACTAGCTGTTTTCCCACGACTCCGTCCGCGTAAATTATGGCCTAATATAACTTTCTAGTAATGCAGAATAACATTTCTGATATGTCTAAGCTGCATTACTTGATAGTTTCATCAGTAGTTTCTGCGTAAAATGGTAGCAATCATCCTGACAAACTTTTATATTTATAAAATTACTTAGTAACTTAATAAATAAGTTTGATTACTCATTGTAAATAATCTATATCTGTACATAGTATAAGAAGTGCGTATATCTATCTGTCTGTCTATTAGCAATGGTCTTGTAAAGTACTGGACGTTTTTATTTAGGTACGGGTTACTTAAAGGGTGCTAACGTCAGCAATAGGACGTAGGTATATAATATTTTAACTACACACACTGGCTAGTATAGACAAATTACAAAGTCAATTTTTTTTATTCAAAGTTGGTATTTTTATACACGTTCTGAACCACCGGTTCGGAAACTAGCCCGGTGAGAACAACCGGCGTAAGAAACTCACGCGGGCCGTTCTTTCATTAAAAAGATGGATTTTTTATTATTATAGAATAAAAAAGATACATAACGATGTTATGCTTATGACTAAAACTAAATAACAATAGTACAATAGTATTTATTTATTTTATTGATTCACCAACGGAACAACATTTGGTACAATGTAAAAATAATACGAACAATATTTTTAATAGATAAAATGAGTTCTAATAAGAGTTCTAAGTGGGGCCCTCATATTGCTGGGTTGGCCGACAGACTCAGTTCAGCAGCATTTGCAGTAAGTAAGATTAGACAATTTACAGATGAAAACACAGCAAGGCTTGTATACTTTAGTTACTTCCACAGTATAATGTCCTATGGCATTCTACTGTGGGGAAATGCCGCAGATATAAATACTATATTTGTGCTGCAGAAGCGAGCTGTTCGGGCAATCTACAAGCTGGCCCCCAACACTTCATTAAGAGAGAAGCTTAAAGAAACTGGAATCTTAACTGTAGCTTCTCAGTATGTTCTAGCAAATGTATTATATGTTAAAAAAAATTAAGCCAATTCAAAAAGAAAAGTGACAACCACAATAGAAATACTCGAAATAAGCATAAGCTTGATGTACCAGTGACTAGACTTAGTAAAGTAAAGAACTCGTTTAAAGGCCAATGTATACGCCTATACAATAAGATCCCAGAACGCGTTCAAATTTTTTCAATCAATAAATTTAAAAAAGTAGTTAAAGAACGTTTATGTGCCAAAGCCTATTATAAAGTTAATGATTTTATGAATGATAGCACACCTTGGGATTAAGGTGGCCCCCTGCAAGGCTACTTGTAAATTACATATATTATTGTATTCCTGTTATGTAGTTTTAGGCATAACATTGTTATATACCTTTTTTATTTTAAAAGAACAATTTTCCATCTTTTTGGTAAAAGATGGCCCCGTGCGAGTTTCTTACGCCGGTTCTTCTCGCCGGGCTAGTTTCCGAACCGGTGGTAGGCATCGTGTAGGACAATTATATAAGTGTTATAATCAGTGATCGGAATTGGGTGAGTATATTTACCTACAGTTTAACGAACAGAGACGGAAATCGGAGACTTCCTTACGACTAAAATTTTTTTTACCGGTAAATTTACCGGAACTTTGATTATGCAACTTTCTAATAGCTAAATGCTTCAATAAACCTTAATTAATGTTAGATAAAAAATAAAATAACGTATATTAAAAAAATATTTTTTTTTATTGATAAAAAAGTTTTTGTTTGAACATTTAAATATTACATGACTATAATATATTAATGACTTTCTTATCCTAAAACACATATTTATTTTAAAGTATAAATAAATATAAAGTTTAAATATTACACCTTGAAATGTTCAAACATTTTTTTATCAATAAAAAATTATTTTTTAATATACGTTATTTTTTTTCTAACATTAATTAAGATTTATTGAAGCATAAATTAGCTATTAAAAAGTTGCATAATCAAAGTTCCGGTAAATTTACCGGTAAAAAAATTTTTAGTCGTAAGGAAGTCTCCGATTTCCGTCTCTGTTCGTTAAACTGTAGGTAAATATACTCACCCTATTCCGATCACTGGTTATAATATAACCTATATGGAAATAAAAATTTTGAGTTTGAGTTAATAATAGCTGAAATACAACGTGCGTCTTCGACAATAAGATGAAATGAAGTAAATTATAAAATAAGTGATGATAATATTATAAAAAATATAATTTGTATGAGATTGAGAATGAGTCAAGTAGCCTATCATTATATGTATGTTCGTTCTTACAATACCAGCGCCCAAGTTTTCTAGACGGGTTAATTGACTATTATCTACTTCCATTGCAATGCTCGATTAGCAAGAGCCATCAACTTTTGTACTTTCAGAACCTGTAAGCTATAGAACAAAATTTTATTTTTCATACTTTACAAAGAAGAGTAATTATTTTTAAGATAAGTACATTTATCATTACCTTTATAATGATTACCTTAGTAGGCACAGAATTCTGTTTAAGGATTTTTTTCTTTCCAACCATCCATTGAAGTTCTCTGTTAAAGTGTTCACTGCATATTTTTGACCTACGTTTTGGATTCCAATTTATTCCATTGGTAGCTGCTAATCATAAATTACGCAGCTTGGGGTCATCAGGAAATCTACAATTTTATTTTAATTTTGCCTTGTAGAATTTTCCCATTTTTAGGGAAATTTCTTTATCTTTAAACTAGCAACACTGGCATTGTAGGTTATGCAAACAAAATACTTGAAAATACAATAGATGCTTTGCTAATTTTACTAAAATATACACATGATATTAATAATTAACGAAAATAAATCTACAAGAACCGATATGCTAGTAAAATATAGCGATATTTTTGAGAACTTACGAATGAAAAGATAGTCCATCAATCTTCTTTTCACTATCGCTTTTACAGCCCACAATACTGCATCGCACCATTTTTTACAGTTTTATACACATACACAATTTATGAAACTAACACTAGCCACTATTTTTAATGCAATAATTGTTGAATATTAGAAGAAAATACGAGAAAATTACTAGATCGAATTGCTTTGCTCACCAAACGTCAAACTTTGTTTAGCAACTGAGTTGCTGACCTTGAAAAAACTGGCCACGCGATGAGGGACAAAAAGTTTGTTCTTTTATCTCTTTTCTTCATGAGTAATGTTTATGTTACAGCCAAAGTAATAAATCCGGATATTATATATACTATCCAGCCATTATTTATAAAGTCTACTCAATTTAGACAAAGTGATTAATGATACAGAATTAATCACATTGACTGGCAATTTTATATAATATCTTCGAAGAATTGGATAAAGTAATAAAAAAGTAGGTACAGTTAAAGATTATAAAATTTTATTTCAATCTGCCTTTATATAATTATAATAACATTGTCATAGATACAATTTTATTGTGATCTATATACTTTTTTATAAAGTTGACAATTTTCGAGTAATCGGCCTCCAAACTTGTTTGTAAGTTGGTCCCTCCCCCCCTAGCATTTTTAAACTATAGGAGATAGAAACTTGCAAATTTTCATGCTGATAGATCATGCTAAAAACTCTTTAGGAAAATTATTGTGATCCAAATCGGACAGTAACTTTTGGAGTATTTAAAAAAAAGCATATTACGCATTTATAGTTACGGAACCCTCCTTACACATGTCCTGACATGCTCTTGGTAAGGTTTTAGTGTTAAATTATTAACTAACGTTTTAAATAAACAATCGAATATATAATTATTGAATACGCGCCAAGCTTCCATTAGGTATTGTATAGTTGTAAAAATAAGATGACGATGATGATTACTGTAAGTTACATAGTGGCATATTATGCTTGCAGTTCTTTGAACTCAGTTCTTAAGTTTGAGTTTGAGTTTGAATGCCGAAATTTTCAAACGCGTATATTTAAAGACTGAGGAGTTCTGATCAAAGCTTATGTGATCATCAGGTCACCACTGACAGACATGCAGAACTTCCGCGGAAGCTGAAGCAGAAGCAGAGTTCTATTGCATCACTAAGTTGAATCGTGTTTATTACTTTAGCTAACTTTGGCCCGCTATTATGAATAATATCCGGACAAAGTGATTAATTTATCACATTATCTAGACAATATAGTTATTATATATAATGACCAGTCATTATGTATAATAGCTATTTTATCACATTGACTGTAACATTTATATAACTATGCTTTTCCTGTGTGAGTGAAAAAGAAAATGTGTAGCGGTCTATTCTTTACTCTGTCTACGTTTCAATTATTATGACACCATGGCATAATGCTATACCGTTATTTGAAAAAAAAGAGACATCAATGTCATGCACATGACAGCTTAGGTCATGAGCTGTCATGTCATGACATGAGCATAAAAATGTCAAAAAAATGAGAATTATGTAAAAGCATTATAAAATTTAAATTTCCTTATTTTTAGCGTGTGCATTTATAAATCTCAACTTTATTTGTTTAATTCTTCATAAAGGAGTTAATATACCTTATCAAAATGGCCAAAGCAAAAAAAGAAGTTGAGGATGAATACTCGGCAAAAATAGATATGTGTGTAACCGACGGAATTATTAAAACTGGTATGTAAACAACTCTTTCAGTAAAGTATTCCCAGTATATTATACTTATTTATTATACTCATATTTTCAAAAAAAATCAAGTTTGCAGATTGAAATATTTTCTAATAATTGTTCCCCTTAACATAACCTTATGCTGTTAAGGACAGAAAGTTTCTTTTGATATTTAATACCTATAAAATCAATTAATGCCCGGTTTTTGAGGCGAATTTTAAACTTCATGCACGCAAAAGTTAATTTTGCAGAAACTGTACATTTTTCCGCAATAAAAAGTAGTCAATGTTCTTCCCCGTGGTCTACTGTACATCTATACCAAATTTCAGCAAAATCGTTCCAGTAGTTTCGAAGCCTTGGATAAGCTCTGAAACTATTGGACAAGCAAACAAAAAAAAAATAGTATAAAAAATAGTATAGATAAAAAAGTGACTTTAATATAAACTAAGTTTAACTTAACTGACCAATGGGGTATGTTTATCGATTCCATAACTCGTAGCACTTATAGATGCCGCTGACACAGAAAGGAATTAAAACCTTTTGTTTTAGTTAAAATAGTTCACCCCCATTTCACCCCAAAAATAAGAATGATTCATTTACTAGTTCCATCACTGAATTATAGCAAAACAAATAACTTAATCCTCGAGTTTAAAAAAATATTTATTTAGAGACCACTAGATGACACTTTTGAGATTTGAAAACCAATGCACAAAAATGTTTAAATATAAAATTTTGAGAAATTCGGCATAAGAACTGTTTATTACATAAATGAAATGGCTGGATTCATTAATGTACAGTATATGAACTTATTTATGCCTACCATAATTGAAATGTTCCAAATTTCAGGTGGAGGAATATTATTAGGTGGATTAACTTCGCTGTTGTTTCTGGGGAGGCGGAGGTGGCCAGTCATTGCGGGCATGGGTGTAGGCATTGGACTTGCTTATGCCAACTGTGAAAACTCATTAAATCCTAAAAAGAGTAATGCCGCATAGAGAAATTTAAAAAGCAGCTACCGGGTAACAATTTGTTTTTAAAATGTGTTTATGATCATTTGCGAATTATTAAGCTAAAATTGCAGTGAATTTTCTGCTTGCTGCTTTTACTGTGTAAGACAATATGAGAATTCAGTTATAATTTATTGATGAGCAAAGTATGATGCAGTTTATGGTTGTTGTACAAATTGTTAATTCAATCCTATTTTTGTCTGTTTTTTATAGACTTCTGATCAAAGGAAAATCTTAGAGGCTCAACTTTATGAATATAATTACAGATTATTATTTATTTATGAATTCTTAATTTGCACATAGTATTTCAAAAGCAGTACAGAATAAATTATTCTTAAAAAAGGTTTTAAAAAATACAACTAGAAATTGCATGAAAGAAAATAAGAATCAGATTACTGAATCAGTAATCATAATCTTTTTATTATAGAATCAGAACATAGAGTCTATTGTAGGAAATGCCTTCTTTGATCAAGTAAATTTTGGTGAAATCAACCCGTAAACTTTTTGTTGCAGTTACGAGCAGCAGGAAATCATGAGTGCGTGGCATGACTATCTTTAGATAAATTATTTAGACATTGTTAATATTTTATGTTGTACAAAAATACCCTAATGTAATAAAGAATAATGAGAACATTTTTTTCCTTCCTGGTGTTAGCAAAACATGAACAACATTACAAACAGTATGGTTACAATTTCAATGTCTTTGGAGAATCATTGTTTTTCATACATTGTCTGTCATGACCGTAGAAAAACGATGATTGCCGAGGGTCATTAGCAATTTGGTTTTTCTGTAATTTAGTTTTATGTTTTACTGTACTAAGAGATAAACAGTATAGCGTCGATTAATTATCCAAAACATTTGTCATCCAGTTGATCAACACTACTTTAAATTATAAAATATTTATATGTTTAAACAATTTTTTCATGTCAGTATTGGGACATGCAACAAAAATAAAAAACAATAATATATTTCAATAGTTTATTGTACAAATCGATACTGGAATATGATATAAGAGATTGGATTTAGCATTAAAGTAAAAATAACAATATCATTAGTATTGTATAGAAGAATTATTATTAACATCCCATATACATTTAAATTGATTAGGTACATACATATTTAATCATAGAGAACATAGAGTAAATAAGACAAGATAACAGGCAACATAATAACAAAATATAATACAACAGGCAACACATAACACAAGTAAGTTTTCAATATTTGTCATAATATACAATTAACTATTTATGTGATAAACAAAGGATTGATATTATTTTGCAACAAATGCATTAGAACACTGATAGAATTACAAAGATTATGTTATAATAATATACCTATTCGAAAAAAAATAGTCTCAAAGGTTTTCTATTTGAAAAATGAAGGGACTTTTTTCTTTACACATGTGTAAAGAAAAAACTCATATTTCATGTTGTGTTCAAGTAAACACAATAATATTATATCGAAAACAAATAAACGGATTTACCAAGGGGACAATACAATGCCACGTTCAATAAAGTATTACAAATGAAGCATGCAACAACGTCGTCAGTAACATCCTAGACATAACCGTAAAGTAATATTTACAGAAACATGAACCAATATATTATTCAACAACAAGCTGCCTGGATCCCGTCCTGCCCATAAACAATTCAGTTATTACAAATCACATTGTTCACATCTTGTTTCTAATTACAATTGATTTTCATCTATGTGTAATCTGTTGACAGGTGACGTGTCCTGACTCCTGGGCGCATAAAAATCCTTATATTTTAACCTATATTAACCTACTAAAAATATTGCCGGTTCACCCTCTTTCACACTTTTGGGTTGAGCAATATCTAGCCACCGAATCTTACTCTTCGTGAGTGCGCGTTACGCTCAGCGGTGTCAGGTGTGATGCGGTGCGTCCGTATGTTAGCTCAACCCATAATACTATAATGCTTCCGCGAATCCTCTAAAACAGTTAATAGAATTAGTTTGCGAAAATCCATAGCATACAATTTATGTTATTTTTTGCAATTTCCCACGAAGAAATACTCACAACCTGCAAGCAAATGTGTGACTGCACGCATAAGCATGCGTAACACACCTCCCTCCCCCCACACTGCTTATGCGTACACTCAAAAACTCATACAGTGTGGGAGGAGAAATGCGTAACGCACCCCGCGTTACGCATTTGCTTGATTTGCGTAAAAAATACCCACAACCTGGGGTATTTTTTCGTGGAAAATTGCAAAGAGTAACATTAATTAAATTGTATCCTAAAACAGTGTTGAATAAGAGGGTGGACTCGAGCAACAGTCGCACAATAAAAGTAGATATTTGGTAACATTGACTAGTACATAATGTAACTTGCAACCGCCGAGCCTACGGCTAATACACACCAATACTGTGATCGGACCTTACCTACCTACGTGTAGGGCATGCACAATATACAGCTAAGCTCCCGCTGTATATTTCCCGATATACGATACGCTAGTGCAAATATATTATTCTTCTAAACAATTCACAACAAAAAAATCAAAGAGAGCGAGAAAGGTAAATGTTCAAAAAATGACTTAAATATATTCGGTGGAGGTCAACCCGGGCGAAAAGCTTTCCTTTAAATTTGTGTGCAAAAATTATCTTCAAAACCCTCCGTAAAGTTACACCTACCATATAATCCTATTATTGTTGATATTATAGGCACTACTGGAATTTATAAGGGTGTTATAATTAGATTATATCATACAAGTGAGAAAGACTAGAGCGAGCTAAGGTGAGTGGCGGGCTTGCGTGCCCGCGTGTGCGGGCGTGCGGCGCCGAGTGCGGCGCGGCACGTACCACGTGCGTGCGCGTGTTTATACTTGAATATTGAAAAACCCGGCCAGTGAACATACTTTGTGAATAATTGCTATGTGAGTTATAGAGGAGATGATTAGCACCACGTATTTCTAGAAGATTTAGAGCCTGGTCCACAATCGCCTAGTATGTGTCGGATAGCTTATCCGGAAGTTTTGTCGATGGTCACTTTATACTGAGCGACAGAGACAAAACTTGACAGTAAACTATCTGACACATACAGTACATTGTGAAACCGGCCCCTAAAGTCACTAATCGTATTAGAAGAAAAATATTAGTAAAACTATAGAACCCGATATACAGGTCGATCTTACGAGTACAGAGATAATTGAAAAAAACTACGAGTTCAAATCGACATCAAAAAACTATTTGGACCATTCACTTATTCCACAAAAGTTTGGGGACGAAATTCATTTCGCTAAACTAAAGTCAAGTGTAAAAACTGTAGAATATATTAAACATGTGTCCCAACGTGTTACATACATTAGTACTGACTTGCACGTTATCTAGTACTATATGTATCTACTTACAAACTACAAGCAATGGCTCATACATCGTATTGTGGCGATCGCGTGCGGAGTGCACACTACAATAAATTGGAAATTAAACATAAAGAGAGAGAGATAGACAGAGAGAAACTCACTAGCGCTTGTTTCCATAGACAACACGATAAATACATCCATATCATATAAAATAACTATAGTGCGTTTCATCAAATAGTTCCTTTGCCGTTATGTTGGTAATAGTGTTTTCCAGTGTTGCTAATTCCATATTTAATCTTACCTATAATATTTAGGGAAACGCATATTTGAAAATTTTAATTACTACTTTGATTTATTAAAATTCCTAACAAATATTAATCAATACATAGTATAAAACAAAGTCGCTTTTTCTGTCTATCTTTATGTATGATTTTTTAAAACTACGCAACGGATTTCGATGCGGGTTTATTAATAGATAGATAGAGTGATTCAAGAGAAATTATCAGTGTATCTCTACTATATTGTGCATCTTATATACTATATTATATGTTTATAACATGCATATTATAGTAGAGATACACTGATAATTTTAGAGGTTTGTAATGTCGTAAATAAACACATTTTTTGCGCTTGCATTGCAAACGCTGGCTGAACTCTACGAGATAGATCAAAATAACATTAATTTGATATATCAGGAAAAGGTCTATAAAAAGTCTGCGATGGTATTTATGCCTATTGTCTATCTCTTAGGGATGACCCACAATAGCCATTTTTAACCTTTAGTTTTTACGAGAAATAATGGCTTATTTCCGAAGTGATTTTAAGCAATACAGCATTAATCCTTATCCAATTAAGTACCATAAATTCATTGTAAATTTAATATCGGTAAATATTATCCTATACAGCATTTAATTAAAATGAATATTTTCGAAGATATTACAGATTTAAAATGCAGGGACATAGTAAGTACAATGCGCGGCACTATTGGCCTCCCAAGTTAATTGCTAAAGAAGTTTTTTCTCCAAGAACACTATTCCACGCGGGCGAAGCCGCGGGCAAAAGCTGGTTAATAATAAACAACAATAATATATAATATTAGAGGAAGGGTACCTACTGCATATGTATGTGTCAAAACTACTGCACCAATTTTGATGAAATTTGGTGCAGTTATAAAGTAGACCACGGAGAAGGACATAGGCTACTTTTTATCGCGGGAAAATGTACGGTTCCCGCGTGATACTATATTTACGCAGGTAGAACCGCGGGCAAAAACTAGTTTCATACAAACTAACATCTCAAAAGTTTTTTTTAATTGACAGGAGAGTAATAAATACTAAATAATTTTAGTAACATTTTATTAAGTAAAGGTATTATAAGGTACTGAACGAGTAATTATTCTCTGCAGCTGGTAACCCTATTTAAAAGCGGCAACACGAGCTTGAACACATCTAAACGGAATTATCGGCGACTCATTACGTTTTTCACGTTCACAAAAGTCTTTCACCTTCAACACCATTATTCTTTCACCACTTTTCAACGTTTTGGGCATGATTAACGGTTAGAAAACAAAGTAAAATCGCTAAAAACAAGAGGAGCTCCTTCGCGTGTTTATATCTTTGACAGACAGTGGTGCCAACCTTACGGCAAAGGAACTATTCGATGAAACGCACTTTATCAACACGACATCGGTACATTTGTAGGTACCATAATACGGACCATCCAGCCTTCAAATCCAGCACCTGTATTTATGGCCGTCATAAGTGTCAATAATTTTTATTTTGCCTGCCTTGCCGTTTGTCCGCTTAAAATTGGGCAATAAAATTGAGTAGCTGCTGGATTTGCAGGCATTACCGTATGTATGAATATGCAGATAACAAATCAACCGATTATTAGATATTTAGATCTATAATATGATCTATCACCATTTTGAAACATACACAACCTTACAAATATAAAACACACTTTCCTAAATATTTTTAATAAAGATTATACATATTTTATAACCATAATACGCAGCCAAACATTTGAAACTTTTGAGAAAAACCCAGACTTGTAATTTAGTTGTTAAATTATAATAAAACAGTAAACATAAGACAATGGTATGACTTATGGTTTGCATAGTGCTTCGCTTGCATCAGGACGTACAACTACGTCAGGCTAAAAAACCCCGCAAATATACAAAGCGACAGTGAATTAACGAGAATCTATACCGAGGTGGTCAAACTTAGCAATACATTAGAGGGCAGTATATTCGCTTAGGGAACAAGTCCTGGATATTCGTAGCGGTCAGTGGCGTAACTACAGGGTGGCTGGGCTGGCATCCAAAGAATTTGCCACGGGCCTCAGATGGTATAGTTACGCCCACGAAGTATAGATACCGGGAGTCCGAACGTAATGTTAAAATAATGGACTCAATTTAGGGCCAGAGTTTTTGCCGGTAGAGCACGCCATTGTTCAAGAAGTACCAAGCGCGATTCAGGACTGTGCGCTGATTGGTCGCCACAATAGCATCGGTACGTCCAAAATTCTAGCGCAGCCAGTGGCAGAAAAGAAAACTAAGATCTGGGTTTATTATTGTGTCCATGAATACCTATACCATTAAAAGCCTATACCATTCGGACTCCTGGTATCTATACTTCGTGGTTACGCCGCTGGTAGCGGTCAAAGACGTGGTTCGCCGGGAAGCGAGACGAAATAATCCACGGCATTATAAATAAAAACAAAACGCTTTTGATCAGAGATCCGATCGGAATTTACACAGTCTCAATGGAATTGTGCTGTAGTAAAAAAATCTGCCTTTTTTTTTAGCAAAACGGGACTGCGCAACACTGTTTTGTGCCGTTTACTCTGCTGTTCTATTGACAATAGATTGTCATATTTAATACAATAGACTATTGTATTAAATACGATTTAAGCGTAAATTTTTGTTTCGGCGCCTTTAATAACAAACTGCCAGCCGTACTTTAGGACCTCACTATACAGTGGCGCCACCTGGTGAGACGACGGTCCGCGTTCCATTGAGACGGCAGCTGTCCGCCGGTCCCTGCCGCTGCGCGCGGCTCACTTGGTGGTCATGTCGGGCCAGTAGTTGACGTAGTAGCGGTGCGTGCTGCCCTCGAACAGACGGTCCAGCCAGTTCTCCAGCCCGTCCAGGAGGTTCTCTGTGAAAAGCAAAAATAATAATAATAATATAATAATATCTATGGACGCTTCACACCACGTCAATCTGATCCCGTGGTAAGTTCTCGAAGAACTTGTGTTACGGGTACCAGACAACGGAAATATATTTAATACTTTTATACTATACACATATTTAAGATTTTTATTATATTATACACATATTTAATACACATCCACGACCCAGGAACACAGAAAAACTTTTATTCCTTCGGCGGGATTCGAACCCGCGACCCCAGGCTTGAGCACCAACACGCTCAGCCAACTGAGCCTCAGAGGTCGTCGAGGAGTATGTGACTGCTGTCCGGTCACTTGTTACACCACAACTATCCGGAATCCCGAAGGCCGGGGAAAATTCACATCATTGAAAATAGAACTCTGTGATAATACAGTACAGCTGAGAATCGAAGTGTCGAGTGTTGAGCTGTCAGATAAGACATTGACATTTGACCCGACACTCGTGTGTTCGATTTCCAGGTCTATTGTATTAGCGCAGAGATCTATTTTCGGTGCTCTGAATTTTCCCGGGACCATCGGATTCCGGATCGTATAGTCCTGTGGCCTACCTACACACATTATACATTTTTACATTTTATATTTATATTTACAAAAGCGTTAATCTAATTTTACAGTTTTTAACTTATACCTATTTCATTTTTACACATTTATATACATCAATATTATACACATACTTTTAGCTAATATTTTACAATTAGTAATTAACACTTGATACCTATATTATATAACATTTATATCATTACATGTAAGTATATAAGTGCAAACCAACTTGTCGATATCGATACGACAATTTATCGATAGCAATTTATCGACCCGTTCCCTGCGCTGGCGCCGCTGGCTCGAAAACCGGTTCAAGCCTGGAGCGGCCGCGTACGCGCAGTAGAGGACGTTTGGCAGTCATTGCTTGATATTGACGCGGAACGTATGTCACTCGCTTAAGCTTAAAACTATAGACATTACGCTGTGCTTACTATCCCATCTGAAGTGTGCCTTTTGCCCTAAGACTATCTTGTGCTATAAAGTGTATTTCTTCTTT
The DNA here is from genome assembly GCA_905404095.1 of Glaucopsyche alexis. Classification (NCBI taxonomy): domain Eukaryota; kingdom Metazoa; phylum Arthropoda; class Insecta; order Lepidoptera; family Lycaenidae; genus Glaucopsyche; species Glaucopsyche alexis. The sequence continues at coordinate 24,966,989 of FR990053.1, read as the reverse complement.
CCTGCTCCTTCTAAAATATTGTGTATAAGCTGGTGTGTGGTGTGTGCTTGGACAATATACGCTGAACTGTAAGTCTGCTTTTTTCATTTCCACGGACCTCTGTGGATACTGCACATTTATATCACCCCGTTTATACCATAGTCCCAACTCCCAGCCTAACGCTTCGGTTGGCAAATAATTTTGAAGACAAAACAACAGATATATTTGAAGACAAAAAGTTACGTTACGACAAAAAACGTTAAGTTTATATTGAAATTAAATAACTGTTTATATATAAAATACTTGTGTCACAGTCACAGTGTTTGTTAGACAACTCCGAAACGGCTTGACCGATTTTGTTGATATTTAGCAAGTGTGTTCGGTAGGTATGAATCGTTTATATCACGAACGTGTGTCCCCTGAGTTTTTAGCTTAGAGCAGACGTGTACGTGAGTGTCGTATACGTGTGCGAACAATTCCATATGCAGTGCGTATGCGTGTGGCGTATACGTGTGCGTACAATCGTATAATATGTAGTGTGTATGCGTACATGTGTACACAAGTGGCGTATACGTGTGCGGACATGTGTACACAAGTGGCGTATACGTGTGCGGACATGTGTACACACGTGGCGTATACGTGTGCGGACATGTGTACACAAGTGGCGTATACGTATGTAGTGCACGGGCGTGTGTGTTACCTTGCAGCAGCAGCGGCGGGTCATAGTCTTCGTCGGAGGAGTCTGGGTCGGTGGTGAAGCCGATGAACGCGCCGGCCTCGGGGTCGCGCGCGCGCCCGCCCAGCGACCGCGTCATGCGCGACATGCGCTACACACAAGTATGATGATTCAAAGGGCCAATTTATCATCCTACTAATATTATAAATGTGAAAGTTTGTGAGGATGGATGAATGGATGTTTGTCACTCTTTCACGCAAAAACTACTAAACGGATTTCGATGAAATTTGGTATTGTAGTAGTTAAGGGTCTGGATTAAAACATAGGCTACTTTTTATCGTGAAAAAGTACAGTGTTCCCGAGGGATACTATATTTACGCGGGTGGAGCCGCGGGCAACAGCTAGTCATTTAAAAAAATTGTGTTGTAATATGCATTACACCTCTGGTTGTATATTCGACATTCAACGGTGGATATAAATTTCTCTCTAATCCTAGTTTAAGACGAGTAAACATACAGGATTATTTTTTCACCACTACAATTATAAATCAACATACGTAATAGTTGTCAAAAATAAAAAAATACTAGCGATTTTTGTTACTACCCCTTTGGAACAAAAAAACAAAATTATCAATCCCCGAACTTACCCCACCCCGCCGCCCCCTACCTCGTACCGCACCCGTTGACGCCTTGTAGTTACATGCGGTATTAGATTGGTTATAGGATAAATTAATTGAAATGAAAAAATATATATATATATTTGTGAAATGTACTCTATTATCGATACCAATGACGTGGTAAAATTTATTGTACCGATGAAAAAGTATTCCTGTATATTGAAACTAAAATAATATATTAATATGAAGTATAAAAGTACATTAGTGTATTACATATACGGTGTTGGATACATTCTGGTGTTACTTGTTATTGGGAAACTCAATATGGAACGAAGTTAACGTATTTTAAAGTTTCCACTACCAATAGACAAATCTTGACAACTACATAATATCATGATCACTTGACGTAGTCGACATATTTTGATTCAGCAATATAGGCTATATTTTTATCCGAACGATATATTATTTTAACTATTATTAGCCTACAATATAACCAATGACTATACATAACTAAAAATTCTCGCACAGATCAGCCGCTCAGTATCGGCAGTGCAGTTATGAATCGACGTTAGTTATTTTATAAGATAATCTGGTCAAAATTTAAGGTTCCATGTTATATTTTTGGAACGAGATTCGAATACTGATCACATCATCACACTCCAATTCAATGAATCAGAATGTAGCATTATTACAAAGATGATTCTAAATTCTAATACATTATGCCATTAGGGGCCATCGTTAGGGGGGAGGGAGGGGGTCGACGAAGTGTGACATTGTGTGACAATGGGGTAGGAGGGGTCCTAATTTTCGTGACGTCACATTTCAAAATCTATTTTAATCTAAGTAATAGCTATATGATATTATGATAACTATTGCCCAGTGTCGAGACCCCCCAGCCCCAGTGGTGTTTAAGAGATCATAATGTTGTTTTTTTATTACATAAGTTTTTTTTTTTTCGCCGAGAAAATGCGTTTCAGCATCCCACGAGGGGATAGCGGTCCTACCCGTGAGTATGTGAGACTCTGCTGCACCCGAAAAGATGGTGAATGGGCGCAGCCCCTACTCAATAAAAACTCGGCGGTACTCCACTCCATACCACCATACCACCCTAGGCGGGCCACGGGATCGCGTGAGCCTGGGCATAAGAGTCTGGCAAGAAAGACGATCCATGCGTCGGATGGGCATATAAAAGTTGGACCTGCGCCTAATCTCTCGACAGTCGTGTCGGTCATCCGTCCCACCAATTCAAATTAAACAAATTGCGGAACTGCTGTTTTACTTGAATAATTATTTCTAGATGTAAAATTGTAAAATGTGACGTCACACTAGGGAGGGAGGGGGTCTCACAAATGTGACCAACTGTGACAAGGACGGGGGAGGGGCTCTCACAAAAGTGACCAACTGTGACAAGGACGGGGGAGGGGGTCAAAAATCATGAAATTCGTGTGACGTAATTTATGGATGGCCCCTTAGTACAATGGCGTGTGACAATTGCATTCAGTGGACCCCCGGAAATCCGACAAACATATGCAAGCGAAGATTGTAAAAAAAAATATTCAATAATAAATAATAGACAATGTCGGATAACAGGGGGTACCGCATAAGACAGAGGCCGGATTACTGGATAATTTTTGTTTTTAATACAACCTGTATACACGTTTTAACTTTTTTTTTAATATTCCATCATAATTGTTATTACTACATTCTTGGTGATGAAATAAATTATTGATTGATTGATTGATTGATTGATTGAACATTAAGTTGTTACCTTGTGGGGCTTGGCACACTCCGGGTGCTTGGCGTGGTAGATACAGAAGTACTTGCGGTGCGGGTTGAGCGCGAGCACGGTGCCGACCGCGTTGCGCGCGTTGACGCGCAGCTCCGCTCCCGCGCCGCACGCCTGCAGCACGCGCCGGAACCAGCACACGTGCCGCTCCACGCACAGGTACGCCCATACTAGTGTCTTGTTCCTGTCAAATGCAAACCGCCCAAGTCGGAGTCGAATCGGATTCGCGCTAAGGGGTTCCGTACAAAATGGCAAAAAGATACCCCCCATAGGAACCCCACTTAAGTATTAATTTTATTCTGTTTTTGATATTTGTTGTTGTGGCGGCAATAGAAATATAAGTTTGATAAGAATCAATTACGGATATTTTGGGTATATGATCTACTGCTTATTCAAGACGTTGAAGGTGAAAAGTAATTAAAAATTTAGATTTATTGATCATAAAAAAAGTACAGTACGCTCTTTACGGTGGTGTTGAGGTGATTGACCTCACACAGCTGATTGTATTGATGTTATTTAGGCAAAGTAATTTCTTCATTGTTAAACCACCTGTTTCTCTGAGGTTAATGACCTCAGCGCCTTAGAGAGCGCAATCATTTTTTTTTGAAATGTTGAATATTTTATTTGATAATATGTCTTAAATATCCGTAATTTATTTGAAACAACCTTATATATCAACTGTTAAACTATTTTTTTTAACAGTTTTTTTTATATCGACTACAACTGCTTCACTCATATTTCCGTTTAGCTGTTCTACACTATCACCGTTAAGGTTCCTGCAAGACACATATCTTCTGCGTATAAAAATTAAGATGAGGCTGTGACTTTTTTGTCCGGAATCCGGAATACAATAGAGGTGAACATCGAACACACAAGTGCCAAATGTCAACGTCATATATGACAGCTAGACACTCGACTTTTCGATTTTCAACTCTATTGCAGTAGTGCAGAGTTCTATTTTCAGAGCTCTGAATTTTCCCCTTTTTTTACAGATTTCGGAGAGTATAGTCCCGGCCTACCGTAATGTGCACTCACTTGCGGTAGGGCCACACGATCTTGTGGAACTTGGACAGCAGCTGCACCTTGCTCTGCGAGTCCACCAGCAGCACTATCGTGCGGCAGCCCGGCTTCTGCAACCTAAACAGAACTTACACTCGATTACTCGTCACAGAACCTCTCTACAGTGTGTGACACTAGTAAATAGTGCGCCCTAAGTTCAAAACTAAGGATGCCTATGGCCTATGACGTACATTCGACAGAACAAATCTTCGTACAAGAAAAAGTTAAGTATATTGATTTCACCATAGCTCAAATGTCAAAATGACCCCAAACAACCCCAAAATTGCCATTTAAGTGGGGACAGTTTAGTTTTTGCCTCGACATGCCGCTTCTATAATGTATATGTATAGACATATGGTTATATGGTTCATAGGAACCAGGGCACATAATATAATATCTACAGAACCTGACGAGGCCGTTGTACTTCTCGGCGCGCAGCTCGTGCAGGCGCATCTCGGGCTGCGGCTCGGCGCGCTTGCCGCCGCTCTGCCGCCGCCGCTCCTCCTTCGCGCGCTGCACCGACTCCTCCTCGATACGCCTGGGGATCAATGTTCCGTTTTCAATTATCGTCAGTTTTCAACCGGGTACGTGCTGTCGAGTGAATTTTCCAATGTACAAATTATAAACAAACGTGACTGACACGAGGTAGGCCATGAGGTAGGCGACGGCGAGCACGAGCAGCACGGTGGCGAGCACGGAGACGGCGGACAGCGCGTGGTGCGTGCGCAGCGCCGCCAGCGCGCGCTCCGCCCACTCGGCCGCGCGCGCCAGCCCGCGCCACAGCGCGCCGCGCGCCGCCTCGTCCGCCAGCTCGGCCACGCGCGCCTCGTAGGCCCCGGTGGCGGAGGGCTGAAGCAGGCGGCGCACGAGCGCCTCGAGCGCGCGCCGCGTGGCGTTGAGCCGCTCCTGGTAGCGCGCCTCGGCCTCGCCGCCGCAGCCCGCGCACGTCGGCCACGTCTCGTTCAGCCACTCGTACTGCACGCGCGAGCTCTCGCGCCGCCACAGCACCACGATGCGGTGCTCCAGGGAGTCGCTGTCCACGCCTACAAATAGGGAATATGCACGCATTTTTTTATATAGACCTATCTTGTTTGGTAAACCGTATGGTAAAATCAGTTTTTGGATATCTTTAAAATAACAAAGATATGAACGTTTAAAGTAGTCTATTAGACAGAGAGAGATCGGATGTGTAACGTGACATCACATAACACGACTTTCATAGAAAGTTCATAAGTAGTTCCGTTTTGCTAGAAAGAGATAGATTAAAAACTTTGACCGATCATATCTTGCTCATTTATCAACAGATATTGAAATTTTTCTCGCCATTTCCTTTATTTTTCAGTCTAGTATCATATTATTATGTTTTAAGTTATTTTTATGTTTTATGCATATTCCTTATTACAATACAATATACAGGATGTTTGAACAATCCGTGAAATGGAAATCTGGCGTTTTACTTACAAATTAATTGTAAGTAAAGCGTCAATATTAAAATATTTTTTAGATATTATAATATAATACCGTATAGGTACAAGACACTCACCGGAGGCGTTGGCGAGCGCCTGCACGAAGTCGTGCTGCGTGCGCTGGGACAGGTAGGCGTAGCGCAGGCGGTCGGGCGCGGCGCGGGCGAGCGCGCGCAGCGGGCTCAGCGCGGGCGAGCCGGGCGCCGCCACCAGCACGCAGCACAGGCGGCGGCGGGCGGCGCGCCACTCCACCGGGCACACCGCCTCCAGCACGGCCTGCGACGACAGGCGAGGCAGGACCAGCAGCGCGTTGGCGTCGATGAGGTCGCGCAGCGTGTGCGTCGGGATCTCCGCGGTGGCCACGGCGGCGGCGGGCTCCGCGCGGTCCTCCTTCAGCAGCACCATGCTGTCCAGACGCCGCGACACGCCGTAGCGCGCCCGCAGCGCCTCTGTATCGGGAGCGGACACATCCACGAACCTGCCGGAGTACACGCACATCTTACACTCACGGGAAACAACTTATCATTTGCCCTAATAAAAAAGCTAAAGCAACTTTTTATTGAGCCTTAGGACCCTCGCCCAGTAGGGCAACACGATGGCGTCACTCATGTATAGTCATTTGAAGGGTCACTCACCAAGGCTCCACTGGTGACACCACCAATATGATACTGTACGAACAGCCATCGATGGCGTCCTCGCCTTAAATGAGCGAAGCCCTAAGTAATAAGTATAATATAAGTAAATATAACTCACGCAAAAGACACGCGCTCCCTGTAGTAGAAGGCAGTGACCAGGTATCGGAGGCGGATGACCTGTCGGTCCTCGAAGATCAGCGCCTTAACCTTGTTGTCCTCGAAGTCGCTGATGAACGGCTCCATGTTATTGTCGTTTAAGTTCTTCACCATTTTATATGGAAACTTCCATCTTATAAAATCTACAATAAAAGAAATATTATTTTATAGTAGTAGCTTTCAGAAATCTTCCACAAACTATCTACGATAAAGTACAAAAATATCTAAAACCTCATACCTAAAATCTTCGGTAAAGATCCAAGGCCATCCTTGTACAGATATATCTGCTTATCCAGTACAAAGGCGAGGCAAGGCACCCCCTGAACTCCGATACGGCGAGCCAAGTTGGACTCGTGCGCGGCGTGGACCGTGGCCAGCGTCATGCCGAGCGGCTGCAGCGCCTCCACCAGCCGCCGCCACGCCGTCGTGGACCGCAGGCAGTCGAAACACCAGTCCGTGTAGAACAGAACTAGCGCCGGTGTGTGAACACTCTTCTCGAGTATGTTGTTCTCGAAATGTCTACAACAGGCATGAATTATTTTTAAAAATTATAGGAAAGTAGTAAATAAAATATATGTTGCAGCATCCGAAAAATGATATTTTGTAAAAGTTGTGGTACTTATTTCTTACTTAACTAATTACATTACAAATGAATAAACAGCACACCTTGTAGTAACCGACAATTTGTGAAACACTGTTATATCATGGTCTTGTGTTCGAAAATGTGTACTGAAGAAGTCAAATGGATCATTGCTGAAAAAAAAAAACAATCAGAATTAGGTAGATAAACCATGATTAATCAGTTAAATCTATACAGATCGCGGCGCGTTATACTAAAATGGTGGTCGTCCGCGCAGGTACAACTCATACGATTCGATTGAGACCTTATAATGTGTCATTGCGCATTCAAGGACATAGTTTCTCTTTTTCGTTAAGGTGGTTCGTTTCCTATACAAAAAAACAATGGACATTATTTAGGTAATTTCATACTATTACTACATAAATTTATATGCACATCTATTTATTCTGCAATACAATTGTCGCAAAATGTATTTAAAATACTTTATTTCACACAGAAGTCACATTTTTATTGAATTTTCGACAAAAAGTGACATAAGTTACAAATGTCACTTTTTGTCGAAAATTCAATAAAAATGTGACTTCTGTGTGAAATAAAGTATTTTAAATATATTTTGCGACAATTGTATTGAAGAATAAATAGATGTGCATATAAATTTATGTAGTAATAGTATGAAATTACCTAAATAATGTCCATTGTTTTTTTGTATAGGAAACGAACCACCTTAACCCGGCGACAATGACCCTGGGTCATATTGACCCGAGGCATTTTTGAACTAACATATTATTTTAATTTTGCGTCGGTCGTGTGGTTCGAACTTTTGTGAAGCTAGAGATATAACCTTCCTCCACCCGCTTTATTGGTACAATCAGTGCTTCGCCACGTGCGCCAAATGAAAGCGCACACAAGCATCAAGTGAAAACGGGTCATCATGACCCGTGACGATGGGCCGTAGTAGCTGCCGTAGTAATTTCGTGACATATTTATTTGATTATTTAGTGTTTTATGTTAATTATACTTGTTTTTATAGATTTTTAGTGAATATGTCGTTGATAAGTGACCCTAGAATTGTGGTGTTGTTAGTAGTCTGGTTCCGAAAATGAAGACTCCCAAGTGGATACGTCTGATGCCGCTTCCTGCGTTCAGATAAATGGCCGCCAACATCCATGACGGCCAATTACTTGAACGCAGCAATGATAGTGAAAGTGAACAAGAAGCTAGTGATATGGGGCAGATTCAGATAATATCCATATTTCATCCATATACCTAACACCAATTACGGAAACAGCCTCCGTGGTCTAGTGGTTAGAGCATTGGCTCTCGACTCGGATGTCGTGGGATCGATTCCCGCATTGGAACAAAAAATGTTGTTTCCAAATTTGGTTAGGACAATGCAGGCTGATCATTTGATTGTCTGACAAGAAAGATAATCCATGCGTCGGATGGGCATGTAAAAAGTCGGACCTGCGCCTGATCTCTCGTCAGTCGTGTCGGTTATCCGTCCCACTGAGTTATGAGAGTAAAGAGAGAGTGCTCTTGTGTACTGCGCACACACTTGGGCACTATAAAAATTCTCCTGCGTAACTGGTCTGGTTTCAATGAAACCGGCTACCGTCACCGATATCAGTGTGGGGGAGTTATTATAATTAATTTCGGAAATTACATTTGCCCAGACCATTTCGATTCCATACTGCGAAAATTGCAGCAATCTCGTGGTCCTGAATGATGATGTGGAAGTCTGATTCGTTTTTATTTTCATATTATAAAGCTCAACTGTGTTATTAGTACATAAGATTATTTATTTCTATTATGGCTAAGAATACTTTACCAAAAATTCAAAATATAAACATGTTTTCAAATTTGATTTTGCATGTGTTATTGAAAAAAATTAATAAAAGTTTAATTTCTAGGACTCATTATTATTATTTTTATTTTACTGCCTAAGCAAATAATCTTTTTAATACACAGTCATTAAAATTAAGATGACTTGCTAAATTTTGTTAAAAAAATATTAATTAAATTCAAGTCAATATGACCCGGCATAATAATCCTAGTAATTATTTTCACCCCATTGGCGCCGGGTTAAAAATAAAGATGTTACGTATCATTTTTGTTTTGTTATATTTATTTACTTTTAATTTCATACTTTCTAGTGATAGGTACTTCATTTATTTTAGATTTTTAGAAGTAAGGGCTAATCACTTGTTTGATAATATTCAAGTTTTCCATTTTTCATACTCAAAAGTCTTAGTAAAAACTTTTCTGGTAAATGTGCTATTCAACGGTGATAACTTTCCCTGATAAATGACCTACTGAATGGTGAAAACCCCGTCCAAATGGAATCTGTAGTTTTTGAGAAAATCGTACATACAAACATACAGGTCGAACTGAGGACCTCCGTTTTTGTTTTTGAAGTCGGTTAAAAAAAGAACAGATATTTACCTAAAGCGAGCATATTTACTGTAGTCGTGGCGCTGTTTATACATGTGATCGTCCTCGTTGGTGATGCCGTACAAGTCGTAAGCTTGCCTCCTCTCAGTGTCCGACAGCAGCTCATATGCCTGTTTGATCTCAACAAATCTTGCTTCAGCACTGGGATCCTCATTTTTGTCTGGATGCCTGCAGTTACAAATAATCATTTATGTAATAACTCTTTTCTATTGTTGTTTTCTTTTATATAAGAAAGTTGTTTTGTGAATCATAATTTTTAATTTAACCCTTAGCCGCCTAACGTCGGTCATGGTAACTCCAACGGTTATTGTTTTTTTAATTACTTTGTTACTACTTGAGCGAAGCAACAGTGACTCTATCTACTTTACCCCCACGCCGTTCAGAATCAGAACGCGCTGAGCGTTCGACCAGGTCACACGTCTGTGCGTTTAATAGTTATAGGTATTTATATTCTGGTTGCGGTCGTGTTGACCGCTGTTAGGTGGTTACGATATTTTTATAAAAATATCGTAACCACCTAACTTTATTTTATATAGAATTTTTTTATGAAGCAATTGGCTGAAGATCTCGCAAAGCCTCATTTGGAAATACGCGTGAATAAATCTGGCTTACATCATGAACTTCAAGATACTTTATGGCGTATACTGAAGAAGGACCAAGAGCCGAGCACATCATCAAATAATAGCATCGAAAAGTTTAAAAATAGGAAGACTTGCATAACTTGTGACTCCAAAAAAAAATTTTTTTTTTTTAAACTCCTTTTCTCCTGCAATCTGTCTTTTCGACATTGAGCTGGATTTTTAAAGTAAATATGTCGTGGGCGTGTATGGTACAATATCCAGGGATATGTCCATATTAGTGCTAACTCCTCATGCCATCAGGTCCTGTGGATCACGTCTTTTAAGCCTTTTGAAGGTTGAGTTCGGCTCTTTGCTCATCAACTCCCTAGCCAGGAGGTTGGGGTGCTTATCTATTCTTTTTGAGTATTTTTGTAGGGAGTTTTTTATTTCATCCATAACAGACTCCACATTCAGGTCTTTATGGAGACGCGTATTTGGTATATACCAGGGGGCGTTAGTTATCATTCGCAGGGTTTTTGACTGGAACCTCTGCAGGATCGCTATGTTTGATGAGGATGCTGTTCCCCATAGCTGGATACGAACAAAAAATTTCCCAAAAAAAAAATACGAAAAACATATCACATGTATTTTCGATGTAAAAAACCAATTTGCGTTTAGTTTTTGTAAACACAAAAAAATGTGTCTGAAATGTCACCAAAAATAATAAATGTTTACCACTTGTAATTTTATAAAAAATGTGATTTAAATGTGCCATTATTATTTTTATTTAGTAGGTTATCTATCTAAGTTTCGTAGAATAAGTAAATTTTGTTAAGTTTAAATATGTGTTCCTTATCAGATCTCAGATTTTTGTTAATGTCTTTATTTTTTGTCTATAATGTTTAAAATATTTATAAGAGTTAATCTACACTAATATTATAAAGAGGAAAACTTTGTTTGTATGTTTGTTTGTTTGTTTGTTTGTTTGTTTGTTTGTTTGTTTGTTTGTAATGAATAGGCTCAAAAAGTACTGGACCGATTTCAATAATTCTTTCACCATTCGAAAGCTACATTATCCACGAGTAACATAGGCTAAATTTTATTTTGGAAAAAAATAGGGTTCCGTAAAATATTTGGGTTTTTCGGACACAAGGTGTAAAAAATCAACCAGAAAAGTTACTTATTTTGCGTACGCTGCCTAAACTATAAAAGATAGAACCATAAAATGTTCTAATTAATTGTAGATCTTATAAATATCTACAAAAAAGTCCGCGACACACTATACCTATCTATGTCGAGTGAGGCACAACAACCATTTTTTTATTTAGAAATCTTGATTTTTTTTTGGACCACATTTAAACGCGTTTATTTTACTCATGCCATTAATCCTTATCAAAATAAATTATTTCATCACTAAGTACAGTTTATGAAGATAATATTTGGTCTTTGAATGAATGAAATTGGACGTTTGGTTTTGAAGTAATGGCGAAATTAAAATATTATGATTTCTGCTGCACGGCCCGTTGCTAAGTGGGCGTCACTAAGGCGGGGGTGCGCGTGCGGGGGGAGTTTAGATCTATGGTATTACATACGATAAAAGTATACACACCTACTTATTTCATTGAGTTTTAGTAGGTACCTATATTAATTTGTTTCTGTTTGTTTTGACTTGATTTCGCCCGTTTTGTTAGAGGTTTAAAGACGAATGTAGTATTAGTATCAGTATTGTACCCGTGCGAAGCTGGGGCGGGTCGCTAGTTATTAATATAAAAAAATAATAATTTGCGAAGTTTGTTGAAGTTGATTATAATAAAAGATTCTAAAGTTTATAACCTATCTTTAATTTTTTCCATTTTTACTATTATTATATTGTAAAATTAAAAAACAATACAAGGAGTCATCATGACCGCCGTTAGGTGATAGTGTTACTCAAAAACACGTTAGGTAGCTAAGGGTTAAAAGAGAATCATTCAATTTATGTCCAACATGAACATTTCAATTTAGTAAACATGCTGAAATTAAAAGGCATGCTGCATGTAGTCAAGAATAAAAGTAACTTTTATATTTGTTCCTTAGTACTGAAACTAAAAATTGGTTGTAAGACACATTAAGGAGTCCAATTTATTCTATATAACTTATTGTTTTTAAGTAGACTATATTAAATCTAACTTATTTTTAATCAAATAAAAAAATCAGCTTCTGTGTTTTTCAACTTTTATATTAAATATGAAATTAAAATAAAATGCAAAGCATGTGTTGGACACCCATTATATGGGTATTAATTTTAATCAATACCAAATTTTGGTATTGATTATTTATTGTGAAGTTGATGAATCAAGAAATGGATGAGTAATCTGTAATGTGTTTTTGCATACCATTCTTTAGCTAGCTGCCTGTAAGCTTTTCGTATCTCCACTAGAGTAGCTTTTCTATGAATCCCAAGTATTGTGTACGGATCGCCGATCTTCTGAGCGATAACAATTGGAATCACTGCTAATAACAAAAGCATGTACAACCATCTTCCTTTCCAAGTATTGTTCTTCCATTTCATATTAAATGATTAAATTTTTATTAGCCTTTCGCGAAACTAATAGCTCGCTATATGGAAAATATATGCAGTCAAAGCGACATCATAAACAGCTATCGAAAGCACACGGCCGACGCATATGAAATCTGGATAAATAATTTCATGAATTTGTTATCACTCATTCGTCCTAAAATAGATCGAGATGCCTGTAAAATTCGTAAAAATTTTGAGAAAACTGAAGTGAACTGAAGTCTGAAATCCTTCAAAGGCTGAAAATGTCATAATGTCAGCCTAGTTTTCATAAATGACAGTAGCCTAAATACAGACAAGAAAAATAAACATACATATCCTGTTCAGGAAAAAAAATATTTATGCGCAACGCTTATTAAAGTTTAAACTCAATCCATTTAATATTTCTGGTAAGAAAATAACGCATGTAACTTAATTTGATATATTGTATTTGAAAGTGGTTGCCTGGCATTTGCAGTAAAATATTACAGTCAAAAACTAGGCACAGCACTACGTATATACGCCATGGCAAAAAACATTTAAAAAAAATCAATGTCAGCTGATTTATGTCATATGTCAAATGTCAATTGTCAACTGCTACCAGTCGGCTGTCGTCTGTCAGTGTCATAACTCTTCAAATTTGATTTTTTGTAGTTGAACTTTTGTTGTGGTTAGACCTTACAGTTTTATTTCCCAAAATTAAAAATTAATTTTAGTTTAAATCAAACTTTCCAAAAGGTGAGTGAAATCATGTACCACTTTAGGTTGCAAATTATTTGTGCCGGTCCAAATCTTTAAAAAAAATTAACATAATATATTACACTTAGGTACTTTATAAAATAACCATTTTCTATGACTTTATAGTTTATATTATTGTTCAAATAATTTTATCACAATATGATGAATTGCAGCAATCATCAATCAATATTGATATTAATTTAATTTTTATCACGTTGGCTATAAGACAAGCTGGGTAACTTAAAATAAAATTGTTGTTAATTTATAAAGAAAATTGCAGTTATCTTTTTATTACGTGGGCAATTAGCACCCTTTTAAAATAGTATATTTAAAAGGTGCTAATTTAGTAGCCATTTGGCTATAATAATTTTATGATGTAACATTTCACAGGTAACTTACCACCTATTGTAGATGATATTGTTGATAACTTCAAGGTCATCTATTATCACTGATTTGTGCATGTCTGTTTGTTTGTGGAAAGACATCAATTTTTTGTCTAGTCTAGATTATAAATCAAGAAGAGACTTATACCCATTTGCACTAAACGTCAGTTAGGCTTGTCCTAGTTAAGATACACTTAAACATAAGAACAGCCTAGCTAAACATTTTATTTGCACTAACAGATATAACTTACATAGGTCGTAGCTTAGGCATTGCTTAGATAAGTGAATGATTGAACGAATGTGAAGATTGGTTGTTTATGATTTTATAAACCGGCTAAGTAATGTAGTCCATAGAAAATATTTTGGCCTTCTCTTTACATTGATTCTGTCGTGTGTTAAAAAGTGACAAAAGATAAGACCTTGGTTTATTTTGTTTGGTAACGTAAATTCACCAAAAGGCTGTCAATTGTCTTGTCATATTGTGTCAAATTCGGTGCGTGTTTCATAGAATAAACAGATTATATTATATACGTTTACTGTTGACTAAAATTATACATTACGATTGATTTCGAATCGTTATTAATATGCCTATTATGGAAAATAAATTAAAAGAAAAAGTAAAAACCGCAAACTTTACGGCGGAGGAAAAAATAAATTTTGTGCGATTGTTGTGCGACGAAGGCCCGTGCATTCTATCGAAAGTAACTTCTCACGATGCCACGACGAATAAAGAGAAATAATTCTTTTGCACATCCTATACCGCTTGAAGAAGTCGATTTCATCGAAATTTTGGAAGCAGTTTGGTTGTGATCTTGTTATTCTAGTTCTCGCGTGTGAAAATTATGTCATTATAAAAATCGACTTCTACAAATTCAAGGAAATTCAATAAATATTAAATCCCCTGCCATGGTGATTGCGATTTGACTATTTTAAGCTTTGAATTTTTAAAACCACTAATAAAAAATCTGCTAAAATATACCTCTTTTTATTGTAATACATCCCTCTTTTTAATATAATACATCTTTGAATACATCTAAGGCTAGATCTCTGACAATAGTATATATCAATAAAACTATATCAATAGTTACAAATAATCTACAAGACTAGATAAAACTCCCGACTTATGTGTTGCCTACGCTTACGCACTTCCTAATCGGGCTCATAAAGTTAAGAATATCCTAAGTGGACTTAGGAATGGCCTAAGGTTAGTGCAATAGTATTTTTTGCTAGGAGCAGCCTAAACAAGTTAGGAAAGAACTTAGGCGATCCTTAAGTTTAGTGCAAATGGGCATAAGTATCTAGAATAGGGATACTAATTGAACAATTAAGAATGTTATGCCTATGTCAAGCTGAAAGGTAGCTCAAGGTTTGAGTTAGGTATAATATGTTATACCCACTAGTAAAAAGTTTTTAAGTTAAAAGTTAAGTTTTTACTAGAAGGTATAGGTTATACCTACTAGTAAAAGCCCCACTAAAATTCATAACAAATTATATTGACAAATTTGAAGTTGTTTTAATATGTTAAGTAAAAAAGTTTTTGACTGTACCATAGCATCTCTACACAACAATGAGATCTATACTGTTAATATAAAGAGGAATCTATAATACATATTATTTTATAGACCACAATATTTTTATTATAAATTATAATCCTTCCTATTTGTTAGCCTAAATGACCTACCTATATTTTTCGTTTTTTTTTTTTTTTTTAATGGAATGGGTCAGGAATATATGGGTCACCTGATGGTAAACTATTAATACCGCCCATGGACACTCGCAACACCACAGGAGCTACACTTGTATGATGTACAGTTACACTTGTAACTCCTGTAGTGTATTACTGTACACTTGCGCTCCTGGTCCCTAAATCCCCAACCCCCCTTTATCCACTTTCATGCTACATAAATAACTTAAATTAGGGTGACAGGTGCTGCTGTGCAGAAGTGGTCACTTCCCACACGTCAGCGCAAATCTTGTCTATTAGTCTCAATTTGCCGATCAGCTCGATGGGTCGGTAGCTCGGTAATACCCGTGACGTGCGTCACTACACAGTACACACCCACTGACGTGCGACCGCGTCACCCCGCCACCCCGCGTCCCGCTGCCACAGCCCACAGTCCACAACGTCTCGGCTATGGCCTATAATGGCACAGGAAAACCGCGTTTGGTAGTGCAAAAGTTTATTAGGCATTGGCCGCTCTCATAGCGCTGTGTTACCACGTCTTATAAAAATAAATAAATAATAAGTAACCCTCGAATTGTCAACCAGCGAGTGATCGATCGATTATAGCTAAGAATACGGCCTACGTGTACGATGTCTCGGCGACGGACAGACACCCAGACAGACCCGTCAAACTTAGCTCATTGTAATAGCTGTTAGGCGTTAGTCCTGGATATCAGCATCTGGTGTGGCTGTAACAGGCAACACTGTGTATATTTTTACGTAAATCGTAATGGACGAATATTTTTATTCGGGTACCTAGTTAGCTTTATAATTTCGTAAAATTCTATACGACAACTCTATACGACAACAACAAACGAGTTTAAAATGGAAAATTTGCCTTGAACTAGCCACTCACAACTTCAAGGCGGCAATCTACATATACAACAAATTAGATAATACATAGTTGTGTTCAATAGTAATTCCTGCAAGTAACATTGTGCCACGTCACGTCGGTGTTAAAGCTATAGATTAGCTTCGGCATACGTACAATACGGCCGATGTATCTTGGCGAGTCTGAACTTCGCGCAGATGGTTGCACAATATCTGTTTCTAAAGTGTTTTCATATTTATTTTATTTGTACTAATTGGTCAACTGTATTAGGGAATTTAATTAGTACATAGGTATATAAAAATAATACAATAACAGTTTTCTTCACGAGTTGTACACGCGCTAAAGTTCGCAGAGCCTATGTTCAGACCCGTCAAGATACAGCAGCCGTAGTGTAATCGTACTTCAAGGTCTAACCACGTCTAACACCGCGGCCCCGGTATCGCGAATTAGACGATTAGGTTATTATCTGCTCGGTGCTCTCTATTTTATTCTCTCTATACTGTGTTACTGTGTTGTAAGAATTAATTGTCTTTAAAAAAAAAAATTGCACGCCACTAAAAGGCAAAATAAGAAGGATCTAATGTACCCAAACTGTAACACCATATTGTACCTTATTTAAGCAAATAAATGATTTCTATTTCTATTTAAAGTCAACGCTCAAATCTTCAACGACGCTCAAGTCACACGTTGTCCTTGTCATTTCGGCTAGCAGAGACAGCGACAGCCTGTGAATAGGAGGGCTCTATATTTGATTAGCGTTTAAGTATTCGGCCATAATGCCGGTAAACGAACAGACTGGTCGCCTGATTGTAAACGATTATCGCTGCTAAATCCGTAAAAGACATTAATTGCAAAATCTCTTCCGCCGAGCCAAGATTAAATTCAAAGACTTTTTTGATATCGCGGCAGCTGCAGCAGTAACTTTTCCCGAAACATTTTGCTGATTTTTCGTATTATTTATTTTAGCGAAATGTTACTACAGTTGGTACAAAATAATAGTTATCTATTGTAAGTTCGATTGACTTTAAAAATTCTTGTAACATGTGCATGGTGAACACTGGGTACTGGAGCCTCTGGCCTTTTGTGTCAGCAAATTGACTTGAAAGTATAAACACATTTAAGCACAAGTTCATCGCTACATTGACGTCAGAGCTAATTCTCACAATTAAATAGTTTTTATTTCCAATATCTAGGTTAAAATTGTTTGTTGTTTGTCTTGAACAGTTTTAACACAGCTTACCTACTTTAGAGAAGATGATGCAATATCTAAGTCTATGATTAACTAGTACCTAATCGTAGCTACGTAGTTATGGTAATAAGTAGTGAGGACCATGGATACAACGAGTTTAGCTTTTACATAAGTGGAAAAGAACTGCGGCCAAAAATGACAATATTGATTAACACGTACTTACCCATATACCCACCAGTTTGCCGACATCTGTGGCTCAGTGGTTAGCGCGTTTTCGCTAAATCCGGAGGTCGCGGGTTCGAACTCTATACTCTATATGAGTAATAGTGTTCTGTGGGTTCGAATCCCAGGGAACAAAAAGTTTTCTGTGTTCCTGGGTCATGGATGTGTATAAAAAATTTAAATATAAGTCTAGTATAAAACATATTAAATATATTTCCGTTGTCTGGTACCCGTAACACAAGCTCTTCAAGGACTTACCACAGGACCAGATTGACGTGGTATGAAAGCGTCCATAGATATTTTTATTATTATAGTTACCACATAAAAATAAAACTATCCGTTAGAACTAGAGATGGGCGATGGGTAAATACCCAATCTACCCATTTGGGTATATACCGGGTAGATTGGGTAAATACCGGGTATATTGGGTAAATACCCAAAAGTGGTGGGTATATAAAATTTAGCATTTGTTGCAACTCCCGGTTTTTCTAAAAACCTCCCTAATATAATGCATATTTACTAACGAATTCATATTAGTTAAAATACGCACCGTAAAATCATAAACCAATATAGTTTTGAAAAATAGAATATGTTTCTCTATGGAAATACATATTATAAAAAATAAAATATTAATGTTCAGAGCCGTATTCAATTCTTTCTCATGGTCCAGCGTCGTAGGTCCAGTAGCCCGTCAATAGTAAGCTGTTATTAATTGGTAGGTAAATATACTTTTCAAAAATTATCAACACTAATGATGCTAATTATAGTCGTAATAATCGTGTTGGATCTACGGCGTATAACTTCTATGCACAGATTATGGAGGAACAGATAAACAGCTACATAGTTATCTATCGATTTGATTGAACAACTACAAGCATATATACCACGATTATGTGAAAAAATCGTGGGCCGTTAAAGGGGACGTAAAAATGTTCAATTTTGGAACGTTCTATGAAAGCTGTTTCTAAGTACGTAAGAATATTATAGCGATACCTTGGGGTAAAAAGGTCGTATAAACCATTTTACCCAAAATAAGTTATGAATGCAGTTTTATTTAAAATTTTCTCTATCGATTGGTGCATGTTCGTTCGTTTTAACCTGGTGACGTCCACTGTAGGACATAGGTCTCTCCTATAAATTTCCAGTGCGACCGGTCGCTCGCGGCCTGTATCCACCGACTCCTTGCCACTTTTCCCAGGTCATCTGTCCACCTGGTGGAAGGTCGTCCTACGCTTCGACGTTCAGTTCGTGGTCTCCACTCAAGAGCCTTTAAGGCCCAGTTCATCGATTTTACGGGCTATATGTCCAGCCCATTGCCACTTTGCTAATGCACTGGGCTATGGTAACTTTAGTTCTGCTGCGGATTTCCTCATTTCTGATTCTATCACGTAGAGAGACTCCGAGCATAGCCCTCTCCATAGCTCTTTGAGCGACACGAAGCTTTTGTGTAAGTCCCGTCGTGAGTGACCACGTTTCGGCTCCATATGTCATCACCGTTAACACACACTGCTTGAAAACTTTTGTCTTCAGACACTGAGGGATTTTTGATGAGAAGATGTTTCTGAGTCTCCCGAACGCTACCCAGCCGAGCTGGATTCGACAGTTGACCTCTTTTTTGAAGTTGAACCTACTTAACTGGACTTTGTGCCCCAGGTATATATAGTCGTCAACAACGAGCGTAGAATTTCCAACGGTCACTTGGGTGGGTACAACATGGGCATTAAACAGTCCTACCAGTTGTGAAACTCTACAGAGGTCTTCTAGCATAGTGTTAAGGTCTTCCATAGTTTCTGCCATAATCTCGATGTCATCGGCAAATCGAAGGTGAGTGATGTAGTCGCCATTTATATTGATCCCAAGTTCTTGCCAGTCTAGGAGTTTGAACGCATCCTCCTGCAGCGGAAAACAGTTTCAGAGAGATGACGTCTCCCTATCTGACGCCACGCTGCGGTGGGATCGCCTTTGTGTTATGCTCCTGTACTCGCACCGACATGGTGACTTTACTATATAAACACTTCAACACTTCGATGTACCGGTTACTACCGGTACATCGAAGTGTTGAGGTGATGATCCGGCATCTCTGAAGAGACTGTAATACCGCCCAGGTCTCAATCAAATCAAAGGCTTTCTCATAGTCCACAAATGTCAAGCACAGTGGCAGATTATACTCCTCGTTTTCCTGTATAACTCGGTTTTATGTATGTGGTCTATGGTACTAAAACCTCTTCGGAAACCGGCTTGTTCGGGAGGCTGGAAGTCATCAAGCTTCCGTTCGAGACGATTCGTTATGACTCTTAAAAACAGCTTATAGACATGGCTCAGCAGCGTAATGGGTCTGTGATTCTTCAGCATCACGCCCTTGCTCCATGCCTCTGGCGTTTTGCCCTCGAACAAGGCGGAATTAAAGTCTCTGGAGCATTTTGAGTGTTGGTGTTCCACCAGACCTCAGCAGCACCGAGGTGATCCCATCCTTGCCTGGCGTCTGTTTTTAAGCTGTTTAAGAGCCATATTAATCTCGTATAGGCTGATGTCCGGGATATCTTCCGTGTGATGCCGATTTAGTAGCTCTAGGATCCTTAGCCAGATTAACGACAGGTTCGGCAACTGAGGTGTAAAGTTGCTCATAGAATCTCTCGACCTCTGCGAGCAACTCAGGCCTGGCTGACACAACTTTCCCATCCTCTGTCTTCAGCTTCGTCAACCGGCTCTGCCCAACAGACGTGTCTCTTGCAAACACTTTTCAGCCCTTGTTTCGCTGTAACCTGTCCTCAATACTTCAAGTATTAAAGAGACGAATATCGTGCTGTAAAGACTTTGACATCTGTCTGTTAAGCTGCCCATAAGACCATCGTCAGAGGTTTGAAGAATAAGGGTGTGTCGACTAGCCATTTGTGTAAACGTGTGGTTGGAGGTTTTCTGTGCTTACCTCTACGGCGGGTCTCACAGTACTTTGACCCAATCGCATGGATAGTCTCTGCGAACCTACCATAGATTTCGTTTACTGAAGCGTAGTTTTCCAGGCCAGTAAAGCGGTTTTGTAGCTCGAGTTGAAAGCTTTCGGGGTTTCTAATTCCAGTTTGAGACGGTCGGAGCGTAGACTTTACCAAGCGAGCTCTTTCGAGTTTGATATTTAAGTTTAATGTGCCTCGCACCATTCGGTGATCGCTGCCGATTTTCACTCGGTGTATCACGGAAACATCTTTAATATCTGTCTTTGGGTGCTCATGATGAAGTCTATCTCATTTTTTGTCTCTCAGGTCCATTTCCTGTGAGGTGGCTTCTGGAAGAATTAATTCATCATAAAGAGTTCTTCCCTTCCCATAAAATCAGCGAGCCTTTGACCCCTGGGATTCCTCTGACCAAAACCAATTTTTCCCACTTTCAGCTCGTTTTCACCTCGCTTGTCTAACTATGCGTTGAAATCTCCCATAACAACGTTGAAGTGAGTTTTCGAGTTATGTATGGCCTTAGATATGTCCTCATACATATAACCTCTACTTCTTCATCTGGATGAGACGAGGTAGGTGCGTAAACTTGTATGACCTTCAACGAATATCTTTGAGATATTCTGAGTATAAGGTACGCATCCCTACTCGACACACATTCGATGGCCACGATGTTGTTGACAAGAGACTTGTGGACGAAAAACCCGATTCCACCTTGGGACTGTTGGTCGCCTTCCCAGTAGAAGAACAAGATAAAGATAAGAAGAATAATAAAGTTCGCGGAAACTTTGCTGCCCATTTTCGGTATGTATTTCCCTTAGTCGTCTCTTACGACACCCACGTGAAGAGATAGTATATGGGGAGGTGTTATTCTTACTCCGGCATGGATTGGTGCATGTAACACTTTTAAATTCGCTAAAAAATGGTATATGACTTCAACTTCTCAACATAGTTTTTGTTGAAATGTATGATGTAAGATTCAAAATATAGATATTGCTTTGATTATTTGGTGTAATGTCATTTTATATAAGATTAGGTCGTAAAAGACAGTAGATTGAGTCAAATACTAACCGATTTAACAAATGCACTTGGTTGTAAAAACCAAAGTTCAGTACGATTTTGATTACCAACATAACAAATGCGCTTGGTTGTAAAAACCAAAGTTCAGTACGATTTTGATTACCAACATAACAAATGCGCTTGGTTGTAAAAACCAAAGTTCAGTACGATTTTTACTTACCATTACATTATTATGTTTACTAAAATTTGATTTAAAGATTAAATTCCAAAAGAATGTATGAAGAACAAAAAAGAAAAAAAGATAAAAAAGCCTCTTTCCTCTATAAATATATGATTATAAGCTATAGAAGTGGAATATTAGTGATTAATATCTAATACAACATTAATCAGAGGTAGTTATATGTTCAAAAATTGTTACAAAATGTTGAATTTTATCTACCCAGCTTTTTGGGTAGATATGGGTATTTACCGGGTACGTATGGGTATTTACCCGGTAGGTGGGTAAATACCCGGGTACGTGCCCATCTATAGTTAGAACAGATATCAGCCTATCACTAGAAAAGATAGCGCTAATACCTACATAGTAATTATTGGAGCTATTAAAGATTAGTTAACACTAATCATATTACACGAGAATACAATGGGAACATCAAGTTATAATTAAAAATAACTGCATTTGCAACGACAACAGATTCGTGTTTCTCACGTTAATCTTTATTCTGAGAATAAATTAAAACAGTGTTCTTAAGATCGTTATGTTATGAACGATAAAACATTATCAGAAATTATCGCTATCGTCGAAAGGTGCGATGTGTTCCCACGAGGAGTATTAAACCGTTGACTGTGACTATCAAGTAATAGTATCAACACTCAATAGTAGTAAACTTGTTCCGCCGTTACCAGGTGGTATATTGTGTGGTGGTATGGTATAGTTAACCCTACAGTCGTCGCGCTTGGAAAAAGAACGTAAGTGGTCGCGTGGATTACATATGTAATCCATTTTAAACTAAGAATAAAACGAGAGTGTAGTAATCAATTTGGTTTATTACACTTAAAACGTAGTAACATAGAATATTCTTTATTATTCAAATGAACACAATATAAAATATAACTTTAAGTACTTAAAAAATACAAAACAAAAATCTTCTCCTTATTTTAATATAAAAATGGCACTTTAGTTTCAAATTGCGACCAAATATTAAACTTAAGTCAAAAAAATAAACTAATCAGTGGTTTCTGACCAAGAAGAATAAACATATTTGGAATGGTCCGGGCAAACGAATTTGTTACAAGAATTACATGTTCGGCGAGTGCTTTTATTTCGTAACCTCCCGCAATCATGGCAGCGACCTATTGAGCTACTTCGCGAAGATGTTGAGGTAGATGGTTGGGTTCTCTCTCTTCCGTACTTGGTCCTGACAGATTCAATTTTTATATTGGTGTATTTGACAATGAGATCAATCATATTATCATGTAAATAGAGAGGTAAACTGTCTTCAACAGCTGTTTTCTGCCGTGCCACTCCTTTGGGTCCAGGAGGCACAAAAACAATGTTTTGTCAACGAGTTCTTCCTCTATTAGATGACGCAGTCATTCACCAGATAGTATTATCAACACCAACGTAATAGTGATCGTCTACCGAGACAGAGTTATTTTCGAATGCCTCATTTGAGAATTGAGATGTCTGCCTCCTGCTCAGACTCAGACTCCTCCTCAACTAAGTCTCCCATCCGAGCTGGAAACATCGTCAGAATCTTCCCTTTCTTCAGAATATCTTCATGAAGCCAAGCTTCAATTTGAGCAGCACGCTGTTGATTCATAGTGATTCTAAAATTAATTATTTTTATAAGAAAAATGCATTATACCAGTAATTTATTAACCTAAGTTAATTTAATATAATATAAAATTTAATAATAAACAGATAAAAAATCAAATACATTTCAAAATAACCACAAAATTATGGAAAACTGAAACAATAACTTGAAAAAAATACTTGCGTTATAGGTCGCGCGGATTACAATAGTAATCCGCGAACTTTACGGGACTCCTGTTCGACAACCACACGCGATCGGCGCTTGCGCTCCCCAGAGCGCATGCGCCAACTATCCAGTGTAAAGTACACGGAGCGACGAACAATGTCACTGCGTAGTTTTTCTGAAATACTTAGATTTGCAACGGTGGATTACTATGTAATACACATCGCAAGCTTTATTAATTTATTATTAATTTTGAGTGAAGTCTTTAGCATCGCATCTTGATATTTTGTAAACCAATATGAAACAATAAACTGGAGTAGAATAAACAATTAATACATAGGTACATCTACTGGATATAACGTGTCATAAAATTCATAATTGAAGGGCCCTATCAGACAGAGAGCGGTCAGGCGGTCAAGCGTTCAAGCGGTCAGTTTTGCGTTTTGTCTTATATTGCGTTCTACTTGACAGACGCGGTCAGAATGCCTCTGTGAAGGAGAATCTTTGGAACGTAAATAAGACAAAGAACGCAAAACTGACCGCGTGACCGCTCTTTGTTTGATAGGGCCCTTAAGGTTTACCTTGATAGCTTCTAGCTTGTGAACTATACCACAGAATTTGTTGCAGCCCGTCATGGAGGCGCTGTCCATAGCCCTGCAGCCGTACAAGGAGGTGGTGGGGTCCGTCGCCGCCATCGTAACCACGGGCCAGATGTTCTCCGGCTGCTTCATGTGCTGGGACATCTACCGGGACGGCACCACCGGCGCCACGCCGTT
This sequence comes from Glaucopsyche alexis, assembly GCA_905404095.1. Lineage (NCBI taxonomy): Eukaryota > Metazoa > Arthropoda > Insecta > Lepidoptera > Lycaenidae > Glaucopsyche > Glaucopsyche alexis. The sequence continues at coordinate 24,942,685 of FR990053.1, read as the reverse complement.
CATGGCCTTCTTGGGAGGTCTTATCATGTTGGTATACTCTGTACTTGTCACTCCTTGAGACTTAGTCGAGAAAGTTTATTGCGGTCTACCCTACTGCCAAATAAAAGTCCCGCGATCTCGGGATACCCTAATGTGATTGGTTCCAGTTGTCATAGTTGGGCTGTTTCTAGACATCCAGCGCCTAACAGCTGAGTAATTAATACTTACGAATAAGAATATTTTATTAATTGCAGAAATACGGTACAGTGTTGAACGACACTCGCATTTTGTCGGATAGGTCCAAATGGCCGAATACTGGAACCTCAATCAAAATTAAGAGTCCTGCTATTCACAGGCTGTCGCTGTCTCTGCTAGCCGAAATGACAAGGACAGCGTGTGATTTGAGCGTCACTTAATTTATCTATCGTTCCAACATTCGGCTGTTAGTCGGTTGAACATCACGCGGCAAGCTGACGCCTGTTGTTTCACAGGGGCGCCCTCAACCTGAAGTACGGGTTTATGCTGCGCGACGACAAGATGATCCAGGTGAACTTCCTGGGCATAGCGCTCAGCATCCTCTATGTGATGGTGTTCTACCGCTACACGCCCAACAAGACGTCCGTGTGGGCGCAGCTAGGTGATATATCTATCTATGCTATTAGTTACGATAAGTCTCCTTTCCACGGGCGTAGCCAGGTTTTAGTTTCGGAGGGGGTTCAAGAAAATAAAACGACGGGGGGGGGGGGGGGGGGGTTAGTATAAAAGTTCTGATTTAGTCTGTTGATTATTTTTCTAAAATAACTTCAAAAAATCATCAGGGTTAATGGGGCGGCAAAATATGTTAATTGGCCTCGGTCGCAAAATTTCTAAATACGCCTATGTATATTGGTCAGATCTCTGTATTAGGTATATAAGGTTTGGTAAAATCAATTACGAATACTTCGGGCACATGATCTACTGCTTATTTAAAGACGTTTAAGCAGAAAAATATTTTTTTTTCCTTATATGGGCGAGCTCGCGTTTTGCGGAAAGTCACCCATACATGAGATGATTTTTTACTTTGAGTATGACAATTATTTTTCTACCCAAACGTCTTTACATAAGCAGTGGATCATGTGCCCCAAGTATTCGGAATTGATTTTACCAAACCTTATATATACCAGCCGGCCCATTTCGGGGTGGTTTTGATCCCCCTAAACCACCCCCTGGCTACGCCCATGCTCCTTTCACTCATCACTTATACGAGTTTCGGGCACAAGATATACGGCTTGTGCTTATGGTAAGACGTTTAGGCAGCAATATATTGGCTAGCCGCACATACCACGCGAAAAATATTCCATCCTCATCACCTTGATGAGTGGCAGTCTTCCACCGTGCGTTTCTCGCGTAACTTTCTGCCGCGCACTGTAAAACTCTGGAACGAACTGTCACCAGCAGTATTTCCGGACCTATACGACCTACAAACCTTCAAGAAGAGAGCGTATTCCCTCTTAAAAGGCCGGCAACGCACCTGCAGCTCTTCTGATGTTGCGAGTGTCCATGGGCGACGGTAGTTGCTTTCCATCAGGTGACCCGTTTGCTCGTTTTCCCCCTTATTTTATAAAAAAAAAAAACCATATTGACAAATTTATTCTGTCAATAATATTGCACGTGTGCGGCTAGCCATTAAGAAATCCCGTGGGAACCATGCATTTTGCCGCGATAAAAAGTAGCATATATCCTTCCCCGTGATTTACTCTATATCTAGGCCAAATTTCATCAAAATCGGTCCAGTAGTTTAGGAGCTTACTCGATGCAAACAAACAAACAAATCTTTCCCCATTACGAGTATAATATTAGTATAGATGTAGTTATTTATGTTACCATGTTGGCCGTTAGGTGGTGCGGGCGCGCTGATCGCGGCGCTGTTCGCGTACACGGAGTACGAGGACCCCGCCGTGGTGGAGGGCCGCTTCGGCTCCATCATCACCGCCTTCATGTTCTACCTCGTCTCCGCGCCGCTCCTCGGCCTGGTATGTTCAGTGTCCAGTGTCTATATGATCTACTACGACTCACTAAGCCAACACAAGCGTTATTTTACGACGGTTTTCTATATTGTCCGGAATCTGGTAGGACGGGGAAAATTCTGAGAATTGATAATAGAACTCTGCGCTAATACAATAGTGTTGATAATCGAAGGGCTTCTTTTTGAATTCTTCTCGTTTGAATTCTGAGAATAGGGAATATGCATAAAATATAAAAATAATTTAAAACATAATGATGATAATAGACTGAAAAATATAGCCAATGGCGAGAAAAATTTCAACATAAATGAGCAAGATATGAGCGGTCAAAGTTTTTAATCTATCTCTTTCTAGCAAAACGAAATTACTTATGAACTTTCTATGAAAGTCGTGTTATGTGACGTCACGGTACACGTCCGATCTCTCTGTCTAATAGACTAGTTTAAACGTTCACGTTATCTTCTTTATTTTTAATGATATCAAAAAACTGATTTTACCATACGGTTTACCAAACAAGATAGATCTATATATAAAAAAAATATAAAAAATACTTGTATATCCTATTGATAATATTATAGAACTCTGCGCTAATACAATACAGCTGAAAATCTAAAACTCAGGTGTCGAGTCAAATATCAATGTCATATCTGACAGCTCGCCGACGACTTCCATTTTCAACACTATTGTCACGAAGTATAGATACCAGGAGTCCGAACGGTATAGGCTTTTCCATAGTAATTATGTACACAATAACAAATCCAGATCTTAGTTCTCTTTTCTGCCGCTAGCTGTGCGAGACCGACGAGTACCGAGTGTTGCCAATACTATTATACCGAGTGTTGCCAATACTATTATTTATTACAATTATTTTTAAATTACCGTTAGGCAATTACCGTGTTCTACGGTATCTATTTTTCGAGAACAGTTTCTAAGAATTTCCTAAAACGTTTATATAATTAGATTTAAATCCACGTTTCTCTTAATATTTTCTTCCAGAGCTGTCAATAGCAACATTTAAACTTCCCGCGTAATTTCAAACGAGTGCTTGTCGGACCGTCGCGCGCTTTACCGGCAAAAATCTGTCCCCGTAATTGAGACCATTATTTTACATTACGTTCGGACTCCTGGTATCTATTCTTCGTGACTATTGTATTAGCACAGTTCTATTTTCAATCTTCAGAATTTTCACCGTCTTACCGGATTCCGGACAATATAGTCTCGCCTTACAGAAATCCGCCGTGAAATAACGCTCGTGTTGCCTTAGTGAGGGCAATTGCGATCCAAGGGAGGGGCGGTGTTTACGGGCGGCCGTCCCTCGTCTGCCGCCAGACTTACTTCTTAAACATAATTTTACTTTTCCTGTAGACTGTTAACAACTACCCCTAACTAATAAAACATTTACATATGATTAGCTATTATATGTTGCCGTGGTTGGAAAAGTCACTTGACATACGAAGACGGCAACATTGAATAAATAATCAGTTGTGTAAGGGGGTAAATAAATAAATACTTACCCCCTTACTAATAATCGCTGTATAAGCTTTGAATAGTTATACAGTGTTTGTCTCCTTCTATCGAATTAAAAATGTCACTTGTGTGACGTGAACAAAACACTATAACTATTGAAAGCTTATTGAGCGTTTATTAGTAAGGGGTTAAGTGAGTGGAAGAATTATACGATCAATATTGGAAACTGTTGTGAATGAGAATATTCGGCATCGATTGCATTTTTGAAGTGAAACCGCTATAACATCTATTAAAAGTGGTTTGACTTTTGCATTGCAAACACCTTCCTAGCAATAAAATTATCAGCTGAGCAAAATGTTGTAATTATGCGAGTTTAGCTATTTATAAAGTCTAATGTTAAATTCATTTATTCAGTCTTAAATAACCCGTTTACATCGCATACATTAAAATAACTGGTATTTGAGTGACTATCTCAAAATTACCAATTCAACATTTAGTATATTTTGAAAAAAATAAGTGCTATTCAACTTGTTTTAGGATTCCGTACTAAAAGTGTAAAAACGGAATTCCATTACCTGGCTGTATCTCCTTACCCTGATAGCCAGACAGTTGAAATTTTCACAGATGATGTATTTCCGTTGCCGCTTTAACAACAAATACTAACGACAGAATTAAAAATAATAAATAATTTAAGGGAGGCACCAATACAACAAGCGTGATTTTTGCCAATTTGTACGGAAATCTTCGTACGCGAGTACGACTCACCCTTGGCCGATTTTTTAAATGACATCACAGTGCAAAAAATGTCTTGTTGTCGATTAAATGAAACGGTTTCGTGGTGTGGCTAGCTAGTAATAACGGTATATTTCCGGTATATTTCGCTGATCCAATGACCTAATGTTATGATGAAGATGTTTTAAAAGTAAACTCTATTCTATACACTACTGACACTACAAACTTATTGAGGCATATAAATACATCACACTATGGCAAAGTGGACACAATATAATGTTCTATTGCATCATATTATGCCATATTGTGTCACATTGCATCATGTTAGGTAGTTAAATATTTCTCTTCCTAAAAATAGCGATTAACTGGCTATTGATAGATTGGAATCTCAGATAACTTATCTAATTTAGAACTTCTTATATGCTGCAATATATCTATAAATAAAGTAGGTATATAAATAAATGTAGGGTATAATGTGACCACATATATTTATACTTAAAGCCCCTTATTAATAAAAATATTTACATTACGGATACGCAATCCATGTTGCTGATCAGCCGAAGACGGGATCCTCTTCTTTCGCATAATTTTATTTGTCATAATTTCATTTGGCATACCTCACTTGGCATAATTTTACTACGCATAATAATACTTTGGCATAAAGGTTTCTTGGCATACTACATCATTAGGCATAAATATCATTTAGACTAATATTGTTTGTCCTAATTTAATAAGGCATAACTCGTAAGGCATAATTTTTCTTGTCATAATAATACTTTGACATAATTTTTTTTCGGCATAAACTCGTTAGGCATATTTTTTGTCATAATAAATTCAAGGCATTCTGTCACAAGGCACAAATATGCATAAAATGGAACGACATATTGAAAACACGGTTAAGGTAATTAAACGCATATTTATGAAACATTAAAAGCAGGTATTACACTCATATACCTAGTATAACATGTGTAACAGTAGGTTAAGTTGCGGCGGGGTGGCCCTTGGGCCACCCGTAAGCCGCTAACATGTTTAAAATAATTAGCTTGGCATGTTCTTAGATAGCAGTTCGTGTTTTTTGTCCGAGATTAATTTCGTAATCAGTCGAAAATTACAATTATAATTCTTATTTCGTCTTAACTCGCATACCCAGTAGAATTTATCATTCATTAGTATGTGAAAAAAAAATGCTACAAAGATGTATGCGTAAATATAATAGTATGCTTAAATATCATTATGCGTAAATATATTTATGCTTTTTAATATTATGCATAAAAATATTATTCTTAATGAATATTATGCGTAAAAAAATATATGCCTTACAAGAAGTATAATTGTTAATTATTATGCTTTTAGTAATTATGCGAAAAAAAATTATGCTAAGAAAGTTATGACAAATGAATATTATGCGAAACTACTATTAGGTCAAATGAAATTATGCCAAGTAAAATTATGACATATGATTTTATGCGAAAAAATAGGGAACCGCCGATGACAGCACCATGGATTGCGTATCCGTGGTGTAAATATTTTTACTAACAATGGGGGTAGATCGTAAACAATCTCTATATCAGTATGTCCATAGTCCTGGAGCGGCTTGTAACGGTAATATCTGTCGTTCGTTACAGAAAACGATAATGAAGAACAAGAGCACGGAGGGGCTGCCGTTCCCGCTGATCCTGTCCGGCACCGTCGTCACCCTCAGCTGGCTCATCTACGGCATCATCCTCAACAACACCATCATCGTCGTGAGTATCGCCTGGCGCTGCCGAGTGCCGGCCGAGTGCCCGCTACACACAATACGACCTCCGTAGTGGTTAGAGCATTGGCTCTCGACTCGGGAGGTCGTGGGTTCGATTCCCGCATTGGAACAACAAAAAATGTTGTTTCCAAGTTTGGTTAGGACAATGCAGGCTGATTACCCGATTGTCTGACAAGAAAGATGATCCATGCGTCGGATGGGCATGTAAAAAGCCGGACCTGTGATTAGACAATCTCTCATCAGTCGTGTTGGTTATCCGTCCCACTGGGTTATGAGAGTAAAGGAAGAGAGAGTGCTCTTGTGTACTGCGCACACACTTGGGCACTATAAAATTACTCCTGCGTAACTGGCCTGGTTTCAATGAAACCGGCCACCGTCACCGAGATCGGTGTTATTATTATTATTATTACTACTCACATGACGTCTGTAGAGTGCATTTACGTTACTTGCTTCACTCAGTAGCTGAACCCCAATTTTCGTAATTAACCTAGACTTTCAATAGATTATAAATCAATTGTCTTGATATCATAAACTGAGTTTTTGAATTTGGACCGATCAAAACGCGTTTAACGTCGGTTTGACGTTTATGGTTTTGGTGTTTTAACATACCTATCGATGCTGATTAGATTAGAGTAAGATTCAATTAGCAAAATCGACCTACTGATGTCGTAATAGAGAAGATGCATATATTTTTTTTATTGGTTTTCGAAAAGTAATTTAAATCAAATCAAATCAAATCATTTATTGCAAGAATGTGGTGGTATACATGAGGTCTTAAAAAGTTAAAATTAAATAGTTCCTACATTCTGCCATCAAAATGGCGTGTGCAATTATTAACATGCCAGATGCGCATGGGCGTAGCCAGGGGGGTGGTTTAGGGGGTTCAAACCCCCCCCGAAATAAGCTGGCTGGTATATATAATACAGAGATCTGACCAATATACAGAGGCGTATTTAGAAATTTTGCGCCCGAGGCCAATTAACATATTTTGCCGCCCCATTAACCCTATCTGAAAGATGATTTTTGAAGTTATTTTAGAAAAATAATCAACAGCCTAAATCAGAACTTTGATACCCCCCCCCCCCCCCCCCCCGTAGTCGTTTTATTTTCTTGACCCCCCCCGAAACTAAAACCTGGCTACGCCCGTGCAGATGCGTAACTTATTAATATAAAGCCACAAAATCTTAATAAACTCATAACAAATTAACCATTAAAATAATTAGTACAAATACAATGTCATAGGCAATAAGTAATTAATTATTATAATAGATAATGACAAAATGTATACAAATAAAAAATAAAAAGAAGAGTAAGTACATAATAAGCCAGGAAATATTGCCATAGCAATGGCATATCTACGATTAACCGTTGACGAAATACAGTCGTCAGTCATCACAAAAGAGAAATTGTTAGAGTGCATTAAAAACGCTCTATACAAAAAAATGTAGCATGAGTGACGTCACAGTTGTTGAAAATGTATGAGGATAAATACAAAATTGATTTAATAACTTAAATACTGCATTTATGTATATCATTGTAATAACAAAAAAATGACACAAATAACAAGAATTACTAATAATTTTCGTTTTGCAATCGAAGCAAGAAAATAATTGTCGTTTTATTTAATTTAGCCCTAATTATTGTACTTTTTACATTTTTCGGTCCATATTTATGTTGCCTTTCGGAAAATATAAGAATTTTGCTGATTTAAAACAAAATATGATGCATCTTCTCTACTGTTCGACATGGATTTTGTTGCCGACAGTTTGCTCCATTTTTAAGACGCTTTAGGGTCAGTTACACTTTTTAACTTTGGGTCGGTCGATGAACTGTCTATCTCTATTTTATACAATATACCTACGTCCTACCTGTATTTGTTTTGGCAATATACCTGCATTTGTTTTGAATCACAATTCGGGTCGGTCGATGAGCTATTTAGTGTCTATTTTTATTTTCAATATATCACATTATATCGGCGCTATTTATTGTTAGTAAGAGATTCCAAATTATTATTACGAACTACAATAAATACTCTTTATAAGCAGAAAAAAATACTAACACTGCGCTCTCTAAGGCGCTGAGGTCATTAAACAAGAAACAGAGGTGATAATATTTTAGAGGGAGTAAAGACTGTGCATAACATCAGTAAAATCAGCTGTGTGAGGTCAATGACCTTAACAGCGCCGTAACATGAATAACATAAAATATACCCGTAATTAATTTTGAACAACATATTTTAAAAGCAGTCTTGACTCTTGACACACAACAGAATTGCCCGTGACTTCTTTCGCTTTTATTCCTTTTATTAAAATGTTTGTTGAAGGCAAAGCTTTATTTTTCGGTATATATAAATACTTACTTATAGACATATTCCAAGCGATATAAAAAGTATATTTAGCATTCCGTAGACAATTGACTTAAGACTAACTAAAGGGCATGTTGGTGTCTTTAGCTTATGCATGTTTTGTCACAAAAATTCCGAATAAGCAATATCCGACACTTATTAGTAGATTGTGAAACAGACTCTAAGACACTTTCCTTTACAAGACTCTTCCGTTATTGACGTCATAACGCTTTATAAATCGACGAACGCCGGCTGCACCGTGCACGACCGAAAAATTGTCACGTTCCGCCTGAGCATTGCGTGCAAGCGAGAGCGTGGAACGAGCGATAGAGAGGCACGATCAACCTAAGCGTTTGGCTTGTGATGACGTTATTACGTAAAATTATCCGTGCAAGCGAGAGCGCAGAACAAGCGATAGAGAGGCACGATCGGCCTAAGCGTTCGGCTTGTGATGACTTTATCACGTATAACTATCGTCCGTCAACGGACTTAACAGACAATTATTTAAACAAATACAAAATCAGAAATTTTTTTTCAGTTGCAAAACGCGGTGGTGTTCTTGCTGTGCGCGTTCCAGCTGTCTCTATTCGTGGTGTACCCCAGCCGCCCCAAGAAGGCCAAGGGCAAGGGCAAGGCCAAGAAGACAGACTGATCTGACTCCACCGGCTCCACCCGGTATCACGTCTCCAACGTCTCCAAACTTGTACACTAAGTGGGCCCGAGGCCAAAGTTATAGCTCTATTTTTGTAAATATATATGTCACCGTAAAATTGTAAAAACCGTTCGATTGTAATAAAACTAGTGAAATTGTAAAATGTTGATAGACTTCCGACGCGAATATGCTGCCTATAATTTAACGTTTTTTGTTAGATTATAAATATATAGTTTTTAATCTTTCGACATATTTTTACAATCTCGTTAATTATTTTACAATCTACCGGTTTTTACAATTTTACGGTGACATAAACGTTAAATAAATAATGATTTTAAAAGAATGCATTCGTCGCGAATGCCGAATAGGTAATTATTTTGTGCCAATTTTAATTATGTTGCTCTTAATATATAGTTGTACAATTTATGTATGCCTGACAAACTAAAAGATATCAATGGATTTTTCTTCATGTAGGAGTCTTGCTGCGACCGCGGACTCGCCTTATCTAAACTACATACTGCCAATTTACACATAGGGAATTTTATTTGCATTTTATAACCAGTATTTAACGCATAATTAACTATACCGGATGGTGAATGTCTGTGTGTCCTAAACATTGTCTTCCAAATGTACAAAAATATATTTTAACGATTACGAACAACACTAAGGCTCAACTCACACTGGTGCAGAGTCGAAGCGACGCGACGCGTCATATTTTTCCGCCTACAGCATATTCATCTCTATTTTTCTATTATTTAAGTACAAATTTCTGCTATGTAAATATGGAAGCGCGCGTCGATGCGCGTTGACGCGCGCATTCGCGCTTCGACGCTCGGCTGGAGTCGAGTGGATTCGCGAATACAAAGTGGAACATGACGCGTCGCGTCGCTTCGACTCTGCGCCAGTGTGAGTTGAGCCTTAGAGCTGTGACCTCAATATATTATAATATACTATATTATGTTTTGTATGTTTAGATTTTTACCATTCCTTTATCTATATGCGCTATATTTGTCATCTTTACCTATGTATGCCTGGGGTCTTAGCCAACATGCCATCGTTAATTGCAATTACGAGCTTGGAAAATGTAATTAAATGGGATCGATATAACGTGCGCCAAGTTATATAGCGCGAGATACGTCATTAACATCAATACTATACAATTTTGATTTCTAATTTCGTGATTGTAATTAGCAATGGCATCTTGGCTAAGGCCAGAGATACTCAAACCAATATAAGGTTTCGCAAACTCGGCCATTTTTTTTTTCGAATATGACAATAACTGTTTTTTTGCACATCTTTACATAAGCAGTATAGCAGTATATAATGGAAGTTTCCGTAAATGATTTTGCGAAACGTTATATGGTGCATGTGGTGTCTTTTTCAAGTACTTTGCATTTATTAACACTTCTGAAATTGAATGAAAATATTATCTTCATTGTGTTATAGTACAATCTAGCTCAAGATAAAAGACATTTAACGGCATTTTGTATCATTTACCAAACAGTCTAAACACTATCGAATAGATAAGAGATAAAATTGTAAGCTCAACTATCGAATGTGATATGTACTAGGTTTGTTATATCAAATAAATACATTTTTATATCAATGCGTATGTCTTGATTATTTGTATTACCAAGTTCAATGTTAATTTTGACAATTTACTTACAATCAGTCTTTCGATTTATTTCTTTTAGAAGCTGACATAAAATTATGATACTAATTGAAGTCCAATTTAGCATTTAATTTTGTTTTTATATTAGTTTGGCAGCACATTAATTGATATGCTAATTTAGGTTGTATAAACTCAAACTCAAACTCAAAATTTTTATTTCCATGTAGGTTATAATATAACACTTATTGAATTGTCCTACATGATGCCTACCACCGGTTCGGAAACTAGCCCGGCGAGAAGAACCGGCGTAAGAAACTCGCACGGGGCCACCTTTTAGCAAAAAGATGGGAAAATTGTTCTTTTCAAAAAATATTTTACAATGTTGTAACTTAATCTATATAACATTAGTCATAAGTACATAGAACATACTTAAGTACATAAAAGCAGCCTTGCATGGGGCCATCTTATTCCCAAGGTGTGCAATCGTTAGTGAAATCACTGACTTTATAATAAGCTTTAGCACACAAACGTTCTTTAACAGCTTTTTTAAATTTATTAATGGAAAGATTTTGAACGTTTTCTGGGATTCTATTGTAAAGGCGTATACATTGACCTTTAAAAGATTTACTTTACTAAGTCTGATCACTGGTATTTCTAACTTGTTCCTATTTCTAGTATTCCTACAATGTGTGTCACTTTTCTTTTTAAAATTCGTTAAATTCTTTCTGACATACAACACATTGTCCAAAATGTATTGAGAAGCAACGGTCAGAATACCTATTTCTTTAAATTTTTCTCTCAGAGATTCAAAACATGACATCTTATAAATAGAACGTATAGCTCGCTTCTGTAGCACAAATATTGTATTAATGTCCGCAGCGTTTCCCCAAAGAAGAATGCCATATGACATTATACTATGAAAATAACTAAAATAAACTAGCCGCGCTGTATCCTCATCGGTAATTTCTCTAATTTTTTTGACTGCATATGCTGCAGAACTGAGCTTATCTGCCAGATTTGCAATATGGGGACCCCACTGTAATTTACAATCTAGTGTTATTCCTAGAAATACAGTGGTGTCCACTAAGTTCATTTTCTCATCATTTAATAGTATATTGGTTTGTGCCTGCCTAACATTTGGGAGGCTAAACTTTAAACATTTCGTTTTATTTGAATTTAAAAGTAAATTATTAACATTAAACCAATGTACCATTTTTGAGAGAGCACTATTTACCTCGTCATAATTTGACTGTCGTCGCTTCACATTAAAAATTAGTGAAGTGTCATCGGCAAAGAGTACTATCTCATGCTTATCTTTAACTAGATAAGGAAGGTCATTTATATAGATGAGAAAAAGAAACGGGCCTAAAATTGACCCTTGTGGCACACCTAATTCTATTTTGGTCCCAGTAGACCTTGTAGAATTAACTTCTACTCTCTGCGTTCTATTTTTAAGATAAGAATCTAAAAGTTTAAGTGCCGTGTCCCTTATACCATAATGGTATAATTTTTTGACCAACGTAGCATGCTCGACACAGTCGAAAGCCTTGGATAGATCACAAAAGACACCAAGTGCATCATGCGATCCCTCCCATGCCCCAAATATGCTGCATAGAAGACTGATGCCTGCGTCTGTTGTGGACCGACCTTTAGTAAACCCGAATTGGTTACTATGTAATAAATTATTTATGTTAAAGTGGGCTAGCAATTGATTTAAGATTATTTTCTCGAAAATTTTACTGAAAGTCGGTAGTATAGATATTGGTCTATAATTTGCTGGGTCAGACTTATTCCCAGCCTTAAAAAGAGGCATCACCTTGCTATGCTTCATTAGGTCAGGGAACACACCATTATTTATACAATTATTGAAAACTAAGGCTAGATAGGGGGCAATGATGTCAATTATTGATTTTATAACTTTTATAGACATACCCCAGAGATCGGTAGTATTTTTAATATTGAGTAATTTGAAGGTGTTAATAATATCTCTGGAGTCAATTTCTTTAAAATTAAAATTGACATCACATTCCTTGACATTTTCTCTGAGTATTTTTTCAGCAACTGCAGGTGAAGAATTTAAATTTTTTGTAGTTGAGACCGGAATGTCAGCAAAAAATTTTTCGAAGATTGTCGCGACCTCTAGGTCAGAATTTACCTTTTTATTATTAATACAAAGTTCAAATTTAGAGTTACGACTGCCTTTACCTCTTCCAGTCTCATCTGCAATTATCTTCCAAGTGGTTTTCACTTTATTTTTAGCGTTCATTATTTTTTCTTTTATGTGAAGTGCCTTCGCTGCTTGACATACTTTTTTAAAAATTTTTGAATATTGCTTGACATACAGTTTAAAAGATTCACTCCTATTAAATGTCTTTTCGTTATACAAATCATATAATCGCTGTTTACTTATTATAACTCCTGCAGTTGCCCAGGTTTTAAAATTACTTTTTCTATTATTTAAATTGACCGTTTTAGAAGTAAACACAGAGTTATACTGGGTTCTTATTATTTTAAATAGTTTATGAAACGCTTCATCTGAGCTATTAAACCCATCTAACTGTTGAATATTTGAAATTAATTTACCTCTAAATTTCTCAATACGTTTTGTATTCACAGGAATATAAACAAGCTTTTCTTGAGGTTTATTTTCACAATTAATATTAAATGAAGCAAATTGTCCACAGTGATTAGAGCTAAGCGCATTAATTATTTCTTTTTTATAAGGAGTAATATTAGTGAAAATATTATCAATACAAGTAGCTGCTGTATCACATATTCTTGTCGGTTCATAAAATAAATTACTGAGGTTATACGATTTTAACAATGATGTGAATCTAACAGTGGTGGAGTTTGAGTCTAATAAATTAATGTTGAAATCACCACATACAATAATCTTCTTGTTAGATGCACATATTTTTGTCAACATTTCTTCCATGATTTGTTCAAAGGAATCGTATAAACCTGATGGAGGCCTGTATACGCTTACAATAATAAGATGGCTCAACTCAATACAGGCTACCTCAATTATTCGTTCAGTAGAGAGTCTTATAATATCTTTACGTTCTTTAAATTTAATTTTTTTATTAATTAATATTAAAGAACCACCTCTAATGGCATTCTCTCGACTGAACGAACTAGCTACCTGGTGACCACAAAAGTTAAATATTAATTCATGTTTTCTAAACCAATGTTCTGATATACACATAATATCAATGTTATATTCATTAACAAACAACTCAATTTCTAATTCTTTACCTACCATTCCTTGCAAATTTTGGTGCACCAGGTTTACATTGAAATTACATTTTTTGTTAACATTTTTGGTAGGTAAGATAGGTAATACATTTAAATAATTTATATTATTGATTATCACATTGCTAGAGTGAGCCTCTGTTGTCTTAGAAACTAATTTAAATTATTTGGAACATATTCCAAGCTGCTGACTGTATAGTTGTCAGAATAATGACTCTGCTCAATAAAAGCAGTGGTCGGTTTAGCCAATTCTTTGGCTTGTCCTAAAACTAAAAAATGAAATAGCCATCTAGCTATGCGTCTAGTAAAAAACTGCGATAAGAAATACATATATCTAAATTACCTGCCTTTTATAGAACTAATTTATGATATCAGTCCATATTAATGTGGGTATAAACTATGTAAGTTCGTAAATAATTTTTATCTGTATTTTTGTTCTGTATTTGTAACGATTTCTAAACTTGAAAGGGGTTACGAAATTATTTTTTAAACCGATAAGATTTTAAATTAAAAGAACAATTGATTTAATAATATTTATTTACATAAGAAAATTCACCTAATTACATTTGACAACAAAAACTATCTAAATAACAAGAAACGGTGGCCGGGCCCAGCTCACACGTGGGTACACGTCCGTCCACAGACTCCTAGTTATCATATAATCTCCGACATAGTAATCAATTTCTAAACAGAGCACGTCTCAAAATACAAATTCTGCTAACATATTTGTGCGGAGCGGGATAGTCGAATCGATTCTCGAATGAAATACAATTATTTGTAGAACACAGTTTTATTTTTGTATTTTTAGAAATAATAGTTTTTTCATATTTGGGATAAATTCCTCACAGGTCAAGTGCGGTTAGAAAGGAACGTAGTTTATATTGCACATGCGCGGGCTCCGTCGGTCGCTGCCCACCTAACATAAATAAATACTTACAGAAACTACACCGAGCCGCGCCTATGGCCCAACAGCCGTCAGCCACGTGAGTATTGCGGGCGTATCACAGGTAGAAGGTAGACAAACGACGGTCACATTGTAAATAATATAGAATACTAGTGGTATAAATTTCAAAACCTTCAGCGTGATAAAAAGCTTTAAAAAAGTATAAAATCATAAATGCGCGATTGCCGTAAAAGTTTCGAGACAGGTATTGGACCATAGGCCCGAGTCTCATCTGGTAACTACAACTCGGTAGCGACTAAACTAGACCAAGCGGTACGTCTTAAGATTTAAATGTACAGGGATAATATACAGTAAAAGGTGAATCTCTCGTGTGGCGTTCTAGCGTGGACAAATGTTAAAATGAGTAGGATTTAGCCTCGAGACATCATGTCCACGTTAGACCTTCCCACGCTAGCACCGGTAGACTCCAACATAAACTACTACAACAAAATGTCAACAAAAGGGTTAATGACAAATTCAATAATAATTTACAATCAACACAACTCGCTTCACGTGTGCGACGTGAAGTGAGGCGCGGGCCGCGAACGTCCGCAACTGCGGCCGCTAGCGCGTCACTTCCCGACGCTCACTCACTCAACGTTCATACAAAAACATTACATACTAGGTATGTATAAACTTTCTAATGTTAAAACATGAGTGTATACTACATCGGCGCTTCACATGAGCCGCGATAAATTCATTTCAATACCATAAATAAAATTTTAATATAAAATCCAAGTAAATATTAAAACATTTAATCCAATATTCAGAACGTGGATGTCGTTAGTTTCCATGTATTAGATGCCATATTTTTAACGTAGTTACAACGGTAGAAAGTATATTACACAGTATTCACAGACACTTCTAGTATGTAAAGTTCATTTTGCACATGATTGGATAACAACTAATGGTTACATAACCAACATCAGTATCATGCCACCACTGAACTTCTTTCTATCTCATATGTTAAGTTCGGGATCATCAGTTGGTAACATGAAAACAGTGATTGCTCCTAGACATCTAGAATATATCGGACCATGAGTTGTTGAAATGATACTCGCGCGGGCGTCGCCAACGCCAGTTACAATGTACGCCAATTAAAACCTACGCTTGTCATGTTAATTTCATCAATGTTGCCAACGGCCAGCTTTTATTATGCTGGAATACTTTTTTATTCTAGTACCTCTTATTCTTTATAAATAAACGACACGCAGCTCGACTAACATATTAAGTTTAAATTTTGTGCTCAAAAACATTTTTTTTATAAAAGGATCCTTTAGTAATTACATCGGATTTCGGTCGTGCGAGTTACACGGTACACTAAACGCCAGTAGCCTCCACATGATGGAGGTTGGAATACAGGAGACCGTACGTTGTAGAAAATAGTGTCCCAGACATATGGACAAAATAAGTGAGGCGCTGCAATAGCCAAGATGTCTCAATTTGCCACCGATGCCGCAAATTAATTATACTACTTATCGACTCCACTACTTACCGCGGCTGGTGGTTGAAAAGTGAATTATAAATTCTACAAATTTTCAGGGACAGGCGGGCAATGCTTTAGCACGTAGCGACTCCCGGGATTCTAAAAACTTTAGGTATTTCATATATTTTTTTCCATACAAAATCGTGAAATGATAAAACGGCTACATGATACATCTGATTTCATCATATTAGAAATTATGTTTTAGACACATTTTTGACAGTTTTCAGAAGAAATGCGTAAATTGGCGCACATATTATGAGTTGAAAAAATATATGAAACGCCTAAAGTGGCCTTTTTAGACCCCCTGTATTCTAGCCTCCAAGCTCCACATGACAAGTTTACCGAAGCACTACGTAAGGTAAGGGTCTGTAAGGGTCACAATCTCCTTGGCATAACTAAACATAACTAACAGCTGCAAAGCGGCTGTATTTTGAGGCGTGTAACTTTCAGCGTCAACCAATATTTGGAATTGTATTTTGTGTATCTTACAAAAAGAAAATGGTTAACATAAATACTACAAACATGTATTGTCGGATGTTCGGTCGCTGGCACGCGGCACTTTAGACAGTACTTGGGACCTGTCGGCACCCCTATGCGGTGGGGTCCGCAATACAATTCCTGGACCTGAAACGATATTCGAATATTCTTTAGGATTTTTTAAATTATTTGTGAAACGCTCTATTTCGTTCTTGGTTATTTATACAATAATAACATGAACATAGAGTATAAAACTACATCAACTAAATTCTAGACAAAGCTCGTCAGAAGTCGCGCATATTAACACTCAAAAAAAAAAAAATTAAGGGTGAACAACCCTTATCACTTAGGGGTATAGAAAATAGATAGTAGCCGATTCTCAGACCTACTGAATATGCATATAAAATTTGGTAAAAATCGGTAAAGCCGTTTCGGGGGAGTATGGTAACTAACATTGTGACATGGAAATTTTATATATTAGAAGATAATAAAGACGTTTGATTGTTTGTTTGTTTGCATGGAAAAGGCTACAAAACTACTGGACCAATTTTAATGAAATTTAGGACAGATATAGAGTAGACCACGGGGAAGGACATAGGCTTTTAATCACGGCAAAATATACTTTTTCTGTGGGATTTTCTTTTGAGCACAAAGTCGTGGAAACATCTAGTTGCACTTAATTTAATATTAATAAAAGCAAAGAACTGAATTGAAACTTGTGCGATAAACTGAGAAGCTTCACACCACGTCAATCTGGCCCCGTGCTAAGTATCCGAAGAGCTTGTGTTGCAGGTACCAGACAACGAGAAGCATATTTAATACTTTTATATTAATTATTACATAATATACATAATATTTCAAATTATAACAAAACACTCTTATTGAAAGTTAAAGTAATGTTACCGCGGTAGAGATCGTCTAAGCTAAAATGACGCGCCCCACCTCCACATTTACTCACACAAGCAAATTTCAAATACACATAAACATGCAATTATTATTGGTCGTTCAGTTGCCAGTTATCAAACGTCACGTTATCGGATTTGTTGTCCAACTAGTTTAGTAGATCGTGAACTTGCGACAGGAGAGGACGTCTTGTTCTATACAATGTGACGGCGCTGCTCCATAGAGCGAGCGTTGTCGGATTTATCACCCGACTAGTCGGCCGTCATGTGCACATACAAATCATACTTCACCGAATAATGACACTCCCACACAGATGCAGTGCCGTTATTAATATTCGCACTCACACTTATGAATAAAGTAATTAAGTAGTGGGGCGCGTCATTTCAGTTTAGACAATCTCTAATACTGTTCCCGTTATAATTCGGTGGCGCCCTCTAAGATTAACTTTACATAAAATGAATTCGGTTGGTTTTGTGAGTCGATCCGGCGCCGTCAACACCACGCAATACCTGTGCGGAGGAGTTTTGCCGGGAACAATCAATCAGCAATATTGTTTTTTTTTTCTACATTTGTGTTATTTTAGTTTTTAATGTGTAATATTGGAAGAATATTATCAATAGGCAATCGGACAAATTTTTTTTATTGCATAAATGAATAGTGCTCTTAAATATGAGTAACTTCTCAGAAGAAACCGTATATCAAAAGTCAATATTTTCAAAGGTACAGCGATTTGTCAACAAAATTTCGCGAGTCTCCTAAAAACGCTCCATACTAAAGTCGACCTACAAATGACGTCACTTGTAGGTTATAGTATATGAAGTAGTATATGAAGTATATGGCCGCAGGAATATATTTGTAAATATCTCCGATATTTGTGCGTTTAAGTTCATACTTACCATAATGAATGTTTTTGTATATGATGTGAGTAAACTAATGATGTAGGATTTGTTTACCAATTGCGCAAAAAAAAAATTTTTTTTGGTATAGACTCGCGAAATTTTGTATACAAATCGCTGTACCTTTGAAAATATTGACTTTTGATATACGGTTTCTTCTAAGAAGTTACTCATATTTAAGAGTACTATTCATTTATGCAATAAAAAAAAATCAGTCCGCTTGCCTATTAGTTATTCGTTACAACTACAAAATGCGTGCTAAATTGGGTTTCTCGCCAAAACTCCCTAGAAAGTTTCAGTAAAGGGTCTACCACTTAACTGAATCGACTGACTTGACTCATTGATCCGACTATTTATTTGGACTTTGACTAGACTTCAGACATGACGATTTAGAAATACGGTGATGAAAATTTGAACGAATATTCTATTTCCCGTCTTTTTTACTTGACACTGGCAAATGGTTATAAGCCGACGCCGTATATACATAAATAAAAAACAAACCTGTGCGGAGCGGGCTACTGCTTGAGGAACGCGTCGTCGAACAGCTCGAGCTCGTGCGAGAGGTAGTTGGCCTTGTTGCGCAGGCGCTTGGCGGCGGCGGCGGCCTCGTCCAGGCGCGCGGCGGCGGCGCGCACGTCCGTCAGCTCCGCGTCCAGCTCCGTCGTCGCCTCGTCCACCAGCCGGCACAGCCGCGCGAACATCGTCGACAGCTCCCTGACACACAGCGAACGGGACCGTGAGTCGTGACGTCCACAGTAAATATAAACGGCGGACATCATGCTTTCTCTCTTACACACAGCATGTGTGAATGAGATAAAGAAACAATATAACCGGTGCACGTCATGCTTTCTCGTTCATACAAAACATATACATGTATGGGGTAAGAGTAATGTTCGTCGACAACTTAGTCATTTACAATTTCATAAATATAAATGTGTAAGCAAGTATAACTTCCAGAATTCAGCCGCCAGTTGTTTTCCTTATGTAAACAAGTATTATAGGCCGTTATACACGCTTTGTGCTACTCGTCAGCGCGGTGGATACTCACTGCTGCACCTGGTGGCTGCAGTTGGCGGAGGTGAGGTCGACGATGAGCCGCAACTTCTTGCTGGCGTGCGCGACGTACTGCCGCTTGAACACGCACTCCTGCGCCTTGGTGGTCCACGTGAGCCGCTCGTACACGTACAGCGCGCCCCACACCGCGCCCGTCACCGCCACCACGCGCCAGCCCACCGTCTTCAGCAGCAGCCCCGACAGCAGCAGCCCGCCCATCGTGCCCTGCGACGTCAGCGCGCCCATCGCCAGCCGGGACACCATGCCCCACTCCTCCGCCGACAGCGGGCCGAGCCCCGCCGCGCCCGCGCGAACCACCTCGCTCGACGGCGCCGCTGGACCTATCACCGGGGGAATCTGACGAAAAGATCCTAATTAGATCCGATCTGACGTAAATAATTACTTTCCCTTCAAACGTTAAGCGGTGAAGACTAAAGTGGCACTCACCGGCGTGTACTGCGGCGGGTTCTTGAGCGCGATCTTGTTAGTGTTGCGGCCCTGGAAGCGCTGTATGAGCGCCGTGATGCCGTACGAGAAGCGGAAGGACAGGTCCTCGTGGAAGTCGGCGCACAGGTTGTCGCAGTTGAGGCGGTACAGCACCTCGAAGGGCTGCTGGTGCGGCGCGACGACGGCGGCGGCGGCGGCGCGGCGCGTCGGCGGCAGCACGGCGTACATGCGCTCGGCCATGTCGCGCTGCGCCGCGTCCATCTCGTGGCCGATGTCGGAGGACAGGCGCTGCTTGAGGCGCTGGCCGAGCCCCGCCTCCACGTGGCGGTGCAGCGCGCGCTTGTACTGCTCCAGCGCGGCGCGCTCCGGCCGGAACGGCGCCGCGTGCTCGTCCACCAGCGCCGACAGACGCCGGATCTCCTGCGACAGCGTCAGCGACACCTGCCATTGCCGACACACACACGATTAGTCGGTAATCTCCACTAAACACTTAAATACACTAAAAATACGCTTGAGGTTTAATCTATCTTACAACGTAATGAGGATGCTGACTCCGTGGTTTTATAAATAACATCTTACATTATTTATGCATTGAATAAAGTTGTTAAAACGCCTATAGTCTTACTTGTATCGGCCCATGACGTTTTAACTTATGACCCGATATTCCTCTCATTTTATAACTACAATCGTTTATGTTTATCATATTTAAGACATGAAATAGCATATTTGGTATTGTTCACAACCATAACAACTAACATTTATTGGATTTAAACACGCAACGAGTCAATATCCCTGATCCTCGAGTATCACACACCTTGTGCTCGACGCTCTCGACCATCTTGCCGATCTTTTCCTTCATCTGGCGCGTGACGGCGGTGAGCTGGTCCTCAATGGCGGACAGCTGCTCCTGCAGCACACGCTGCCGCTCCACGCGCGCCGCCTTCTGCGAGCACGCCAACCCATACACCTGCGGGCGGAGCGCTTATGTTATACTTTTATTTACTTAAATACAAACGGCCAAAGAGCGTGTCAATGAGTATGAATTTATCGTGTAAATCATAGAGAGGAAAATCTCATCTATCAAAGTGTATTAAATACGGAGGTATCGCAAAAGGGTATGTTGTAATGAAAGCGATCAGCTTATCCATTAATAATAATAGAAGATTCTGCTTTTCAAAAAGGGATTGGTTGGTTTATTAGTATTAACTATAATTTCATCATATTTCCTATACTTTTATGGACACTTTTCGATAAGTCTACATTAGGGAGATTGTCCTCCATGGCGCCAATCGTACCTCGATCTGTCACTTTTGTACCGTGCACCTTTTTTTTACACCACACTCCAAATTCAGATTTTTAATGTCAGTCAGTAAAGTGAATGAAAGAAATAATAAAAGAAAAGTGAAGCAGATGTCATGGGATACTCATCCCAACTTACCTGTCCGGTAGTTGTGGTATAGTATACGGGTATGCGACCCCGGCTTCCCTAGCTATTACTGTCCTATCCCTTGTCCTCCTGGGCGGTAATATCCTACATTTTCTATGTCCCACTCTAACTCCTTTTTCCTCTTCCTTTCCACATCACCTATCCTTCCCTTTCCCTATTCCTACCCTCTCCGCCAATCCGTGGGAACGCAATGGATAATCATAAAAATAATTTAATTATCCAAAATGGCGGCGATGTGGTTCGCCACCCATCATGTCTCGTTCTCGCGGAGGCGAAAAGTGGCCCATGGAGAGCCGCTTCGCTACGTTGAATGTAAGAGGAGGAATGGATGGTAAGAATGAAAGTGGACGAAGCGAATAAGTATGTAAGAATAGGGAATATGCATGTATTTTTTTTATTTTTTTAAACGTTTCTACTGGTTATATAATTACCAAATATATATATATAACATATCCAAAAAATTATCCATTAAGCTGGAAAAAATGTTTAAAAATCACTATAATTTTTGCGCGGTTTAAACACGCCATTTTCGCGGGCTGGGTTGTGACGTCATCGTACACGAAAAAGACAGTTGACAGTTAAAATCATAGATGAGTCAGAGCATAGAATTCAATAAACGTCATCATGTCATTGTCATGAAAACAGCGTCGTGTAGTGTGACGTCACACACGCGCGTCACTATTGGTCGCGAGTCGCGACCAATGGTGTTTCGCAATTTTAAATATCCCGGGCTGATTTTCCATTTTTTATATATTTTTTTTTCGGTTTAAATAAGAACTAAATTTAAAAAAATCCTTTTAGTTATAATGTGACGACAATAAAGAAAGGGAAAAAAAACATTTCAGGCAAATTAAATTTTCATGCATATTCCCTATTAAGTGTAAAGAAGTGGTCTCTGCCTACCCCTACGGGAAAGAGGCGTGATTATATGTATGTATGTATGTAGTAGTGTGTGTGTGACCTGGTCGAGCGCGGCGCACACGTCGCCGGCGATGCACTTGCCGCGGCGCGAGTGCTGCGCGAACTTCGTGCGCACGGCCGACTGGCTGATGCACTCCGAGAACTTGCGCTCGAAGTCCACGAACTCGAAGTACCGCACCTGGTGACCATCCGCCAGCACCGGCGCTGTAACACCCCAGGATTATATTATTTCCGATAGTTCGATATCAGTTGTGCAACATAATTTCCCCCCGTTGTCTTGCAATCTATATTCTATACTCTGTTCGGATTCAAATTAATCTGAACTCAACAACAAACTGTGTGTCGTTGTATTTGTTTTTGCACGGTAATTTACAATGGTAGCATTTATAGATAATAGAAAATTTGTTTACGTTATACGTAAACAAATTTAAATTTGAAAACATAGTGTAAATTTTTTTATTTGCCACTATGGTTTGCAAATGAACAGTTTTATTTGTTTTACATCTTTAGTCTCAACGGCGATAAAGTAGGCAGTATTGTGTTTATGTATGTTATGTTACACAATATGTAATTGTTATATCAGAACCATAGATTTTGATATTGACTATTGAAAATTAACATTGGATAGCGATTAGCAAATGTCGTGGGGGGGTACTCACAGGAGACGGGCTTCTCTCTCTCCCGCATGCGCGTGAGGAGCGCCTCCTTGGCGGAGACGAAGAAGATGCGCTCCTCGGCCTCCTTCGGCGTGCACACGCGCAGCTCCCGCGCCAGGAAGTCCACGCAGCGGTTCGCGTGCTGCGTGCGCACCTGCAATAGCAGTAGGCGGACTGATGATTATGATTTATAATTAAGAACACTCTGGCCAGTTTCTGAGGATTTAAATAATAAAATATAGATTTACATAAACTCTAGGTAAACTAGGTGGTCACTAATTGATTTTTTTTATTGGAGAATAAAGTATTTTGTCAAATTATAGCAAAATATTTGGAAGTGAAATGGAGCTTTTAAATTTTTTATCAAAAATTTATTCTCAATCCATTATCATTGAAAAACATGCTACGTCAAAATTGGTTCATCCGTTTAGGAGCTACGATGCGACAGACAGACCAACAGACACATGCACACACACGACAAACTTATAACAGGAGTAAGAATGAATGAACAGATCAAAGATGTAGATAAACATTTCACCAAAATAATCTACAAATATCAACATTAGAATATGTTTACATTGTACTGTTTTTGCAGAGAATTGTTTGGCAATTATGTTTTGGCAGTCACCCAGTTCTACAACAAAAGCCCTTATGATGTAACGATTTACATTAAGGTGGGACCGCACTAGGCGGAACTACGCGGCAGCGGAACTACGCCACGCGGCACGGCCAAATATTCTTTGTATGAAACTATATGAGATATAACGCACTACACGACACTGGAACTACGCGACGCCGCACTCCATTGCGGTAGTACTAGTAGGGACGCGTCGTGTCGCTTCGCTGCTGCTTAGTGCGGTCTTACCTTTAGTCGTCAATCATCGCTAACATCAGTAAATATGTGGACTGACCTGGTCGAGGTACTCGGGCTCCGAGGCGGAGGCGTCCCATCTATTGTTCAGTATGAATATGTTCGGCTGGGAGATTTTCGTTGAAACTTTGTGAAAGAAATTCTTTTCCTGTAATAAAACATTTGCGGATTCTTTTCAAAAAGTCATAAATTTTTATTTAAAATGGGTTTACAAAAAACACTTGCGGTGATAATAATTAAAATATGTACAAGTTGGCAAGAATATTAGTAGATTTCTTATATATTTAACTCCTCATACACTGGCTTGTTAACAAGCCAGTGTATGAGGAGCTTGAGTAGAATTTCATCAAAACATCCAAACACCTTTTGGAAGTGAACGATAATTGAAATTTGAATTGACTGAAAAGAACAGACATTCTTTAAAAGAGCCATATTAAGGTGATAATATTGCTTTATAATGTGTCTGGCCTAAGAGTCTCTCAGTGCCGGTCACCTTGCCCCTAGCCACAAGCAAGAGTTTACTTTGCTACATTACTAAAGAAGTACGTACGGTGACCATGAGCGTGGACTCGGCGTTAGCGACGAGCACGAAGACGTCGGCGTCGAGGCAGTAGCGGTCGATCCAGTCGTCGGTGTCGGCGGTGACGTCCACGCCAGGGCTGTCCACCAGCACCACGTCGTCCCGCAGCAGTGCGCACAGCTCGCGCGGCCAGCTCACGCGCACCAGCGCGCACTCCGCCAGCCGCGACGCGCAGAGCGCGTGGCCCAGCTGCGATACTGACTGGAACACATATGCCTTTTTAATATTATGTAGAAATAAAATCCGTCCTTCTACTACAGTATATGTAATTGATTGTACTGTCGGTTCTTGGTGGAAATTCATGTTGAACACTAATAAAACACAAAAGTGCACGAAGCACTTTTTCCACTATATTAAGATATAATTATCAATTTTAATAAATAACACGACTGGTTCCGAAATAAATCATCATCAGGTGTAGCTCATTAGTGTAGGTAGTTTTAAATAATTAAATATCTTCAAAACAAATAAAAGGGTTGTCAGCATCATGAAATTTTATACTATTTGGTAGAATTTTTCTCCCAAATACGACTATTTTCTATTGATGTTAAAATTAATATTTAGTTGGTTTTACCGATTTTTATATTGATAAATTAATAACGTTATGGTTAGAATGTCAAATATATACAGATGTCAGAGCCTAAAATTAAAATTACTATCAAATTATTAAATGTCCAATAAAATAATATAAACAATGTCAAACTAACTTAATAAAACGATACTATTGTCTAATTACATCACCAATTTACCTAATTGAATTGTCCATAATATTAAAAATTATAAAAATATTAATATCTATACCAATGTCAAATAATTAAACTAAATTAAATAATGTCAATAAATAAAATAAAATGTCCATAAAAGTATATAAAATTAATAAATATCAGGTCAATTAAACAAATTAATGGTGAAATGTAAAATAAATTAATGGATAAGTAATAATTTAAATATCCTGCAATAATATTGAATTTGATAGGCATGTCTGGTCGTTTAACAAGTTCCCACATTTTTTGTGTCTGTTGACTTCAAGTGCTTCCAATGCGTCCATTTTCTTGCTTTTGGGCAAAACATGTAGGTATTTGATGTTCTTGTCAGGTTTAAAATTATGGTCGTTATTATTTAAATGCTCAGCAAACGTAGATCTTTCTGTTTTTCTTTTCCAGGCTGTGATATGTTCTTTTATCCTGGTTTTAAATTTCCGCCCCGTCTGACCTATATATATACCTCCACATGTTTCACAACAAAGGCTGTATATTCCGCTGTTGTCCGAGATGCTAAACTTGTCCTTGTTATTACACAACAGACTTTTTAGGGAACCCGTAGTGTAGAATGCTACTCTGGTCTCCTTGTTTTGCAAAATCCTTTGAAACTTATATGATAAAGGGCTAATATAAGGGATTTTTACCCAAGTGCTATTTATTTTTTCTTTATGTTCTGAATGATCGTGTAGCAGTCTGTCAGCCATCCTTCTCTTAGCTTTTTTAAGAATTGTTTGAAGACAAAACAAGGAGACCAGAGTAGCATTCTACACTACGGGTTCCCTAAAAAGTCTGTTGGACAAGTTTAGCATCTCGGACAACAGCGGAATATACAGCCTTTCTTGTGAAACATGTGGAGGTATATATATATAGGTCAGACGGGGCGGAAATTTAGAACCAGGATAAAAGAACATATCACAGCCTGGAAAAGAAAAACAGAAAGATCTACGTTTGCTGAGCATTTAAATAATAACGACCATAATTTTAAACCTGACAAGAACATCAAATACCTACATGTTTTGCCCAAAAGCAATAAAATGGACGCATTGAAAGCACTTGAAGTCAACAGACACAAAAAATGTGGGAACTTGTTAAACGACCAGACATGCCTATCAAATTCAATATTATTGCAGGATATTTAAATTATTACTTATCCATTAATTTATTTTACATTTCACCATTAATTTGTTTAATTGACCTGATATTTATTAATTTTATATACTTTTATGGACATTTTATTTTATTTATTGACATTATTTAATTTAGTTTAATTATTTGACATTGGTATAGATATTAATATTTTTATAATTTTTAATATTATGGACAATTCAATTAGGTAAGTTATTGGTGATGTAATTAGACAATAGTATCGTTTTATTAAGTTAGTTTGACATTGTTTATATTATTTTATTGGACATTTAATAATTTGATAGTAATTTTTATTTTAGGCTCTGACATCTGTATATATTTGACATTCTAACCATAACGTTATTAATTTATCAATATAAAAATCGGTAAAACCAACTAAATATTAATTTTAACATCAGTAGAAAATAGTCGTATTTGGGAGAAAAATTCTACTAAATAGTATAAAATTTCATGATGCTGACAACCCTTTTATTTGTTTTGAAGATATTTAATTATTTAAAACTACCTACACTAATAAGCTACACCTGATGATGATTTATTTAGAAACCGGTCGTGTTATTTATTAAAATTGATAATTATATCTTAATATAGTGGAAAAAATGCACGAAAAATTGTGTTTTATTAGTCTTCTACTACAGGGCAACCGTAAATTGGAATAGGATAAATAGTAGTAACATAATTCGCATGTTTTAATTTATTGCTTTAGGCTTGTAAATGCAACAAACAGAAAACAATATTATATGTAATATATTATTACTTAAGTAGTTAGTTACATACATTTATCCATCCTCACAATTAATATTATTAATATTTATTTTAATAATATTATTAATAAGTATTAATATAATAGGTGCACTACAGAGTTACATAACCATTGTGCCACAACTCCAAAATTTGTACCTCAACAGTCAATACAACATTGTGGTGCAAATATCAATACTCACTGTGACATTTTACAGAGATGACTCATTACTTTACTAGCTCAGTGGATAATGTTATAATTAGATTGACATGTAGAAATATTTTTGTACTACTTGTGGATTAAATGACCTCAATCTATTTTTATCATTACAGATAAATATTTCCTACACCCTATGGTGTCAATACCTGGACATTTAATTTCTCATCCGAGCCCTCGGTTCTTATGTAGGCCTCATCAGTGTCGGATCCTTCGACCTGGAGGAAACAGTTGGTGGTGTGTCCGATGCCGCTGGGTAGTATCTTGTCATGTAACATGGCATTTATCACTGTACTCTTGCCATTGCTTGTTCTAAAATAGAAAGTTGTGAAATTGACATCATATTATAATTAAAAACAATTCAAACAGTTCTATTCAATAAAAAATATTATAAAACTAAAAGAAAAATAACTGCATTCACTATTAAGATTAAGGAAGTTTTTTTTTTATTTAATTTTATTTTAGCTCATATTTTCCAAGTTTGCTATTTATAAATTCTTATGTACTTACATTAAAAAACTTTTCCTTTTCATATAAAAAAAATAACAAAGGTAACTGATGTATTAAAAAAAACTAGAAAACTTAAATGGAACTGGACTGGACACATAATGAGGGATGGAGAGTGGGATTGGCCATGGATGTAATGGAATGGTACCCTAGAAATGGTAAAAGACAAAATGGATGACAGATCAAACATTGGGAGGATGACATTCCAAAGGGATGGAGCAGGATAACCTGAGACAGAGACAAATGGAAGGAAATGGGGGAGGCCTATGTCCAAAGACAACCTGACTAAAAATTCAAAAAGTTTGGTTTATTTAATATAAGTATTAGTAAAAAACTGTATCATCAGTGAATAAAGGCTGCTGGAATAAATGTATTTATTTATTTTATGTACATTAAAAAGAAACTTACCGACCAAAAAAGGCGACTTTCATGTGATCCCGTTTAAGCACTTCTCGTATTGCCTGCACCTTGCTAACATACGCCTCAACATTGGCCACATCCTGGGGACTCGCAACTCCATTGTCTCCTGAGACAGCTGTATTCAAATTTGGAATTGTGAGATTTAATATTAATATACCATAAGCTCTTTTTAGTTGTTTAATTTAATATGAAATATATTTGATATTTATTTTTACATCATCCAAATGAATAACATAGGATCTGATTATGGCTATACGTATATATATTGAGTCACTTGCAGATATAAAAGAGAAAAGAAAAATGAATGCACTGCTAAAAATAATCAAAGAATGTGCATGGAAAATAGCTCACCGTGCATAAACGCCACTGCATCCTTAACATAGTCGTCAATCTCCACAAAAATATCATTGATCTTCTTCTTGGCCCTCACAAATATCTGTAGAGGTGAATCCACATTGGACATGTTCACGCGGACCGTCCCATTGTTCATTGCCACATTGTGGGGCCCGTCGCCGGCCATCATCGAAATGGTACGGTTAACATATGCAGCCATACGGGAAGGAAATAGTCACGGTTTTCGTTAGCGGTAGCTTACACTGGACAATGCCAATAATATTTTACGATACCACTTCTATGAGTGAACACAACATGCAGGGTGAAAACTGCAACAAAATATAAACACTATACATAACACAATCCAGCGTGCAATCATCGTTTTACGCTTTACGCACACGTGTGTAGTAATTGCAGCTCACTTATATCACACTGTTACATTATATTTGAAAGAAGTGTGTTTACTCAGAACATTGCAATACCAGATTGTATTATTTTAGAAATAAAATATAATAAGCAAAAGTTAAAGCTGTGCTCAGAATTAATTATATTTACTCTAACAAGCCACTCAGAAAAGGGGTTGTGTATTTTTACCTATTAGAATTAATATTTACTTAAAGAATAAATTTCATCTAAACAACTATCAGTGATAGGTAACATTTGTATCTTTTAACATTGACCTCCCACATGCCTTATACACAACCTCATCAGAAACTTAGTTATTTATTAGAAATTGATTTGTTTTTAGAAGTAGAATATCATAAAACAGTTGTAAAGTAAGTAGGTATAGCACAAGTAGGAACAGATTACAGAGCAATCATGAGACAAGCAACACTGTGAGAGGATAGAGCACCTTGTCATCTCGTTGCATCCTAGACGAAGTTTTTCATTTCTGCAGTCCAGCAGCATGAAATTATGTATAAACTTTAGACTATTTATAAATCAAGATTAATGTTGTAAGACGTAAAACAAGTGACAACCGCAGAAGTATTTAATAATTACACCGACTTACTTTTTATTGTTATTTATATTGCTTTACTATTTGTGCACATTTTTGTACTACTTACCTAATATTTAGAGCGGCATGTTGCATTAAAATTTACATAAAATCGCTAAATAAAAAAATTTGATTTTGTTACAATTTCCTTTGACAATTTCGTTCGGTGATTTCTTTTTTTTTTTATTTACCTAAATATTTCATATTCAAAGGGTATTGGTCACAAGCTTTATTTGTAAGGAGCACCTCAGATGGTCATTATACCTACGTAGTGAATAAATACATGGTATATACACTATAGTAATATTTTGCATATATTTATGCGATAAAAAGATGTTAATTATAAACGATTCTGTAACAAATTAAGCTCATTCATCATTGCCCATTGCTCTGCAAAATGAACTGACAGATTGTTTTTTTTTTCCGTGTAATCTTTTTTTTTTAATTACCGTGGCAACCTTTTTTCCGTTTTTTTTTATTAAACGTCAATCTTGACATGAACTTCACGAACGGAGGAATTGACATTTTGAAAAATGGCGGATGTAAAGAAGTGAATGTACCGTAAAACGGGGTGTATAGAAATTGCGGGGTGAATAGAAAAATTATCAAAAAAGTTTTCAACGTTAGTGTTTGATTACTTTTTATTGAAGAATTTTGGTAGAATTTTAAATTATTACACATCAACATTTTTTCTTTGCGTTGGCAACAATTTCCAAACGTCAGAATTGATATTTTCCGTTAGAACTTAATTCAAAGTGAACCCTCTGTGAACCTCGTTACATTGTACTACCGAAACTCTTGATTTTAGGTGTAAATAATTTGGTAATATTGATATTTAATGTGTTTATCTCATTACACGTGTGATAAAATAAATAAATACAGTGAAGGTAAGTGAGTATCGGTTTTTAAATTAAAAATAAATTGATAAAATACAGAACATGTAAATTTACTGCATAAAAGGGGTCAATAGAATCTATTGAGGGGTGAATAGAACTGTAGTATGGGTATAATGGGAACGTATTAGGGGATAATAGAAACGCTTCATGTGTGAATAGCAACGAATGAGGGGTGAATAAAGATAAATTAATAGGGTTGTCAAAAACTATTAACAAAACTAAATAAATATTTTCATAGTTTCTGTATCATTAGGATATAATGAATAGTATATTCATATTATATAGATAAGTACATTCTAAATAGTATCTGAGAGCTGTAGATTAGTGATTGATAGGTAAATAAATAATCTTTTTTAAGTGAATTTTTTTTTACAGGTACATATCGCCGTAGGTATATATTTATATACATATAAATTAAATATGCCGCGTGTATATAAACCCGATCCTACAAGGAAAAGGTATAAAAAATATGACACGGAAATAATTAAAAAAGCCGTGGAAGAGTATGCAACTTCTCGAAATGTGTCATTAGAAGAAGTTGCAAAGAAATACGGCATACACAAATCGGTATTGTATCGTCACAGTACTCGGGATATGAAGAGACATGGAGGCCAAAGAGCTTTATCCGATGATACTGAAATGTTCATCATAGAGAATATAAACAAATGCGCAGAATGGGGCTATCCCTTAGATACTATGGATCTCAGGTACATAATAAAAATGTATCTAGATAATATAGGAATAACCCATAAGAGGTTTAAGGATAACTTTCCAGGACCGGATTTTGTGCAGAGCTTTCTAATAAGACACAAAAGTGAGATTTCTCAAAGAGTTTGTGAAAATATCAAGCGTGTGAGAGCTAAGGTATCTCCAGATACAATTAAAGAATATTTTGTGGAACTTGAGAAGTCTTTAAATGGTGTACCTCCTTCTAACATAATCAATTATGACGAGACTAATTTGTCGGACGATCCCGGGAGGAAGAAAGTACTTGTCAAGCGAGGGTCCAAGTACCCTGAAAGGGTTTTAAACCATACCAAGTCTTCCATATCTATTATGATGGCTGGTACCGCAGATGGCAAAATGTTGCCACCATATGTGGTATATAAAGCGACTCATTTATACGATTCCTGGGTCCAACAAGGTCCTGATGGTACTCGATATAATAGGTCGACATCTGGGTGGTTTGATGGAACCACTTTCGAGGACTGGGTGCAAAATATGGTGATTCCTTATTTTAAAGATTTACCACACAAAAAATGCTTAATTGGAGACAATCTGTCTTCGCATTTATCAGCAAATTTGATCCAAACATGTAAAGCGCACAACATCGATTTTGTATTCTTACCAGCCAACTCGACCCACCTGACGCAACCGCTCGACGTAGCATTTTTTCGCCCAATGAAGCGCGCCTGGAGGCAATTATTATTAAAATGGAAGAAAACAGATGGGCGACAATTACCCACTTTACCAAAAGGTTGCTTCCCGAAACTATTGAAATTGTTAATTGACGAACTTAATGTAAATGCTGAAAAAAATATTATTGCCGGATTTAAGAAAACTGGGATTAGCCCTTTAAATGCACACGAAGTATTAGCCAGACTTCCCGATGGAGACTTACGTGAAAATTATGAAAGTGCTGTAGAAGATTCTGTTGTGACTCTTCTCAAAGAAATGAGATATGGTTCCATGAACATTGTCGAGCCAAAAAGAAAGAGAAAACTCAATGTACTCCCAGGTAAAAGTGTCGCTGTAGAAGAAATTGAAGATTATGCAGAAACTGATGTTGATAATATCCTCAATAATCCTGGTCCATCAGGTATAAAAAATAAACGCAAAGGGCTTATGAAATCTAAAACATCTAACAATAAAGCTGTAGAAGAAATTGCAGATAATGCAAAAACTAATGTTTATAATAGTATGGAAAATCTTAAAAAAACAAAATACGATATGAGTATTCCAGGTCCATCAGGTATAAAAAATAAAGGCAAAGGGATTGGCAAAAAAACTAAATCGTCCAACAATAAAGAAGAATTTAATAACAACACAGAACAAGAAAAATTCAGGGATACAAGACAGGTAAACGATTACGATTGCATCACGGCTTATGAAAATAATGATAACGTTTTGGGAAAGAAAAATTACGGTAACGTCACGGCTTACGAGAATTATGATAATAATATGGGACAGCAAAATGACACAGAAAAAGAAAACTACGATCAATACGATATTAAAATGGGAGAATTATCTAATGATATAGACATCAAAAGTTTGCCCATTCTCTTTTTTGACAGCTTATGTGAAGAGGTTACAATCAGTACTGGAGAAACTGCTGATGATAATAATATTAAGGAGAGTAAAATAAAAATAGTATCAAACGAGATGGTAGTCAATGATGGTCAACTTAACAAAAAATACAGATTACCTATTATAAAAAAAAGCACGACTGTAGGGGTAAAAGACCTCATTAAATTACCAAAGAAAAACTACACAAAAAATTACTATAATAAAAGTGAAGAAATATTAAAAATTTTAGAAGAGGATGATGTGAAGTAAAAGTGTTTTTTTTTATAATAGCTATAACATAGGCTAAAGTTGATTACCTGTGATAATGTTTGCTATGATAATTATTGTTAAGTTTAGAAGATTAAGAATTTTGTTTTTTTTTTAGATTTTTTATTATTTTAACATAGAAGTACTGACTATGATTCTATAACGTAGACTGAAGTTGATTACCTATCTGTGATAATTTTGATAAAGTATGTTAATTGTTAAGTTCACAAGATTTTATAATTGTTCATTTAATTTAGAAAAAAGATTTTATTTTGTTTTACTCCATTCTAATAAAAATACGAATAAATATGTTGTTTGATTTATTGAATTGAGATCATGACATTCTGTACAAATAAAATCAGTTTTTTATACAATTGTTTAAATCACAAAATTAAATTTTTAACAAACCAAACCAATGTTTAAACACACAACCTTACATTTTGCATGTTGGTTAAGTATTTTTGGTAGCCCTAACAGTTTTTCCATTCACCCCTTTACGCGTTTCTATTGACCCCAGTTGTTGGGTAAATAGAAATTGTACATAATTTTTGTAAAAACTGGAAAACCTTTGCTTATAGTTAAAAAAATATTGTAACAGCTCGTTCTCTATAGTACCGGACACGATATTGAAGTCATTTTAGACAAAAAAAAAAGTCACAGGCAACACATTCATAAGACAAAGTTGAAAATGATTGCTATTCACCCCGTTTTACGGTATACGAGAGAGACGCTTTCCAGTTCTTTAAATTAAAAACTTTATTTGAATTAAGTCATAGTAATTTCAACTGCCCGTAAAACCAAAAAGCAACAATGTCGCGATCAGTACGTGCTGAAACGAGAAACCGAGTCAAAGATGATATCAAAAGAGTCATGCAAGCTGTTGAAAAAGTTCGCCATTGGTAAGCATGTATTTTGCATATTGTTTTATTAGTAGGTATTTAAATTCAGTAAATAATATTATTTCGGTGAGTTAAAAAAATATCTCCTTCAATAATTTATGAATTACGTAAATAATATTTTTAAAAATAGGGAAAAGAAGTGGGTAACTATCGGTGAGACGACGATGAAGATTTACAAGTGGGTTCCGATATCCACAAATGAACAGAAAAAGAAACATGCGGCCAAACGAGAGAATAAGGAAAATACTCTCACTCCTAAAAAAATGCACGATTCATCCAATTCCAATTTCGGAATGGCTGAGGATTCTAATACGTGTAAGTTGATTATGTTACTTCGATTAGTTTTTAGACCAAGTTGAATATTATTAAATTCTTTAGTTAAAAATTACAAAAACCTTTGAGTACACTGCACTTGCTAAAGCTGTGTTACTAGAGCTGGGTGTGTAGCGGTTTTTAGAGTGCATACCTATGCCCCCTGGGACCGAAATTATTCTACTGTAGCAATGGGAACCAAAAAAATAATAATAGCTAACTATCTTTATATACTTACATATTTTTAGCATCATATTTTCATTATTTAATATTACAAAATAAATTAGATCCATTGAATAAGATTTTGTCAATTTATAAGCTAAATTGGTTTTTCAGGCTTTTCTACTGTGAGCGATTCTCAGGGGCCCACTGACTTTACATCAACACAGCTAACCTTTTCCGAAGACTCAAACTCCCAGAGTAGCGGCACCACAACACCAGCAAAAAGATTAAAAACCGACTGAGCCGGCAATAACAATACTCATAAGGACTGTGAATAACACAAGAGACTGTAGGTGTGAGTCAAGGTGATATGTGCAACACGAATTGTTCCCTGTGCTTGTGACAAATTATATGTGTAATGTGTATATAACAAAGTGTAATATGATATTAATTTTAATGGTAATGAGATGAGATGATAGGTTATTTTAATTTAACAATTAAATATTTATTTAAGGCAATACAGACTTCATTATTTTGCACCTACCTTGTATTACAGCCTAAAAGATTTGTCACATGTTTTTTTCTAACAAGATATGCATATTTTGTACAAAATATATAAAGTAGACTACAAACAATAAAAAAGGGAAAAATACTATTTTCAATAATAACAAATGGCATGTATTTAAACTTGCGACAAAACAATTAAATTTTGGATGTGAAAATACCCAATATTGAATACTAAATTACCAAGTTGGCGAAATAATGTAAGGAACAAAAAAAATACAAATCTGGTGACTAAATAATACCACTGAGTTTTCCAAACTGGCAGACAGATTATATTTTAGCGAACAAATAACTATCTTGGCGACAATTTGTGAGTACACATTTAATTTAAGAATAGGCACATATACCTATTTTCCCTGATGTAGGCAACTCAAAAAACATACAAGCAGCAAAACGAGCGCACACAAAAAAAACATAAAGGAGCGTACAAAATTCCCAATTTTTAATTTTTCTCGGTTTTAGGGAGGTGTAGATTATTGTGTAGATTAATTTTGAAATTTAAAAATGGCTGATATTTATTTTTCGTAAACTTGATATGGGTGTCGTTTACCAGGTTTTTGGGAGTGCTGGATACGAAAATGACATTCGTTTTGAAATTCCAATATGGCGGACATACTTAATTTTATAAAAATAATATAGGTGTCCTTTTATTGGTTTCTACAACTGTTTTATTGTGCTGATTACAAAAAAGTCATCAATTTTAAATTTCCTTAGTAACCCCGCAACCTCATGTTTTTTCATGATGGGAGAAAAAATATTTCGAAAATCCTGAATTTTCCAACATTTCTATAAGTAGCTTTATACATTCCTAGTGTCTCAATGTACAGCATTTACTTCTTTTTTTTATAAAATTGATTCTATCTCGGAAACAGTGCATCCTATTGAAAAAATAATGAAAATTTCTTCCCCCTTAGGAACTCTGCAACATCATATTTTCTTCATGATGGGAGAATTTTTTTTTCGAAAATCTTGAATTTTCCAACATTTCTATAGATTGATACACCCACGAAGTATAGATACCAGGAGTCCGAACGTAATGTTAAAATTATGGTCTCAATTTAGGGGACAGATTTTTGGCGGTAGAGCGCGTCCCAGTCCTAGTAGCACTCGTTTGAAATGACGCGGGAAGTTATGTTGCTATATTGACAGCTCTGGTAATTTTTTTTATGAGAAACGTGGATTTAAATCTAATTAGATAAAAGTTTTAGGAAATTCTTAGAAACTGTTCACGAAGTATAGATACCGTAGAATACGGTAATTGCCTAACGGTAATTTAAAAATAATTGTAATAAATAATAGTATTGGCAACACTCGGTACGTCCTAAATTCTCGCACAGCTAGTGGCAGAAAAGAGAACTAAGATCTGGTCCTACTAATGTGTAGGTACATAAATACTATGGAAAAGCCTATACCATTCGGATTCCCGGTATCTATGCTTCTTGGATACACCCCTCGTATCTCACTACAGCATTGCCATATTTTTTTCTATAGTCGCTTCTATCTCAGAAACGGTGCATCCTACTGCTAAAATAATGAAAATTTCCTCCCCCTTATTAACCTAGAAATCGCATATTTTCTTCATGAATAGCAGAAAAATTCATGAATCCTGAATTTTGAACATTTTCTATACATAGCTGGTACCTTGAACTACATAACATCATAACATACTGTAATAATAATCATCAAACCTAATTAGCATCCCCAAGATCTTTTAATTTAGTATTCATATTCATTTTACGAAGATTGAATATTCTCCTTTTTGGAAAATTAAATTGGAAGACAATTTTGTAATTAGTACCCCAAGAAACCTGGAAAAGGACAACCTTATTAATTGTAATAACAAAAATTTACGCCATTGTGGAATTTCAAAACAGATTTTATTTTCATATTATTCTGCACCCCCAGAAACCTAGAAAATGACACCCATGCCAAAAAAAAACATACTCCAACCACAGTGTAATAAAGAGATACAGTGGTCCAACGCGTTTGAAGTCGCGCGAAATGCCGCTTTTGTGTAGGTATTCGTCATTGCTGCAGGGTTGTCACAATAATGTGTTTTATTATAATCTGTTCTACATTTTGTGTATTCGTAGTATGTGTATGTAGATTGTAGAGTACTAGGAATAAAACAAAAAAATATATATAGAAGTATTAATGAAGAGTTTTAAAAATACAAATGCGTATACAAAAGCTCAGGGTTAGCATGATATATAGATATCAATTTATATATTATATCGTATATATATCATGATATATTATATCAATTGATATTTATGCTTGATATAATATATCAAAATTGATATTTATATTTAAAAATGTAAAATAATGTTTTAAATGTAAAAAATCTTACATCAACACAGGTCTTATTTTCCGAGTTTCACAAGCCTAGGTCATCAAAAACTTGCTATTTGACACGACATTAAATAATCATTGCTTGTAACGGCTTATGACACCCACGTGTCCCCCTGTTTTTCGGAAGAAAATTCCTTGTTTGTTATTATACTATTGTTATACCCTAGTTATACCATTTATAGCATGTGTCAAATTAATTCGACTGATAAAATTAATATCCTTTTTTTTTCTTCTGGTTATAAACAAAAGTCATTTCATGGATTTAAGACTTAAATTGATACTTAAAAGTATCTATCGTTGATTTTTAATTTATTTGAAACTTTGAATATCAATAATAAATAAATGAGTTTAATTTTACTTCCCTATCTTCAAATTATCAGACATACAAATTATTTCGATTCAACTATTATGAAAAAACATATCAGAGTGTGAAATTTGTATGTAATTTTGAAAATATCAAAAAATCAAGAATATCGGATAAATATCAAAGATATCTGATATTTTGATATTTATTATAAATATCGGATATTTACGAACCCTGCAAAAGCTACAAATGCGAAACTGAAAGGTATTTTCGACATTTGGATTTACTAGTTTTTAGATGGCGATTGTTGAATTTGACGTAGTTAGTAAATTCTCATACGTAGATACAATTTTATTAAAAATTCTGACGGGAAACAGGCGCATGGTTTTGTATTAAAATTAATCTTCTTTAGCTGTTCATATAATTGACCATTGTAAATAAGTACCTACATACAACTCAAACGAAACACTGTCGCAAACCACATAAACAATCAAATTAAAAAGCGTCAACCCCGGCTGACGTGTCCCAAGCGAGTGTATGGCAGCTTGGGCTCGCTACCGCCCCTCTCTCACCCCGCACGCCCCGCACGATTGCTCTGTCTAGACGTGTCCGTTGGACGACTGTAGGTATTAGTTCTATAGGCTGTGCTCCAACAGTATCCAAAAATAGGATTTTCCGTAGCCTGCAAATTGAATTTTTAGCAGCCATTAATTTATCAACCAAATCTGGTTTTATAGCTGCACTAGCTTTTGCCCGCGACTTCGTCCGCGTGGAGTTCGGTTTCCATACAAAATTTTGTCTTCTTTTTCACCCACATAGGGGGCGAATTTTCAAAAATAATTTCTTAGCGGATGCCTACGTCATTACAACTGTATGCCAAATTTCAGTTAAATCATTCAGGTTTGTCTTTTATATATTTTTAATAAAGAAGATCATACTTCATTGCAGTCGATTATCTTATAAATGTTTAAAGGATCAAAATCAATAAGCTACATGACACATCAACATGGTCCCGTGTGAAACTCAAATTGATACAGATTTATTGTTCATCTATTTTATATTTGATAGCGACCCGCCCCGGCTTCGCACGGGTACAATACTGATACTAATACTACAGATAACAGAATGTCTTTAAACCTCTAACAAAATGGGTGAAATTTAGTCAAAACAAACAGAAACAAATTAATATAGGTACCTACTAATACTTAATGAAATAAGTAAGTGGGTATACTTTTATCGTATGAAATACCTACACTTTTCAGAACTAACAATACAACAATCACTAAATAAATAGTTACTCAAGTATCTATCCATCATAGTTACAACGGACACAAAACAAAAAATTTACTCATAGATCTAAACTCGCACGCCTTGGCGACGACGCGACGCCCACTTCGCAACGGGCCGTGCAGCAGAAATCGTAATATTTTAATTTCGCCATAACTTCAAAACCAAACATCCAATTTTAATCATTAAAAGACCAAATATTATCTACATAAACTGTACTTAGTGATGAAATAATTTATTTTGATAAGGATTAATAGCATGAGTAAAATAAACGCGTTTAAATGTAGTCCAAAAAAAATTCAAGATTTCTAAATAAAAAAATGGTTGTTGTGCCTCACTCGACATAGATAGGTATAGTGTGTCGCGGACTTTTTTGTAGATATTTATAAGATCTACAATTAATTAGAACATTTTATGGTTCTATCTTTTATAGTTTAGGCAGCGTACGCAAAATAAGTAACTTTTCTGGTTGATTTTTTACACCTTGTGTCCGAAAAACCCAAATATCTTACGGAACCCTATTTTTTTCCAAAATAAAATTTAGCCTATGTTACTCGTGGATAATGTAGCTTTCGAATGGTGAAAGAATTTTTGAAATCGGTCCAGTACTTTTTGAGCCTATTCATTACAAACAAACAAACAAACAAACAAACAAACAAACATACAAACAAAGTTTTCCTCTTTATAATATTAGTATAGATAAATGGTATAATGGTCACCAACTCGGAAATTAAGTCACCAAGTTATAAATGTCGGTGCTAATTTAGATTAAATTTCGCCTCTTTTTATCTGCCGACTTTTGAATTTTTTGTCACCCGAGTGTTTTCGCCAGTTTAGTAATTTAGTCACCAACATATTAATTCGCTGCCAAATTCAGTAATACAGTATGCTCACGTGCAGCCGCCAACTTATTTTTTGTTCGCTCGATTAATTATATCCCATAACAAATAAATCAGTATATAATAATTTAATTCAATAAAATGGTTCAATAGATCCCGTGAGAGTGGAGGATGTGGCCACGGAGTATATGGACCCCTTGACTGACTGGTCAGAGCACTCCATCTCCTGTACCCCCAGGATACTCGTTATGAAGTCCTTCAGTGATATATTCTGTAAACGAACTTGTGTTACTTGACTTTATTACTTGAGAATCTATTGTATAAGGGTGCACGCCCACGTCGTACTTTTTGTATGCCGATTTTTCCACCATAAGAATATGACCGATTTTGTGACCGATTTTTGCAAAAAGTTTTGCAATAGTTTGCAATCAGTATGTTCGATTTTTATTATTTCACCTACAAAAAATCTGTCACCGGTTATCGCTCGTGGGCGGGCACCCTTATTGACATTTTGCTGTACTGTTGATACATGCTGTAAAGTTGCTAACCTCAGGTAAAAAGGAAAAGTCCCCTTCCAGCATTTTGCTTCTGGTCTCCGAGCACATCTCGCACAGTACCGACAGCAGATACCAGCTGAGCTCCCGGGAGAAACATTCTCCTAGATCAGACAATATAGTGGATATTAGAGGCATGGAGAATAGAGGTAAGGAGAACCATCTTGTGTATTAAAAAGTGTTCGTTGAAAGGGAGCAAGATAAGGTGGCACTATAGTAGCAAGTGGAAGAATTTCAAAAAGAGCGCCACAAAATGGCCACAAATTATTAGAGTAACCAACCAATAACTAACTTTCAAATAGCTTCACTCCACTGTTTTCCCGTCAAGCTGGCCCATTCGCGCAGAAGCATGGCACTACCAAGGTATTACTCGGCACCCCTTTGAATTCTAGAATCTCTAATAAAAATGATGACTACCGTGTTGTGTGAGTACGTCGATGAATTGGTCGCGCGGAAGAGCAGGCGCGGCCCGGAGCTCGGCGAAGTGGCGGAAGGCAGCGCGGACCTGACAGGAAGTACTTATGTATATTCAGTTGGTTTGTGCTGAGGGGAGACAGAGAGAAGTAACTTGTGATCCACTGATCTATATCTATCTAAGTATAATAATCTACCTGCTTGTAGTTGTCGCCGAACGCCGACCGGTGATTCAGGTACAGCTTCACGAACTCTTCGAAGTCGATCTCGAATGTGGGCTCTCGTTGGTACACCTTGTATTTGGCTTCGGCGATTAGATTTTCACCCTATCATAGACGGCATTAAATAGCAGATTATGCAATAACGTATATTGTAGGAACGTTTGAAAGGATATTCTAAAATAAATAAAAAACGCCGAGGAGGTCATTGACCTCAAATTAAAAACAGACCTTTTTTACTAAAAACTTACTGCCCCCAGTTTCTATAATTGGTTTTGGAAAACGGTATACCTGTAGCAAGAATTAAAATGCATTGTAATGTACAAATGTATATCTACTTAGGTACCTCGTGTTCAGTGAGGAAGAAGCCCAACGTCCTCATGAGATCTGGCAGCGCGTCCACGGGTATGTAGTCGCGCACGCGCCGCGCCACGGGCGTGAACGTGCCTTGGCAGAGCACCTGAATGGATGAATGAACGAAAACCTCTTTATTCCGCACCAATAACCAGCGCCACTTTGGGTGTTTCACAATGTTTCAATTTTTTTATACAAAAATCGTAAAATGGCTTCATTTAAAACTTAATAACCTAACCAAGAGCATGTCAGGACATGTCTAAGGAGGGTTCCGTAACTATAAACGCGTAATATGCTTTTTTTAATTACTCCAAAAGTTACTGTCCGATTTGGTTCACAATAGTTTTCCTAAAGAGTTTTTAGCATGATCTATCAGCATGGAAATTTGCAAGTTTCTATCTCCTATAGTTTAAAAATGCTAGGGGGGGACCAACTTACAAACTACTTTGGAGGCCGATTACTCGAAAATGGTCAACTTTATAAAAAAGTAACGTATGAAACCTTGCCTTTATTTTAAAAGACCTATTCTACGATACCCCACACGATGGGGTAGAGTGAAAAAATATTTTTCATCCCCACTTCACATGTATGATTTTTCGTGATCAATACACAATCTATAACTGTACCAAATTTCATCAACTTATATTCATAATTACAGGAGCTAGAGGCGCGGACAGACAGACAGACAGACAGACGGACAGAGCGAAACTATAAGGGTTCCTTAAGTATTACGAAACCCTAAAAATGGGACTTTCATGCCCCCTGTGGTATATTAATTAAAAAAAACATTAGTATTATATCATGCGACTGACACGATGATAGTGATGATGAACCATTTGACCTGCACGTAGTAGAACAGGTCGCGGATCTCCTGGAACAGCCAGCCCGGGCGGCCGCTGTCGAACAGGCAGTAGTACGGCTCCAGGCCGTCGCCGCCGCGCTTCGTCGTCGTCTCCACGGCCCTATAAGAGATTCTGTGTTAAGACCAGCAGGGTGTGAACAGGTCCTTGATCTTCTGGAACAGCCAGCCCGGGCGGCCGCTGTGAAACAGGAAGTAGCACGAGTCCAGGCCGTCTCTTTTCCTTGTCTCCACGGCAATATCTCGCTAAAAATACCCACAACTTGCAAGCAGATGTGTGAATGCAGGCATATAAGCATACTGCATAGCGTAAAGCATCTCCCTCCTCCCACACTGCTTATGCGTACACTCAGAAACAAGATCCTGTAACCCACCACCAAATAAGCAACAATATCAGCAAGATCGTGCAAGGTGCTACCCCACACCACCATGCTGGTTGCAAAGGCCTCAAAAATGTTTACACTGTCTGCCCAGCTCGACCGGAGAAATGCTACAGCCTCACAAAAATGAAAAAGCCAGTCTGAAATAATCGAATGAGTGATAGTGGAGGCTGTACAGAAGTAGCTCAATTGGGAACTTAATATTATTTGTACTTACACTTCTGGTGTTGCAGTAATTGGCGGTAATCGCGAACCATCGATGCGTCTTCACTCTTCTTATCCGTCATGTGGATTATTCCATAATACGGATCCTGTTAATCGATTAACAGCGTACCTATAGGTATTAGGTACCTACCATGGAAGCTAGTAGGTACCTATTGCTTTTATAATAGTTATATTAAGCCATACTTATAGATGGTTTCCCACTGTGTCACGCAGCAGTCTTTAGTTCCTATGGTGAATAGCACGCCGCTTCGCACGTGGTAACACGAGCCCAGCACCTGTTTAAAAATACAATGACAAGCACTTAATAATCTTGTACATCGTCAAAGGTTTCCCTTTTCCTTACCCCCACGCGACTAAGCGTGGTATTTTGAAGACTCCTTCAAATGAACATGGAGTTTGGTCTGTTGATATGTTCAACGTATATTTTTTCAGACTCATGTTCAATCAACATGTTATACGAGTACATACTTGCAGTGGATGTCCGAGCAGCGCGACGTACTTCCACGGGTTGCCGTCCAGCGGCAACTTCTGTAGTCCGATGACGTTTTTGGTCATGAACACTATGTACTGCTGCGGCGTATCGTCCGCCGTCCTGTTGACGAGGTACATGCGGCGGACCGGGTGCTCGTACCGCGGCCCCAGCATGGTTGTCAGGCACGCACCGGAGGAGATGTTCACGATCTTGTACTTGAACTGTGGAAAGTTCCAGTAAATTCTCAGTTACGTATTAACGTTGACGATGGAACGGACATGTACACACAGCGGAAGGGTTTCTCGGCTTTCTCCTGTTCTTTGGCTATCAATTAAGATGATAGATATATGTAGATGTTATCATCCATTTACATAGGTAATTACTGCTTATAGGTACTGTACCTGATCATTGGCAATTAACACGAGGGGAAGATCCAAATGGTAAGTCTCCGGGTCCAGTCCAGCAGGCGTGGGCCAAGGCATGCCGGCAAGCGGCACCGCCGACTGCTCCACCCTGTTGGTGCTTAATATCGTCACACCATCTTCACCCACTTCATACAGCACCAGGAGCCTGTCCAAGCCTAGCGATACCAGCTTGAACTTCTCGTCGTTGGCTCTCGGCATGAAGAACAGCGACGTGATGTCTTTGTAGTGCGCTCGGTGTTTGTCGAGAAACTTCCAGCTGTGCTCCTCGTATTTATATACGCAGACGTTTTTGCCTTTGTCCTAGAAAATATATTATACTTAAATTATTTTGCTATTCTTTTATTTTATAAAGTATTTTAGTAAGTAAGTAGGTACAATCTTTTAAGTTGTTTTAAAATTTTATAAATTTAAACAGAAACAATAAGTTTTCACATCTAAAACAGGGATTGCGACAAATAAACCGTACATAGGGTTACCAGATGAAAAAATCAAAAGTCCGGAGAAAATGCCTGATTTCCTATAAAAGTCCTGAGATTTTCTACAGCTTGAGAATTTTCTCTCAAAAACGTATTATTAATTATTATCTTGCGCACGCGTTTTACGCGACTTTTTTGATTTTAACTGCAATAGGCAATCGGAC
The DNA here is from genome assembly GCA_905404095.1 of Glaucopsyche alexis. NCBI lineage: Eukaryota > Metazoa > Arthropoda > Insecta > Lepidoptera > Lycaenidae > Glaucopsyche > Glaucopsyche alexis. The sequence continues at coordinate 24,898,374 of FR990053.1, read as the reverse complement.
TATTTTTTTTATTGCATAAATGAATAGTACTCTTAAATATGAGTAACTTCTCAGAAGAAACCGTATATCAAAAGTCAATATTTTCAAAGGTACAGCGATTTTCATAAAAAATTTCGCGAGCCTCCTAAAAACGCTCCATACTAAAGTCGACCTACAAATGACGTCACTTGTAGGTTATAGTATATGAAGTATATGGCCGCAGGAATATATTTGTAAATATCTCCGATATTTGTGCGTTTAAGTTCATACTTACCATAATGAATGTTTTTGTATATGATGTGAGTAAACTAATGATGTAGGTTTTGTTTACCAATTTCGCAAAAAAAAAAAATTTTTTTGGTATAAAGACTCGCGAAATTTTGTATACAAATCGCTGTACCTTTGAAAATATTGACTTTTGATATACGGTTTCTTCTGAGAAGTTACTCATATTTAAGAGTACTATTCATTTATGCAATAAAAAAAATCAGTCCGCTTGCCTATTGTTACCAAAAGAAGATTATTTTTAGTTTGTTTCACTTTGATAAATAAGTATTGATTTTAACTGCAACTGTTACTAAAATAAAATTATTTTTAGTAGTTTAATAAGAGAGATCTTTAAAATGTAACCTGTGTTTTATTGAAAATCCTGAGCTATCACTAGATTTGCTAAATCCGGCCGGAATCCTGAGAAGAGTCGAAAAATCCTGAAATCTCAGGACAAATCCTGAGATATGGTAACCCTAACCGTACATAATGAGTTACGTTGACTTAAACCCCTTGCTAATAAAAATATGTAGGTACGTACAATGGATAAGTACAATGTTTTGTCCTTATCTGTCAAGCGAGTTTTCCAACGTATCAGACAAGGACAAAACATTGTATAGCTTATCCACTGTGTAAATGTTTTTATTAGTAAGGGGGGTACTTATATGTAGACTTGATAATTGATTTGTCTCAATCCCTCTTTTTACCCAAACGAGTGTACACTAGTGAGTGTTAGTGCATGTGGAAGCGGTTAGGAGTTAGGACTTAAGGCAACACAAGTTAGTCACCGCGGTCGCTAGCATCATGGAGTCGCTGCTGTACCGAATCTGTATTATGGCGTATCTGGTATATTTCTTCGCTTCTATTACACTCAGAAATGATGGATGTAGGAATATTAACTTCCCACAATCCAAGCCACAAGCCAGATGTAATCCTGAAAAAAAAAGAACATTTCAGGGCGCATAAGGAAGGGTAAATATGGTAATGTTTTTTCGCATTTCTTTTAAAGTTATTGTCCGATTAAAAACACATAGCACTGTAAAAGCACGTAAAAGAGTGCCTACCTATATTATTTTATTATTGACAGTGACCGAGACTGAATAATGTTTACAGACAATACGTCAGATGATCATTCGTACACTTAATTTGTGTCTGTCTTCATGTACAAGAGTTCGGCCTACCCGAAGGCGAGTACTCGAGGCTCGTGACCGACAGCCGCGGGCGATGCACCCGCGTGTCTCCGCGTATGGAGTCGGCGTCGGGCGGGACGATGGTCTTGTACTGCTCGCGCAGGTCCAGCCGCAACACCAGCCGCCGCCGCCCGCAGTCGTACAGCTCGATCGCGCCGTCCACGAGGCCCACGCACATCAGGGGACTGGATATACAAACAAGTAACCACTTCAGCAATCAGCATTTTCCATATCAATCAATCATTTCTTTGCCAGGAATTTGGTACTTAGGAACGGTTCATGTACATTAGAAAATAGTAGCTGTTTCTTGCAAATTATTTTGCTTAAAATGTTCCACAGGAACTGCTGGATACTGAGTCCAATATTTCATTTAAATCAGTACAGCCGTTTCTGTATTTTGATAAGTGTAACTAACCAGACTGATTAGCATAGTTACCCATTTACCAGAAATATAGATTATATTTTATAATAAAAACATTACATTTCCGGGTGCACGGTGACTGCTGTTGCCGCGGAGTTCTTGCAGTCCACGATCGTCAGTAATTTGCCAGTTAAAAACTCCACATAATTGATTCCTTGAGCATGCGTAGCTTTAAACAATTTTTTAAACTTAAAAGTGGTTATATTTTATTAGAATACTACTTAGATATGCCCACTGCCTGTCCGCAATACGTCCGCGTCCTACCCTCGTACAACTTGTTTAGTTGCAACTTGCAAATCGACGTGACTCGTGAGTCAGGACTCACTTAATTCTGCTTATTCGCGTTTTTTGTAACAGAAGACGCAATAGACGTCGTGCCTTTTGTAACAGAAGTGGAGGCGAAACAATTTAACACCATTATATTGTACTTATTCCTCGCTATTTATCCACTGTAGTTCACACGGAATCACGGAATACATTCCGGTATAGTAAATAACGTAAGTGAATGGGCGGTATTGAATGGAACTATTGCAAAACCATACAAACGAAGAAGTTCCTTGCTATAAACGGCTTGGGGTCGGCGGAGTAGTCGAAGGGCAGGTTGTGGCGCAGGAGCTTCTCGCACGGCCCGCTAGTGCCCGTGTCCGTGCTCGTCTCCACCTTGTCCCAGCACGGGCACACCTTCCTGCCTGAAACCACATCCACTGAACACTCCTCCTATGGTCATAATATTAGGTAGATTTTAGGTATTGGAATTTGCACATAATTCGTTAGGTGTGATCTAACTGCGCTATTATAAGGAGGAAAGATTTGATTGTTTCTTTGTATTAAATAGGCTCCGAAACTACTAAACCGAATTTGATGAAATTTGGCACAGATTTAGAGTTGACCACGAGGAAGCGTCAGATTTACACGATATTTTTAGATTTAGCGCGATGCAATGATAGGTAGGTTATGCGATGGACAAAAGAAGCAACGAAATCGACAGGACTATGTGGAAATTGACGAACAAGACGACCGATAACATGTTGGAGTGATCACATCGTAGCTACAGCTGCAGCAGGAACGAACTGGATAAGAATTCAGACAAGCTAAGGACAGAAAACTAGACCAAACTAGAGGAGGCCAGCTGGCCATACGCAAATAATAGCTAGTTTTTAAATTCTACCTTAGCAGTTATTGTAAAAACAAGACAAGGTTCTAAAATATTGCTTTATTGGTAAACATTTTGGTGATGACTGTTGGGAAATAAATGGCTTTATTTGTTGAGTGGGTACGGGACACGGGTCCTTTGACTTACATTTAGGGTTTAAAACCTTAACGTTCCTAGGGAATAGGTCGAAGCTGATCCGCCGTATGCTGGCGAGCTGCTGGTCGCGCATCACGTACAGCAGCTTGATGTCCTCCTCGTAGAACTTTATCTCGCCGCCCGAGTTGCCCGTCACGATCACACTAAAACACGACGTGTTATATCAATAATTTAAGTCATAACTCATCACTTAAAAACCTCTACAAAAACACAACTATACATATTGCTAATACTGAAGTGATACAACCAGCGCAGGGAGCAATGCTTCGTCAGTCGTCACGAATGGACACACTACAGAGATTTACTCACAGAAAACCGCTGTGAAATAACGCTTGCGTCGTGTTTAGCCAAGCGAGGGAGGGCAACTAATTAACTGCCAACGGGAAATCGGGTTTTCTGGTGTAGCAGAGCGCCAGCAGCGGTAATAGCTTACCATATGGCAATATTTACGTCCTTATTGCTTAAAAAAATAATGCGCGACTAACCCGTCTATGCTCTTTATGACGTTGATAGATCTGTTGTCGATATGCAACGTCTTGATGTACTTGAGACGGTCGTAGTCCACGACGCTGTCAGTGCTCTCGACGCCGTTGCTGTACAGCAGCACGCGGCCCTTGGTGGTGGCCACCAGCACGTGGGAGCACTTCTCCACGAAGGTGTAGCAGGAGTACCTCCCCCACTCCGGCGTAAACTCCCTCTCGACCAGCCGCATTTTTAGTTCGTACTCGTCGGTTTCTTTCATAGCTCCTCGTTCCCTGATGAATTTTTTCTGTAAGAATTTAAAGATTATACTGGTGCGGCTATAGCGGTAAAGATGTAGTACCTACATAATATTTTGAGCTTGTAATCATACTAATAATAGGTATATTATTATAAATACGAAAGTACCTAAGTATGAACCTTCGTGCTTCTGAATTTCACGCTCAAACGGATGAACGAATTTGAATAGAATTGGGCACACAGTTAGGCCCAGATAAACACATAGGCTACTTTTTGCCGCAAGATAGATAGTTTTCATTTTGCGCAAACGAAGTCGTGAGTAACTACCATACCTACTAACTACTAACTAACATCTAGCTACTAATAATATTTGTCTACGTACTGCTGACATTCCAATCCAAAGCTGATACTTGGCCAGCACGACGAACTGTTTTGAGTAGCCGGGGTTGAAGCCCATGTCTACGACGCCTCCTCGCCCCACACTGAACGTGTAACTGGCTGGAAATATTATTTATCCTTGTAGTTACATATTATAATAGAGTCTATGGGAGTAGGAACCTTAGATTAAGATTGTATAATTAATTTGTAGTTTGTACCCAAATTAGAACTAACTTCGAAAAGACAAACGGCGGCGTGAAATGAAATAACGTATGAGATTTTAAAGATTGGGATAATGCACATAAGTGCGTTTTCTCTATGGTACCTAGTAGGTGCGTGTCCTTGGGCGAATGTAAACACGTATCCAACCCCTTATGCTCTTTTCTTGATCTATACCGGTGTATAACTAACCTTCGTGGATGTCAAGACCAACAGTTAGACCAGATCCACCATTGCAAGTTGCAACGTTGCAGTGTCGTATCCCAGCGTGAAGATATACATGGCATCGGTGCTGAGCGCCACCTACTTCAGTTTTAAGGCACCAAGAAGGTGGTGCAGTACGGGAACAGATCACGCGCGTCCCATACCTGACTTTACCCGACCTTAGGCGATCCCGTGTGCTACTTTCCCGGCGTATTACATTACATAACTCACCTTCAGGGGTATTAAGGCCGTTGGACCAGATCCACCAGTGTACCGTCGCTCTGTCCTGGCAGCCTAGCGTCAGGATATACTTGGCGTCGGTGCTGAGCGCCACCTTGTTGAGTTTCACGGCGCCGTGCGGACTGAAGATGGTACGGAGCGGGAACAGATCACGCGCGTCCCACACGATGACCGCGTCTTCGGGTCCAGAGTCGGCGGTGACCAGCGTCTTGCCGTCCGCACTCGCTGCTATGTTGGTTACCAAGTGCTTCTGTGATAGAATTTGCAAGTCTTTAGGTAGGTATGTACTAATAAGAGGCTCCCAAGAGTGAAGAGTATGCGACGTTAAAAATATCAAGGAATTTAAGGCAACGGCAACAAGCAGCAACTTGAGAAATCTTTTGCAACTAGGTACAATATTGAGTGATCACTTTCTACTCCACTAGCTGCACTAGCAACTAGACAATACTTTCATACACGAGCAATTCAGTTGAAAAAAATCGGCAATTCGTATCAGCGACAATATGGAACATACGGAGCAACTAGAGGCAATATCGTACCTATTGAACTATAGACATTCGTTCAGATCCAACCTAATCTAAACGTAAAAAAGAGATAATAACAGTTATTCTCTAGTTATAGTCTATAATGTTACCAATTTAAATTTCGATGTCGGATTGGATGTCATTTTTTTGTGTGTTGTATTTTTATCGGCATTTGCTTGTCCTACTGACTACTTATATAATCTACAAGCCACATACATGACCCTGCAGGATCCTCTGCTGGTGCTTGGTCCAGTCGTACAGCACGGCGCAGTTGCCGGCCGCGAACAGCACCCGGGTCTCCCAGGGCGCCGCTAGTTTTAGGTTCACGACGCCCGCGCGCCAGTTGTACCCGTACATCCAGCGGACGGTCTGACAATGAACAGGGGTTCGTAGGTGTTGTTGTATCAAGCTATGATGAATTTAAATTACATGCCACTTAAAACCTTTATTCTAAGGCTGGGACTAAGGACTAGGTATATAAATGCTCCACGGTCATTCAGCTTTCACACGGTCCAGTTTTGTTACCAGAAGCGTTCGCAAATCACAATTGGCGTACTGGTTGACTGACCACCCGGCCGGTGCGTATGAAAGAGCGTGCGGCTGTGAGTCCGTCCGTCGACTAACCGATTCCCGGCGATCGGACGCACAGTGGTGGACCCGGCGGCTACCCGACGAGCACCCGGCGCCGGACTGGCCGACACCTATTAGAAGATTGTGAAACAGGCCCTAACATCGGCAAAAGACTTGAACTCACAAACGGCGAGGGTTTGCTGGTGACGTGCACATCGGCGGTGTCCATGGCGGGCAGCGACACGCTGTGGAACCGCGACCGTGACTTGTCCGAGTCCGACTCTGTGTCCAGGCGCCGCAGCGTCGGCCACGATTGGATCTTGTTTGAAAACATTTGACCACTAAAAGGTAACGGTAATTATTCGAGTAATTAATTAAGCGTTTATATGAGCATTTCTCAAATTTTTTGACCATAGCCGCAACGTCGATGTCCCATGTTTTGGTCTTTGATTATTTTTTTACTACGATAACATAAATAACATACATGACTGTCGTAACTTCGTTGATATTATTTAATTATCAGAGAAAATATCAAAGCTATAAATAAAACACTCTCACTACAATAAATAATTAATAATCTAAAATACCAAAATTTTCGTAGTATGGAAAATAGGTTGTCCCATTGCGACCGCAGTGATTTTGAACTCATTTATTTCATTAAATTCTAAGAAACGGAATATATGTTATAGTCTTAAAACACTACTTAGAGTATTTGAATACATATTTTATGTAGTATAATAGTGAAATACGTCGTAAGTTAATCAGTTTCAGGAAAATAATATTGTCCCATAAAAAAATTCCAAAACGGAATTCAGATTTTGTTACCGATTTTTGTGTCGAAAGATTTTTTAAACTACAAAGTTAATTGATTTTTTTTCCTTTGGCAACACTAGTGACGACATTTCACATTGCTATTTTGTTGTGATGTCATTTCGGTGTCGACAACAGCCGCGGCTTAACGTAGTGCTCTGCACTGCGACTAATTCGATCTGGATTTTGTTATACTGTGTGAAGGTAAGTTCAAGATACTTAATACTCTTGTTGAAATTGATAAATAGTTCTTTTAATGGGCTACAATTTCATGTAAAATACTGTTTTAAGTATTGAGTTTTAAAGAATATGTATTTTATTCAAAATCTGTACCCGTCATTTCGTTACTTCTGTTTTTGTTACTTTCGCGTGGTAACGTATAACCAGAACGAGGGGTAACAAAAAAGGAGTTTTTAAAGCTAAGTACACATTTCGTAAAATTGCCATACTGGTAGGTAGGTATCTATATTCGTTTAATCCCCATAATGTTATATATATCTTTTGTTATGTATATATTACTAAATTTGAAGATTATAACACAGGATAAAACTAAATAATTTTCATTTTCACTTATTTTGTTTTCATTTTATAATGGAGTGTCAAGTGTGTGTATGCTTAGCCTTACATTTCCGATTTTGTTACCCAAGTTTCTTGTTTTGATACTGTCCCAAATTTTTTCTGATAATAATGGTAGATATTTCTTTTTCTTTAAATTGAAATGCTATAATCAATAATTTAAAACAATTTTATGATAAATATTATTATAATTATAAATAGTAAATATAACATGCCTTTTTCTATTTTAGAGGAAAACTAAACATTTTGATTAGAAAGTTTAAAAAAGGTAACAAAAAATACTCAGTACTGCTAAAAACAATTTAAATAATTTTTTTCACAATTTTTACTTTTATCAGATATGTTGTTTAATTTATGATCTACATAGAAAAACATAAATTTATAATACAGTCTGCATGTTTCTTTATGGTTTTAATTAATTTCCAAGTAACAAAATAAGAACTTTTATTTCGCCCTTAACTAATAATTTACAGAAACAAAAAAACAACCATAAATTCAGAATCTGTCTAGTTTTAGCTAGCTGTATTTAACATAATATGTCCAAAATATACTTATTGTATTTTAAGAAGATTATTAAAATGATGGTCAAAAAATTTGAGAAATGCTCATATGTCAACTGTATTTACTATAAAGTGACATGTACCCAAGCCCTATGTCACTGCCAAGGCATTTGACAATAATAATAATGAGACGCCGATGAGGCTTTATTGCTCTTGAAAATAGGTCTCCGGTTTAGTACCGTACGGCCTATGCCGTAGATTCTACCTTATTATATAGGTAGCTCCAGTGATAACTATTGCGATTAGGACTCGCGCACGAAGGGTTCCGTATAAAACTGCCAAAAATTCACGATTGTTGTATATACCTAGTTGGGAACCCCACTTAAATATTGATTTATTTCTATTTTTAAGTATGCTTTTATTGCAGCAACAGAAATAAACCTTCTGTGAAAATTTCAACTCTTTACTCTCTAGCTATCGCAGTTCATGAGATAAAGCCTGGTGACAGACAGACGGACGGACGGACAGACAGACAGCGAAGTCTCAGTGATATGGTCAGGTTTTACCCATTGGGTATGGAACCCTAAAAGGCATGCTATTAAAATTTCGTAGCCAGGCGTAGATTATCCGTAGCGAATGCTACGTAAACCTGCATAGGTAAAGCTTTTCGGTGAACTGTAGCGTGTATGGTCATATTATTGGCTCGCTACCTCAGGACTAGGTTAGCGTGGTTGGATCCTTTTGTAAATAATAGTTAATTATTACATTACAGAGTAATGCAATTTGTAAAGATCAACCCTTTGTGATCGCGATAGTGACGTCCAATACCGAGTACCGAGTTATCTTCAGTCAAAGGTCAGTGCTCAGTCGCTTCTTTGTCCCGCAGCGAGCGGGCAGCGGCCATGTTGGCGCGCTACGTGTGTTTACTCGTGTGCTTACATTATTTCAGGGTCGTGAACAGCGAGACAATATTTATTGTGGACCCTATACCTACGGAAGATGAGGTTAGTAGCTTTTATTGTGCTGTATACAGTATAAGTTATTATTTATTTTGTTTTGATGATGCCGTGCTCTTGCGTAGGCACTAGGCACCTACTAAGAACACTCCGTGTATAGTAAGAAATCGTGGTTTGTCGCATATATTTATTCAATGAGGTGTGCAAACTGTAAACACATCAGGTCAAGAAAATAAAATGACTAAAAATACATTAAATACTGGTCGTTAACCTATTGGAAGCCCTGGGCAGATTATGGGCCCCAATTTTTTTTCGTTTTTATCTGTTTCTTTCCGCTTTACACCCTGAAAACTGGTCAAAATCTGTTTAAATGTTAAACTAAAACACTGAATAACGGTGAACTTCGGAAAAGTACCATAAAATCAAGCGGCTAAAACAGAACATCGGTACTAAATAATATACGTTCTTTATGTTTAACACGAGCGAGCGAGCAAATTTTTTTTCCTATCTAATAAGTTAAATATGTTCAAACTTCAAACTTTAAACCCTATTCTGTTGTTTCAGAGGCGTTTCATGCAGCAGTACGGGTACCTGCCGGCGGGGGACGACAGCGGTGCGGTGTACACGGCCGCGTCTCTGGCGGAGGCGGTGCGCCGGGTGCAGCGGTTCGCCGGCCTGCCCGCTACGGGGCTCATGGACCCACAGACCAGGCGGGTTAGGCCATATACACATAACACGCCTTTATAGCACTCACCCATGTATTGATTAATGATTGCTTACTAGTTGTCTGCTGTCGCTACCAACACAGCCTATAGAACTTACAGTCGTCCAACGAACACGTCTAGACAGAGCAATCGTGCGGGGCGTGCGGGGTGAGAGAGGGGCGGTAGCGAGCCCAAGCTGCCATACACTCGCTTGGGACACGTCAGCCGGGGTTGACGCTTTTTAATTTGATTGTTTAAGTGGTTTGCGACAGTGTTTCGTTTGAGTTGTATGTAGGTACTTATTTACAATGGTTCAAACTCAAACTCAATTTTTTTATTTCCATGTAGGTCTAGGTTATAATATAACGCTTATAGAATTGTCCTACATGATGCCTACCACCGGTTCGGAAACTAGCCCGGCGAGAAGAACCGGCGTAAGAAACTCGCGAATACGTTCATTATACTACATGTCCTGTGAGAGACTGCATGTCAGCATCTCGTATTAATAAGAATTTCCGATATTTATAATAAATATCAAAATATCAGTATAATATAAATATTTTTGATATATAATATCCGATATTTTTTTTATATTTTTGATATTTTCAAAATTACATAAGTACAAATTTCATACTCTGATATGGTTTTTTCGTAATAGTTGAAAAATTGTATGTCTGATAATTTGAAGATAGAGAAGTAAAATTAAACTCATTTATTTATTATTGATATTCAAAGTTTTGAAATAAATTAAAATTCAACGATAGATACTTTTGAGTATCAATTTAAGTCTTAAATTCCATAAAATGACATTTGTTTATAACCAGAAGAAAAAAAAAGTGTATTAATTTTATCAGTCGAATTAATTTGACACATGGTATAAATGGTATAACAATAGTATAATAACAAACAAGGAATTTTCTTCCGAAAAACAGGGGGTCACGTGGGTGTCATAAGCCTAAGTTACAAGCCGCGTCGACGGCTATGATTAGTTAATGTCGTGTCAAATAGCACGTTTTTGATGACCTAGGCTTGTGAAACTCTCGGAAAATAAGACCTGTGTATTTAGACTATATATATCATGCGAACCCTGAGCTTTTGTATACGCATTTGTATTTTTTATTATATAACTCTTCATTAATACTTCTATATATATATTTTTGTTTTATTCCTAGTACTCTACATACACATACTACGAATACACAAAATGTAGAACAGATAATAATAATACACATTTTTGTGACAACCCTGTAGCAATGACGAATACCTACACAAAAGCGGCATTTCGCGCGACTTCAAACGCGTTGGCCCACTGTATCTTTATTACGCTGTGCTACCAATTTGAAACCGAACAAACAAAAATTTCTGTGGTGTATTTTAATTATTTTAGGTGTCCAAGTAGGCGAGGTTCCTTACACTATGGATGTAAATAGGTACTATATAGACAACGTTTTGCGGTACCTAAATGAGTAAACGGATTATGTCAGCCACAGCCAGTGAACTGCATTTCATGGTCACGGTCAGCCTGGATCGCAGTTCTTTCTTTGTGTTTATTAACCTAATTAGTTCTGTTTAGCTGCTGTTTCTAAACTTATTTCTAACCTTATTCAGTTTTTGTTAAACTGCACAGAATTAGTACCTAACTCCACTTTAATTTCAGCTTATCAAAAGTAGGCGATGTGGCGTCAAAGATATCGAAAGCTCCGAGGAATCTTCGAAGAGGTTGAGGAGGTACATACTACAGGAGGGATGGAAAAAAAGATCTATCACTTACAGGTACCTACGAAACCATCAATTCGTTACAAACATATTATTAAGTAGGTAATTGATTGATAAGGTTTCGTCCCTTATGATCTGTGAATCCTGCAGTCGGATGTTGTACTGCTAGTTTGCTACAGCAGCTGTCCTCCAAGGACACGCTTATAGCCTCGATAAATTTATCCGATATATAAAACGTTCCTCTTAAACGTTCTGTACAAACACTGTGACAAAAGAGTTTTATTAATACGATACTAGCTGTTACGTGCGGCTCCGCACGCGTAAAATGTAGTATCCCACGGGAATAATGTACTTTTTAGGGATAAAAAGTAGCCTATGTTTTAATCCAGAGCCTAAACTGTTACCTTAACAAATTTCATCGAAATAAGTTTTGTAGTTTTTTGCGTGAAAGAGTAACAAACATCCATCCATCCATACATCCATCCTCACAAACTTTCACATTTATAATATTAGTAGGATAGGATGTGAAAGTTTGTGAGGATGGATGGATGGATTGATGTACGAATGGATGGATGTATAGATGTTCTTTAATATTGTAGAACATATGTACTTTTCGAACATCCGACGAAAGATGTTTTATGGCATTTTTTACACCTTGTAGGATTTGTAATAAGAATCCCTAATCTTTTCTAGCAATAAATATAGCCTATGTTACTCAGGGCGAATGTAGCTTTCTAATGGTGAAAGAATTTTTAAAATCGGCACAGTAGTTTTTGAGTTTATTCATTACAAACATACAAAAATACAAATCCTCTTTATAATATTAGTATAGATAATCGAAATCGGTTCAGGGTGCTGAACGGATCCCGTACTTTGGACAAGTCCCGCGTGGAGGCGCTACTGGCGGCGGGGCTGGCGGTGTGGGCGCCGCACAGCGGCCTCGCCTTCTCCCCCACCGCGGACCGCGCCGACATACAGGTCTCCTTCGCCAGCAAGGACCACGGCGACGGGTGGGTACAGTGCAATACTTGTAGAGGTCGAGCACTCGACGCCTTCAGATAACACTTGGCCGATGACTCCAGGCGCTCAAAACTCAAATAAGTTATCTTGTCTCGAAGCGCTCGTGTGTGTGAAGAAGATGGCAACAATAATTATAAACATCCCATGGAACAATACAAATTTTCAGGGACATACTTCAGCAAGCAGCGATTGGTCTCCTTTTCTCTAACCTCCATGAAATATCCTGTGGTTCCCGTTTGACAGTTCGACAGTTCCCGTGTCACAGCAGTGAAAATGTTAGTCATTAATGTCGATCACACGTTGACATGCCGCAGGTTCCCGTTCGACGGCGCGGGGCGTGTCGTGGCGCACGCGTTCCCGCCGCCGCACGGCGCGATGCACTTCGACGACGACGAGACGTGGGGCGCCGGCGCCGACGACAGCGACGACGTGACGGACTTCTTCGCCGTCGCCGTGCACGAGATCGGCCACGCGCTCGGCCTGTCGCACTCCAGCGTGCGCGCCTCCGTCATGTACCCCTACTACCAGGTGCCCGTCGAGCGCCTGCACGAGGACGACATCCAGGGCCTGCAGGCGCTGTATTCTAAATTACGTAAGTTTAGACAAACTCGAGCTCGTTTGCTAAAATTGCAGTTCAAACAGATCAGTAACGGTTTGGTTACTGTTGAGTATCCGGCTCGAAGGATCATAAGATGTACGTATCGTACCGAGTGAAGCTATGATGCTGATTGCACATGTATAAATATAATTAGCTAATTAATTACAGAATGTTTATTGTAATATTATGTACCGACTACCGACATTTCAATAGACATATTTACATCATAGCATATATTCCAGCGACGGAACAGAGTAAAGCGGAGACGAACATCGCGAGCTCCTACGCGCCGCCATTTACGCGCGCGGATGCCGGCGACAGACGGGTGGATGGCGCAGGGGAGGGGGAGGGGTACGAGGAGGAGGAGGAGGACATCCCCGACCTGTGCTTCACCAACTACGACACGCTGCAGGTCATCCAGGGCAAGATATACGTCTTCGAGGAGGAGGTAAAGACCGCAGAAAATCGGTCAGAAATATTATAATGTGTCATTAGGTGCCCATTGTATCTATATCTTTATTGCGCGGTAAATATGACATTTAAAGTAGAATTATAGCGTGCTACTGTCTCTTCATTTAAGTACGTTTAGATTTAATATTTTGATTGAACGGAGTAAAATATGAGTAAAATATAAGTAAACCATAATTATAAACATAATTGAGACACTAGCGTTTAAGTGCAGCGTGTCGTAAGTATTCCCTGGGCTCATACATAATACAGTATTATATATAGACCTGGATCTCTAGTCAAGATGCATTCGATAATTTCGATGTCGAACTTCGAAATCAAAAATGTACGGGATTTGTCATAACGCATTGCAAGCGACATGTCATAATTATAACTATGACTTATGTCAAATCCCATACATTTTTGATTTCGAAGTTCGCCGTAGAAATTACCGAATGCATCTTGACTAGAGGCTCAGGACATAGCAAAGTGCAGCGTAAATGCGTTAGGGCAACCCGGCAACACCTACTGTTATCTTATACCGTGGGTATTGGTCAGGGGTTGGTTGTTGACGCCGGTCAGCCGCAATCCCTGTATCAGCGGTCAACATGGAGTTAGTTTTACTCCGTTGCGTCTGTACTGCGCATGCGCTGGACAAACGCTAGTGGCTATCCCGGAAATGTAAACCTCTTGCAGTGGGTGTGGGTGCTGGAGGGGCGCAAGCGCGTGTCGCCGGGCTACCCGCGGCGCTGGCGCGAGCTGTTCCCTGGCCTGCCGCGACACGTGACGCAGGTGCGCGCCATCTACGAGAAGCGGGACGGACACATCGTCCTGTTCAACAGTTAGTTTCAACTTTCAACTGATTGTTTTATTGCTTTTTTTTGTAAGCTAAAGGTGCAATTTCGAACCGAGCTGCCAACTGCAACTGCGGACAGCACGTGCAGTGGCTGTCGACAGTTACAGCACTTGCAGTTGTAGCGTGCAGCCGGAATAATTCGGAGAGTAGCGGCACATGCAGTGACTGGCTGACTGCACAACCAACACTAGAAGGCGGCCAGTCGTTTAGAATATTTTTTTGTAATTGACACGTCTGTATTGTTTGGCGGTCGCTGCTCTACTGGTCTGCAGTCGGCAGCGCCGTGCGTCTGCAGCAGCACGTGCAGTCGCCGTCGGCTGCAGGTGCTGCTGCCGCGGCGCTTGAAAGCCATTTCATATAAATACATACAAACCAGTAGCGCAGCTGCGGCTGACTTCATGCAGTCGCTGCACGTGCTGTCTGCAGTTGCAGTTGGCAGCTCGGTTCGAAATTGCACCTTTAGTTTGTTTAAAAAAGTGCAGTGTCATATTTTAATGCTGATGTTCAAAGGGAACGTTAGATGTTTATGTAAGTGAATATTTCTTGTAGTTCGTTGAAGTTTTTCTTATGGGATAATCTTGTGGCTACTGGCTACGCTAGTATGCCGCGGCCGGTACCTGTTGGGTTGACTAGTGACTTTAACATTCCCTAGTACTACTGAATTAAATAACTTGTAGGGAAACAAGAATTGCGCACCGGAAGGGAAGGACCCAGGACAACCTGTGAATTGGCAATTAGTATAACGACAATCGGTTGAATAAAGGGCCATGGGTTGGTGGAGTCTCTACGACTACCTTTCACCTTCAATGCTTCTCCCAAAACATAATGTTTTCCAGAGCGCAGTTTCTGGGAGTACTCCGCGGATTTCCGTATGTTACGTCGCGGGCGGCTAGCGGAGTACCACCTGCCGCGGACGGTGGGCGAGCTGACGTCGGCGTTCGTGTCCAACTACAACAACCGCACCTACCTGCTGGAGGACGAGCGCTACTGGCGGCTGGACGACCGCATCGACGACGGCCACATGGACGCCCGTATCGACGACGGGCGCATGGACGCCGGCTACCCGCAGGACATGGCGGCCTGGCGCGACGTGCCCTACCCCGTCGACGCCGCGCTCGTGTGGCAGGGAGGTCAGTGACTCCAACAGACTCGATGACTACATCAACACGGTTGTTGCTTTTATTAAGCAATATTGCGCAACACGGTACAATTCCACGACGAATTTTGCATAATACTTATTACTCGGAAAAAAGTAACACGAATGTATCTACTGTGGATGCACTTTTGAGCATAGTATTGACAGTATAGAAAGAAATCCGTACCTACATGGTATTAATACCTGCTACTTGCTCGCCTTATATGATATCACTTTCCGAGCGGGACAGCAATATTAAAACAAGCAATGTAGAAAATCCAGCTTGAAATTCCCCTCAGGGTATAGAGTTGTACCTACCTCTGGGTAAAAGTGCGCGTTTCAAGTAAGAATAGGAACGTCAATGACCTTTTTCTGTCGAATATCACTTGAAAAGTGCGATTTTCAGAAAAACTTATGTGCTTATAAATATTAATAGTCTTGCATCGAATTTAAATATAAACGTTAAATATTAATCAATTAACTAAACATAAATTTAACTATCTTAACAGTCTAAATTCGAAACAATATGGCGCCGACTCGATCCTATTCTCATTTGAACGCACTATAACATTCAGGTGAGATGTGAGCAACTCGCCCGTCATGTATTTAACGAGTAAACTATTTCCAGACACGTTCTTCTTCCGCGGGCCTCGTTTCTGGCGGTTCGACAACACGCAGGTGCGCGCGCATCCCTACTACCCGCAGCCCACCGCGCCCATCTGGTTCCCCTGCGCGCCCACGCCCGAGATGGTCGCCTACCTCACCAACGACGAACGGTAGACTGGACACTAGGAGACGTCACAGAAAAGGGGTCGTCGATTAATCACGTGATGCCTAAAGGGAGAGGGGGTCCGAAAAAAAAACACCAAGTATCACCAAGGGAAGGAGGGGGTATAAGGAGACATCACGTGTACCTATTAATTTTCGAATCTAGTCTATGGCTGGCTATGCATACCGAAATTTTTATCGGTTGTAGATTCGTAATGTTGTTTAAATACTTACAAGACAAATGACTCGTATAGTTTTTAATTGCTTAAATTATTCGATTAAATTGTTTTTTAAGTTTAATGATTTTCTTCAAACATGACTATGTACAAAAAATACACGCGATCTTAGGTTGGGGGAGTATAAAACCTCGCCACGTATCACCAGGGGGAGGGGAGGGGTCTAAAAAGTTGTTAAAAACATCACGTGATTAATGGACGGCCCCAAAGGAGTGTTTGTAAATCATTGCATAGGTAGTAGGTAGCTGTAAACTGTTCTAAAAGTGCCATAATGGCGGAGGAGGCATTTATGAAAGGGCTTACCGCTTATGTCTACTAGTAACTAATAGGTAGTAAGCAGAATACTATGTAAGTACTTGTTTGTAATTTCAGAGATGTGTCGGAAACACATAACCAAAGCTAACTACGGTCTACTAAGATACGACTTAATACCACTGTAATGTATACCACTTAATGTAATCTACTTAATAAGAATTGTAGAACTTTAATCCTGGATCTGCTTCCTACCATGCTCTATGAAATATTTTACGGCAGTTATCATGGACTTCTTATCCCTTTTTACGGAAATTATTCAAACAGGAGTATGAAATTTTGAGGAATTTTAGGAAGTAACTGAGGAGTAGGATTTTTGTAATATGTAATATGCAGTGGTGCATTACAGCTCCTATTCTCTAGCTCTGTCTACTGTCTAGCCATCTTCAGCTGTACCACCACCCGCCTCAGTCTCTAGTCTATTCGATCTACTCAATATATTATGTATTTTGTACACAACTCTAAGCTTAAAAAAAAGTTAACCAGACAATTAGTTTTATTTCTACGATATTTATACCTTTTCGTTAGCCTATAGTCTACACTGTCCCAGTGCTGGGCGAATGGCTGTTCCGTCTCTCTCACTCAAGTAAATAAAAAAATATAATATTAAAAATATATCACTTTAATGAAAATCACATGTTGTCATAATTATTGTGTGCTTGCGGCGCGGGCGCGGGAATGTGGCGTAGCGGTGAACGCTAATACTGATCCGTCGACTGTTGTAGCTTGTAGCCCGCATACATTTGTACTCTATTCTTAAAGACCCGAGGGCTTAGCCAACGTGCCATCGTTAATTACAATGAAAAGAATGAACTTCGAAATTGAATATATTATATGGGATCGACATAACGTTCGCTGATAGCGCGCGATACGTCAAAACCTACATTTTTGATTTCTTACCTCGTCGTCGTAATTAGCGTTAGCATCTTGACTAAAGGGCCTAGTCCAGAAAGGGTGAATGGTGCATTTGGACGCATGTACGTAGACTCGCGCGTAGTCAAACCGCGCGTACAGTTTCGCAACGAATTCGCCCTTTCTGGACAAGGTCTTACATTACGGTAAGTATATAAGCTCGCAACCTATTCATCGTAACATAAACTAAGTTGACGAACATACACTGGTGCTGAATCTGATACAATAAATATACCTAACGTTTCTAAAACTATGCAAAGTAAATGTCGCCAAAAATTATTTAAAAAAAATAGCTTAAAATAGCCGTAGAACTAGGACAAAAGCCCAAAATATCCAAACACTTCATGATCATAAATTGACAAAGTAACGAATATTATTAATTAAATTTACTAATTATTATTTAATATGTTATTACAATATGTGATTTGAAATATAATAACGAACATTTAACAACGATAGGACAGTCCACGACGGTCGCACCAAAATATTGTTTTGTGATAATGATTATTTAAATTTGGATATACGTAATATTATTTACATGGTACTCCATCGCGGCTGTCGGTTCATGTTACGTACAACACCTAAGGCAATATTATACTCTGATCGTATCCAATTTAAACGTGAACAAACAAAACTTAAATTCAACTAAATTAATGTATTATGCACTGTTAATAAGTGACCTTTAAACTGGCAGCATTATGGATTTTACTATTTCCTTGTTTACGTTTAAATTGGATCTGCGGGGCTATTCACAATTGTTACTGCGCGGTTATTGGTCAACGCTCAGCGGAGCAAACGTTTATTGGTTACCGCTCTGGAAAGTTACGCATTGTGGATAGCGGGCTAAACGGAGTATACATAATGGCTGTGTTCTGCGGAAAAAAAGCGCTCGTTAGCGCTAAAGACTATTAACCAATTATCGGCTAGGACACGTTTGCTAACTTCATAATCCGCCATTTTGCTTACGTTTTTTGTCAGCGCTATTTTTCGCGGAACACAGCCAATATCCATGTTATCTACGCGCGCGTGCTAGGCGGAAGGCGCCTAGCTGCAGCAGGAGGCGGGGTTGGGGTCGCGGCCGGAGCGCTTGGTGATGTTGAGCCGCGTGAACTCCTCCGCCACGGTGGGGTGGATGCCGACCGTGTTCATCAGCTGCTCCATCGTGATGCCGCACCTGCAACCGCCACGTACAGTTCACTCACGTGTCACAACAACATGAACAATACATACTTTTTCTCCAATAGTAGGTATACAGGATATTGTTTTATCTGATTCATGTTATACTTTACCCAACACCAGGCCACAATATAACGTAAATTAGTAATTATGACAGTACGCATAAATAAAAAATTTAGACACCTTTGCACTGCCATACACGGGAGATGACCTAGACAGACACGCGGGTACCGCACGGTATCACCGCGTGCGAATAGACGTTATTTATTTTTTAAGATATTCTCACAGTTAACGTTCCTAGAAGAAGTCATTTTTGTCGGGGAACAGGCTCGATATATAAACTATAAATTTGTATCCATTCACTCACTTGATGGCGGCGGCGAAGCCCTGTATGACCTCGCCGGCGACGGGGCCGACGAAGTGCAGGCCGAGGATCTTCTGCGGCGCCTCGCGCAGCGCCACCGCCTTGAGGTAGCAGTTGCGGATGTTGCGCTGCGGGATGAAGAACTCCGTGGGCTTGTAGTAGGCGTGGTACACCTCGAGCGCGTCCGCGCCGTGACGCCGCGTCGCCTCCTCCTCGCTGAGCCCCACGCAGCCGTACTCCAGCGGCGTGAACACGGTGGTGGCCACGTTGTCGTAGTCCATCTGCTGCCGGCCGCCGGCGAATAGGCGGCGCGCCAGCAGGCGGCCGGCGTGGATGGCGACGGGCGTGAGCTCGGGCCGCGCCTGCAGCACGTCGCCGACCGCGAACACGTGCGGCACGTCGGTCTGCTCGGCATCGGCGACGATCTTGCCGTTGGGCGCGACGCAGGTGACGCCGGCTGCAGGCAGGTTCAGGTCCGCCGTCAGCGCGTACCGCCCCGTCGCCAGCAGCACCGTGTCGAATACGTCCTCGCTCCTGTGATCATGAGTATTACAAACGATTAGAAAAAAATATTATTTTAGTGTTAGGTTTCCTACTAGTGCAGAGTCTGAGCGCAGCGAAGCAAAATTCGGAAAACGTTATAGAACAAATTTCAGTATTACGCTATTATAAGTAATCGATTTTTAGTCTGAGCGACCCGTCTAAAATGTTCCACATAAGATCCTGCTCATTTCCAAAAGCTAAATAGATTTATATTTTTTCAAATCCTAAAACAACGAAAGTCCCAGTCTATATCGTATAACTTTATTTTTACTTACCAAACATAGCAGGCTATGTAACTTCTCAAATTGAATGTCTAAATATTAAAATTTTCCTTGTCAGATATTATGATACACAATTGTTGCGTAACAATTTGAATATTTACCACACTCGGTGCTAAATGTATCATTGTTATAACAATTATTAAACGTACATAATATCCTGTTTGATTCACACATTAGTCATGATAAATACGAGCAATATTCGTAACGAAATGGCATGAAAACTATTACTCCCTTTAACTGTAACAGACGCTTCAAGAACGTAAAGGAAACCTACCACGGTTACAAACATACGAACTCATCGCAAATTTTCAACTACATTATACAAACGCTTGAACAGTGAATTTAAATTAAACCTTTCGACACTGACAAGCATCAATCAAGCTGATGATGACGATATAAAGCTAAGAATACTCTAGATTAAATAATAATATTATAACCTTTCAAAGATAAAAATAACCACTTCAAAATCAATTCATTTGTTTGTGAGCTACGCTGCCAACAGACAGACAACACACATCACACACGCCAACCTTATAACACCCCTCCGTTTGCGTCGGGGTCAATAAACTGACAAACTCACTGCTCGTTAGTCTCTGTGTTCAGCCAGCGCGCGCGTAGCTGGCCGCTCTCCAGCTTCTCGACGGACACGGGCACGGCGCGGTGCTGGAACTTGACCCCGCGGGTCTCCATCTCCGCCACCACCAGCCCCGCCATCTGCTGGTCGAACCCGCGCAGGGGCACCGACCGCACCAGCACGGTGGCGCTGTAGCCCAGCGAGTTCAGGAAGCCCGCGCACTCCAGGCCGATGTCTGGAACACGAGAACGGGGGATGAAGTACTCCTAGTACAAGAACCGCCGCTGTTCCGGAATGCCACTTTTGGACCTTATTGTTATAATAACAGCCTCCGTGGTCTAGTGGTTAGAGCATTGACTCTCGAGTCGGAGGTCGTGGGTTCGATTCCTGCATTGGTTAGGACAATGCAGGCTGATTGTCTGACAAGAGAGATGATCCATGCGTCGGATGATTGATGATGATCTCTCGTCAGTCGTGTCGGTTATCCGTCCCACTGGATTATGAGAGTAAAGGAAGAGAGAGTGCCCAACTGTGTACTGCGCACACACTTGGGCACTATAAAATTACTCCTGCGTAACTAGCCTGGTTTTAATGAAACCGGCCACCGTCACCGAGATCGGTGTGGGGACTTATTATTATAATAAGATTGTAATGTGGCTGCATATTATGTCGGCGGTGTGAGTTCTATTGGAGGACGAGTGTATCATGTGAAATAATGCAGCAGGAGTACTCACATCCAGCGCCGACGACGAGCGTCTTGCCGGGCGGGTGCGACAGGCTGAAGATATCGTCGCTGGTGATGCAGTACTCCTTGGCGCCGGGTATGTCCGGGTAGATGGGCCGCCCGCCCACCGCGATCACGATATTCCGCGCCGTGAGCTCCTTTTTGCTGCCGTTTTTCAGCGTGGCCACGATGGTGTGCGGGTCCTTGAAGGATCCTAGGCCGTTGATGTATTCGATCTTCTTCTCGCGCAGGTCCACGCGCGTCACCCAGTTGACGGACTTGATGTGGTTCTGCACCGCCTCCGTCAGCGCCGCCCAGTTGATCTTCACCTCGCCGACTGCGGGCACCTCCCAGCCGTACGCCACGGCCTCCTGGAATCACGGCGATAGCACAGAATAAGTATTAGCGGATAGAAGGATCACTTGACACAGGTCACTCTTAGGTGTAAGAATATACATGGCAGAGAAACCCTGCTGAAAGCAAAAGTAAAACTAATAAACGCGCGCATGTGGTGAGCCGTGAGTGTTGTATGTGTCACCGTAAAATTGTAAAAACCGTTAGATTGTAATAAAACTAGTGAAATTGTTAAATGTTGATAGACTTCCGACGCGAATATGTTGTCTATAATTTAACAAAATATTCTTCGTTAGATTATAAATATATAGTTTTTAATCTTTCGACATATTTTTACAATCTTATTGTTTTTTTTTTACAATCTAACGGTTTTTACAAAATTGCCTATCTAGAGAGACAAGATATAACCCATTTTTTTGACCTGATCGACCGATCACCTTCCGAGTGACCCCTCCTGGTGACAGTGATGCTGTCATTGTGTGTTAATTGACCAACCTTGACTGATATAACAGAAATCGATACCGTGACCGACGCGAGCGTAACAAAAACCCTTCAGTTTATGTCCTTTATTATCGTTCATGTTGTAAATTCTCAACTAACTAGATATCACGATAAGAAATCTTGTTAAAATTCCATTCAAAATTTACAACTAGCCTACTAGAAATTTGCTACCTTGGTGTTAATTTAAATTAATGTCTCTAAAAGCATACTTCAAACATGTTTCATACTATAAATTACTATAGAACATTAATATGAATTGATTGACATGAATTTAATACACACATACAAGAATGACTCACGAAATCTGCGCGTGAGTCGCTGACTGAACGATAAGAATCATATTTTTTACAAAATAATAATAATAGCTCCCCACACCGATTTTGTTGACGGTGGCCGGTTTCATTGAAACCAGACCAGCTAAGCAGGAGTTATTTTATAGTGCCCAAGTGTGTGCGCAATACACAAATGCACTATCTTCCTTTACTATGTTATATATCCATCCGACGCATGGATCGTCTCTGTTTTTAGACAATCAGGTGATCAGCCTACATCGTCTTAACCAGACTTGCAAACAACTCCCAACGCGACATCGAACCCACGACCTCTGGAGTCAAGAACCAAGCTCTAAACCACTGGACCACGGAGGCGTCTAAGCTACAAACATAGGCATACACTGATTTTTCCTATCATGTTTTAATGGAATTATTGTTAACAACGTAAACAAACAGTAGGTACACATATAATATGTTATATCGTATATTATAATATGATACATTGCAGTACATATGTCTAACTCTAATATGTTGTTATAATATCGCAAGTCATGTTAACCTACGTTACGTAACATTCTGTGAACGAGTGACTCACGAATGTAATTATTGTCTTGTGGCTAAAGTGTGGTGTGCACTTGTTTCACGATAACATGTCGATTCTCGTCTGGCAACTTCACGAGTCGCGATGATCCAACAAAATTCTATGCCACACTGTTAAACGCTAAAGTTAGCGCGATGCTAGATCACATTTCCTCTCAGTGCAGCCCCCGGCTAATAAGATTAATGAAGTGCTGATACTACCGGGGTCGGACCGTAAGTTAAAGGGAGCCTTGGGTTAATATTATTTAGGCGCCCACCTAATTACTCAAAGTACTCGAAAAAAATTGACAATAAAGTTAGACTTAGCTGTCCCCTTGAATTCACGGGGCCCTGGGCTGAAGCCCAAAAATCCATATGGTAGATCCGGCCCTGCATACTACTACTACACACAACATAACCTATTATTTTTATCTGAGGACCAATCTTAACGTAACAACTAGCATTTTTTGTAGTGGCGATATTATCATCATTATTATTTATTTGATTCTGTCGGCATTTGACTGCAGTGGGGTCAATTATTTAAATTTCCTTGACATTGTTTTCCCCGATGACCAACTATGAGCAACGAAATTACATCAGCAGTTCATATTATAATATTATTCATACAAAATTGTAGTTATTATAATAATAATTTCCTTTTAACGTCAATATGAAATGCAATTAAAAACCCGACTGCGTAAAAAGTGAACCAAACTAAGTAGGTACATAATTAAAACTGAAAAGAAAAAAACAAGCACTTAGATATCCGGTGGTCTAGAATTCTATAATATATTATTGAATTAATACTATTGGAACATAACAACTAAACAGTCAGGATCCATTGAAAAATTAGATTGGCTGTCGAGTAATGGCTCCCGACTGTTCAGTTGTTATGTTCCAATAGTATTAATTCAATAATATATTATAGAATTCTAGACCACCGGATATCTAAGTGCTTGTATTTTTCTTTTCAGTTTTAATTATGTACCTACTTAGTTTGGTTCACTTTTTACGCAGTCGGGTTTTTAAATTTTTTAAATTATATTTTTCTATTTTATACTTTTTAGTTATGAGTACCTAGCTAGCTATTTACCAGACTGGATTTCCTATCAGCATCAGTACTACATCACTGGAATGTGAGAATGGTTGTTACGCAACTTTAAATCGATATAGATCCTAAACGGTCAGTCGAATCGAAAAATGTTGAGAGAAAACTAACAATGATTTTTAAATACCTATTCAACGATACCCCACTTGATATAGTTTGTTGACTTTCATTTTTTTCATTTTCACAATATGGCGTCCAGTAGTCGCCATATTGAATTTTCACTAACGTCATGTCTTTAGTGACACTCGCCGGACTAAGAGGAATCGATTGACGTGTGAATCATAAAAATCGGCCCAGGCGTTTGGTCTGTATAGTGCTTCAAAGGAACATACATACATACATACATACATACATACATATATACATACATACATACATACATAGGCTGATAAACACATTACCACTCCTTTGCGTCGCGCAGTCGGGTAAAAAGTACAGTACTCATGTTGTTTCTAAATTAAAAAGTTACAGGACTAAAAATAACTAAACCTTCACATAGCGATGATAACAATTTTTAATTTAAATTAGTGGATGGATATGCCGTCGATACCCCACTTTGATGCCTTAAAGTTGACCATGGTAAAAATTGAATGTTAAATAAAATCAATTTGTCATGCATATAAATTCGCCTAAACGTTTTGCTTTTATGGACAAACACGTTTGTAGCTTATAGCTCAATAAGCTCAAGTAATCATATCCAAGGAACAAACAAAGATTCAGACAAAAATAGACTTTATGGAAATTTTTACATTGTTGAACTACTTGTACTCTTTAATAAGCTCTCTAAATAATACCTTATTGGTAATCGTCAACCTTATCACCTACTGGCTAATACCAAGGGCGAAAGTAATTTCTGGCCTTGCTGTTATCTGATTAAAAATTTATTGAAGCCCTGAAAAGTAATTTCTTAGTCGTTTTTAATAATTTCATCATCTGACCAGAATGAGATAGTCTTATACAAAAATGGAAAAAAAAGTAGAAATAAATACAGCCGAACGTATAACTGCCTCCTTTTCTTGGAAGTTGGTTAAAAATCAAAGCTGGTCAGCTTGTGTTAACACTATTGTAATAAACTGTACCTCTAAACAGGTTTAGTTTGAACACCAGCCGTTTTTATATCAATTTGATATGATATGACACAGTGACGCGGTGATCGCATGTCTGGCGCCCATCAGGTGTGGCAAACTCTCCGACCCGCCCCCTGGCCATGACATAGTCGCTTTTAATTCCTGAATGACCACATGAATGATGAATACAGGCAATAATTCATAAACTGTACTGCACTGTAAATAAGTGAGATACTAATCGGTATCATTATAGTGCATCATTGTGGCTTTGGTTACATTTATAAATTGGATCTGACCATGTTATCAATGATTGAAATGGATTCAATATTAAAATATAGTATCAATAAACTTACATGTATACTCTCTCCCAGTATGGCAGCTTGGTGCATCAGCTTCTTGGGTATGCAGCCCACGTTGACGCAGGTCCCACCCAGACCCCACTTGGTCCCCTGCGGCGAGGGGGTGACGTAGTCCAGGACGGCGACGCGGGCGCCCTGGTTGATCGCCTCTTTCGCGCAAGCCAGCCCGCCGGAACCGCCTCCGATGACCGCCAAATCATAGTCATATGTTCCATCTACAATGCACACACAAAGTTATGTAGTTAACTTTTTCATTTATATAATTTACATCCTTAAAAAATACTGTACAAACTATTCTTTTGCATAAAAATGTTGTTATGTAAATTTTGGTTATGGTTTGTTATGATGTTTTGTAATTTAACATTTCAAATCACAAATGCATGAGCATAAAAAATCAAGTTATAAATCATTTAAATACTTATTGGTTTTATATTGCAAAACCCATTTATATACATATGTCATTAATTTTAATTTTGTCCTGTTGTTTGTGGTTTGTGTGACTTGACAAATAGTTGCTTACATCTGAATGTAATTTTCGTATAATCATCATGTTATATTATAAATAATAATAATAATAACAATCTTCTGTAAATGCACTTGACAAAACATATATTATGATGACACAATGTCACAGATCTGTTTAAGCACAAATCATAAACGAGTCAAAAAGTTTTATTTTAATTACAATAGTGTTAATATTTAAATCCATTAAATTATAATGTTTGTCTGGAAAATATTATAACTTGTAGTTTTTGATGATTAAAAGTTAATGATAAGTTAAGATAAGTAAGTTTCAAATTAATTGATAACATTTAAGTATAACACAATATATTTTACAATGTGAAATTTTAGTGGTTTTTTTGACGAAGCCCTCTTTATAGGTATCATGAATCTTTATTCATTAATTTGCTTTTAGAAAGTTAGATCAATAAAATAAGCGCAAAAAAAACTGCTGTTCCATACAAAATGGAACTCATTGGAAGCTACTTGTTAATAATGTATGGAACAGCAGATTTTTTTTTTCACTTATTTTATTGATCTAACTTGCTAAAAAGACTTTATTCATGATACCTATAAAAAGGGCTTCGTTAAAATTCCACATAGTATATTATAATATTGCCATTAAGTTATATATTATCCTACAAATATTCCAATGAATAATAACACTGAATCAGCAGGAAAACTAAATTGAATGTACAGTTCCAAAATCCCATTTCAACTTAAATCTAACAGTCATATTCACCACGAAACCAATAATTATTACAACTTGTGAATAGTCTAGAAGCACCTAAAAATGATGTGCAAACCCCACCAACAAAATACTGTTTCTCTTCCTATTATAAATGTGTTTTATGAATATGAGGGTATCATACAGAAAAGTGAATTATTCAAGGCAAATTAAAATTACACGTAGAGCGGACATTACAACACTGTATATTTGGCCTGAGCAGATATCAATAGTACCTTGGACATAGGCTATGGGGGAAACCAATTTGGTTGTTCTGCCACAACAAATCCATCCACCTAGCAACAAATTTTATAAAATTTACTTCATATTGTTCTTGTTTTTATGATTTTAAAGTAGTGTTAATTAATATTTTATTTTATAAATAAAAATGGATTGCAATTGCTAAAACTGCTGTATAACAGCTGGAACAATTTGGCTAATTTTGGTCCTGGAAGTTCAGAGAAGGTTTAACAGTGAGAAATATTAGAAAAACTGTGAGAAAAATGTTAAACATGACAATTGAATTTTCCCACACTATTTACGGTGTTCAATTTTTACTTGACTGTCAAATATTAATAGGTGCAATCAGTTTCATCTGTAATCTGTTTGGTTTATTTCAAAAAAGTTGACTCATCTGGTTGGTAGGTGTAGTCACTTATTTATTCCAGTTCATAGTTAAAAGTTAAGACATAAAAATATGTATTGAGACAGCTAGTATTAAATATAAGTTATGTCTGTTGAATTTGGTTAAAATCATGGATAGATTTTAAGTTTTGGAGAATAAATAAATTTATTGATAAATCTCTAGTCTATGTAGTAATGGATTAATTTGCTCGAAAACTCCTTTTTTTTATGTAATGAACCAGGAATCGAGCAGACGGATCACCTGATGGTAAGCGATTATCGCCGCCCATGGACACTCGCAACATCAGAGGAGTTACACTTGTAACTCCTCTGGTGTTGCGACTTGCATTCCTGGTCCTTTAAATCCCCAATCCCCCCTTGGGCCTCTGGTAACCTCACTCACTCGGCGAAACACAACGCAAGCATTATTTCACGCAGGTTTTCTGTATGGCCGTGGTATTTACCCGGTTGAGTCAGCCCATTTTACGCTTCCTTCTACACTTTATTTTATTCCTCTCATTACAAAATATTTTTTCTCTATTTCAAATCATCATAAAGGTGGTTCAGATACATGCTTTATTATAATTATTATGCTATTATTTTTCATAATACAAAATGAATACAAACAACTTTGGGCATTTACCAAGGCCTAGTTATTTTTAAGTGACAAATGGAGAACATTCATAATTTTTTATTGAATTTTCGAAAAGTACATACTTAAGCCAGGAAATATTGTCTTTGCAATGGCATATCTACAATCAACCGTTGACGAAGTACAGTCATCACAAAAGAGAGATTGTTGGAGAGCATCACAAAAACACTATACAAAAAATGTAGCAGCAGTGACATCACAGCTGTTGTGTCACAACAAAAATGTATGAAGTTAAATAGCAAAATTGATTTTATTAACTTAAATACTGCGTTTGTGTATATCATTGTTATAACAAAAAATGACACAAGTAACAAGGATTTGAACAGCAATTTTCGTTTTGCGATCAAACCAAAAAAAAAAAGAATTTTTTTAAAATATTGTCATCATCATCATCATTGGCCTATTCGTCTATTATAGACGATTTAAGCAGTGTCTGCTGTAAGGCAGCGTTTTTGGTGGCTATACAAGCCAATTACTAGGTAGGTACTGTACTTTTTGCATTTTACAGTCCATGTCCCTGTTGCCTTTCGGAAAATGCATTTTTCTATTGGATCTTTAATAAGATAATAAAATATTATATTTTATTTTAAGTTTTGAAAGTGTAAACTTCAATGAAAAGTGAACTAAGTAGGAGAGTTTAGAACATAATGAAAGACATCAAAACCCGCGAACAAGAGTTAAAGTAAAAAAACAAGTTGCGTAAATCAATTTTAAGGTTATTTTTTACAGAGAGCGATTATAACGGTAATTAATAAGATAAAAGTAAAATTTAAAGAAACTTACTGGCGTGGGTTCGTCTTGATAATAAGAATATATTTTTTAATTGTGTAGTCGGTTTAACAAGTCTTGTAATTCTCCCTACATTATTAAAAATTGACATTTTGACGTTTACTACAATACGTGACAGAGACAGTGAATTGTGAAATGCCTCTTGGAAATTAAACTTTCTTCTCAATACACGACAACATAAGTTTAATTTATGTGAAAATTGATATATCACAATGAAATCTGTACTTATCACGGGAGCTAATAGAGGACTAGGCCTTGGTATAGTGAAATACCTCACAAAATTGCGCAAAGCTGAGCACGTATTCGCGACCTGCCGGAATGTTTCCGAGGTAAGTTTTACAATGAATACTCACCAATTGGTGCCATTTTCTGTTACAATATTATCACTGAACGCAAAATTTCACACACTTATCACGAGAACGTTTTGTCGGACTATTGAAACACGAATAAGTTAAAACTCGGTTGTCGTGTTCTTAAACGCACAGTACAAATCACCCGATAGAAAGAGACAGACAGTGTTCATAGATGATAGATGATGTCATTCATGACGTATTAGTACCTTGCATGACGGAGCGCTTATTTTTCACAGTAATATATAAATTTTCAAATCATGGTTTAATGTAAATACCACAATACAATAAATCAGTTGTTTGATGCAATCACTGCGTAGGTCATTTTTGTACTATAATAGTATATGTATAGTACAAAAAAATATGAGTATCATCAAACAATTCATTACGTCCGCTTCGTCCATGCATCAAACGTGTTCCTTGGCAACTGGCGCACTCTATCGGTAACAATCGGTGACTTTGTTGTGACGAAGTCCGAGATTCCAGAGCTGCTAGATTCCCAGTCATTGCTTAATTTCATAAAGTAGTTACCTACATCAGGAAATAAGCAATGTAAACTGCACTTAAATTTACATTTTCTTTGGAGGGAAAGGTTGAAGCAATGTGGACGTTTTAATATTACCTGGGAGTTCCGAGTGTTCTAAACCAGCAACACACTGTCTACTCTTATGAAAGTTCAGTCCGGACTCGCAAGTGTCTGAGACGTCGCAAATTGCTATAAAATAATACAAACACAGAGACGCACACTTATTAAATAATCGCATGACACCAAAAATTATATGCTTGAGAAATATCCAATAATATGACGTATTTTGCTTGCACACAGAATCATACCGCAATTAAAGTAGGTACCTTCGTTATTGTTAACGTTTTGTGTGATGTTATGTACGAATCTAAGGTAATTTTAAAGATTTATTATAAACAAACTGGTTGAGTTGGTATTAAGTAGGTAGGTATGCTATTATTTTTATCCTCATGTTCTCGCGGCTAGTACTTATAGTAATATGTCGTCGACCGTGACGAGATCACGAGACGCGGTACATGCAGCTTCCTAGACGATTATTAGGTAGTTGTGGATTTAGGTTAAATTGCAGTACCTAAGTAATAAAAATAGAGCCAAAAGCAAACTTGGAGTGATCTTAGAGATCTTGCAAGCTGTATCAATATAAGCCTTAGATCATAAGATGTAAGCACTGTGAGACGTGTAAAACGTGTATCTACCTAAATGTAGGCGCAGTGATGGCCGTGCGAGACGTGTAGACTGAAGGTATAGGTACTTTGATCTTATTAACTACCACCCAGACACATTAGCGCCCTGCACACGTAAAGTTTAGACCGAGAATCGCACTGCCTGCATCTGTCCCGTTTTGACTGCGGATTGAACTATCGTGATAATTACGACTAAAATGCATGACGGTTTGGACTGTCGGCGTCTTACATAATAAGAACATCATAATACGTCATTGGGCGTGGTTCAAACTGTAGAAAATGCGATGTCTGTCAGCCCGGCGCATTTAGGTTGGGATTCTGTATATTATGATCTCCAGATCCTGATCATAATATTATAATCCCGCCGGATTCCAATAAGGCGGGCCTGGTAAAATTCAGATCACTGAAAATAGAACTCTGCGCTAATAATTGTATTAGTTCGATTTTCAGCTGTATTGAGAGCTGAATATAGAACACACAAGACGTGTCGACGTCGAGTCAAATGTCAGTGTTATATATAATATATGAGATTGACATTTGACTCGACACTTGTGTTCGATTTTCAGCTCTATTGTATTAGCGCATAGTTCTATTTTCAGCGATCTGAATTTTCCTCAGCCTTACAGATTCCGGACAATATGTCCCAGCCTTAAGGCCCCCACAGACGAGAGGCCGATCGTTTCAGTTAGAACTGACGTCAGTTCGGCCTGAACGGATTCGAGCACACACACGGAAAAAATCGCATCCAACCCAATTTACGTCAGTTCGGCCTGATCTGATTCGGGCCCACACACGGAACAGTCGCATCAGTCCATTCTGGTTTGCCGCGCGCTACGATCGTGTTTATCAATTTTGTATTTAAAGTTTAAACACCGCGAAAACTCATACAACGCTTGTACACGATACACGCCCGCACGGCCGTGGCTCGGACAAGAACTGAAGCGATTTGTCCACACCACAGAACACATAATACTCGCGGAGAAGAAGGTCGACTTCATACAAAAAAATTGGGACCAAATAGCGCCTCTAGTGAGCTGCCCCCTCAAACTTTTAACCGCCTTCCAACAAAGGAGGACTATAATATATTTGATTATATGAATATGGCGGGCAATTTCAGATACGTAATCACAGTTTAAGTTAACGTTAAATTTCTCTTTAGAGTTATTAAATTTTACATTCCAACAAAACCGAGCAACCACCTCCACGAACAAAATATCATAACTACTACGTTACAAAATGTTCGTGAGCCCTTATATACATACGTCTAGTGTTTTCGATAGCGCGATCTAGAAGCAGCATAGTGTCATCTGTTGTGGTTTTTAAGTAACTTTTATGCAATATTAACCATGTAAGACAGAGAGCGATATATTGAAATATAACCATTCTTGTCGCACTGAACTGCCCCTTTTTTGGTCCAAGGTCATTCATACAAAGTCGACCACCCCTGGTCCACACACGGTCAGGCCAGAATTAATGTTGCCAACTTAGTTATTTTACAAAATTTTACTAAATTGAGTATTCTATTCCCTCCTTAGTAGAAATTTAGCTATTAGTAGTGTTTTAGTAGGAAAGAGCCAGACAGTAATCATATGCAAAATGGCCTAGGTTAAGCACAAAAAAAATACATCTTATCATAAAAATACATTCGTCCGTAATTTTCTTAAAACTACCCGTTTAATTACTATATACGTAATATTTGCTAGTATATTTTAATTTAATGTTAAAATTTACAGTAAAATTCAATGAATGAAAAAAAATTAATATAACAAAACCTAAAATGCAATAGTTTTTGGGGGGCTTCAGGAATTTCTAAGTAGCTTCTTTAGTAGTTTTTTAGTGCTTTTTAGTAGAATTCAATACGAGTTTAGTATTTTCATAAAAACAGAGCTGGCAACACTGGAACGAATCGCTTCAGTCCGTACGGCCGATCGCATCGATCTCGAAATTGCACACAGACGATACGATTTTGCATCCGTTCAGGCCGAACTGAAGGCAGACCGGATCATGTATGGGACCCTTTACACGTTCGGTTTGGAGTGCGGCGCGACCCGGGCTGGAACAGCGTGTGCTATTTCCCGTGACCAAAACTGCATGTGTGACAGGCGCTATTATCTTATAAACAATATTATAATAAGTATTTTGATGTCGAATTGATTTTGAAAAACGCAGTTACCTATTTAAATATGCCCTTTGCCTTTAAAAGTCCTCGCGCAGTAGGAACTAAGAAATTGTACAATGCAATATTGCACAACATTTTTATATTGTGGCTATACTAATTAAGTATCTATTGTAAGTCTTACTTATTTATTCAAAAAAAAAAAAAATCAATCATGATCTGGTGTGGGATTTGGAGTTTAGACAATGACTTATCGTGAACTACGGCGTTTCTGTTAACTAAACCGCTCGACTCCTACATAATCAAAGAGCAATAATTAATATTGTGTACGATCTAGGATCAAATACATAACTCTGTACGATAATATTATACGAATATAGGCATTGTGGTGGACGTAATTGGTCCAATTCACCTCTCATCACCTCGCTCGGTCCGAGATCTCCCTTTGCTTTGGGGCTGCCCATTGGCGTAGCTAGAAATTTTGTCTAGGGGGGGGCAGCCGTCCGTGTCGGTGTCATTTAAGTTAGGTTAGGTTAGTTACGCCTATGGGGCTGCCAGTATTCACACAGCTCAAGTAATATTAATATTATTATCATTTACTTATTCTTTTGTTTACAGGAGTTGGCGAGTATATCTGGAGAGCATAAAAATCTTCACATCCTTAATTTAGGTAATCATTTATATAAATAATTTAAAAATTAAGTAGGTATGTAATATGTTAATTGTTATGTAAATGTGAGCTCCGTGGCCTAGTGGGTAGACCGTTTGGTTCGCACTCGAGAGAGTGCAGGTTCAAATCCCAGGTTGTGGCGTGTAGATTGAGACCAGTACCCAGTTGTAGACCAATGAGACTTTTTCAGATCTCAAGTAGGTACATTATACGGACGCTCTAACGGTGAAGGAAAAACATCGTGAGGAAACCCGCACATAGTTGGCCCCAGACGTATTGCCCAGTTCATTCCTCTGGACTAGGCTGACTATGAAGTGAGAATGCCGTATGTGCTTGGGCAACCATACGACATTTAAAAACCAACTGTCCCAGGCACTACAGTGTTTCAAGAGTTACTCGCTCGGAGAATACTGTATAAATCATCCAATAACGGATGTAAAGGCCTAAGTTTTTATGTAAATGGCCTTTGCACAACGCATTTTAGAAGTTAGGTCTATAAAACTTCTGCACCAACAAAGTTATAACTTCTTTATTACATGGACTAACTAAGTAGGTACTATCATGATTTCTTTTTCATTTTTTAGACGCGAGAAGAAAATAATCCCCCACTTTACGGGAGGTAATAATCATCTCCAAGAAATATATTTTTCGTGATTTTATTTTATCACTGTCGACGTGGTAAATAGTTAAATAGACAATTTAACCATGCATCTTTCTAGCACTAACCGTTTGAAAGGTAAGCTAAGGACGGACGGACGGACCTTCCCCATCCATCTGCCTTTGTAATTATGTATCTACTTTAGTAAGTATTGATCACAGAATACAGAAATCATCCAGAAGCCGTCAACACGTTTGAAAGTGAGGCAGTCACAACCACTCCAAATTGGAATGGTTATCAACACATAATATGTTGCCACAGAATAACGGAATATTTTACCCAACTTTTTTTCAATTAATTTTTATTGAATACCTAATTGTCGTAATATAACAACGCGATTTGTTTTGTAAGTGTAAAGAGTAAAAATTAAAAAGTGCGGGCGGGGCGGTATTTCGCCATGGTTTTGGACACAGTGTGCTGCATACAAATGTGATCGAACACTCATTCTGCATGTTTTGAATTCTGTGGTATTGATAACCTACTGCACACGTCTGTACATTTATTTTTTCAAAGACCGTAAAAAATGTAGTAGGCATAAGGTAAATATAATTTACACTTTACATTCAAAATTCCAGACGTAACAGACGCAACAAAATACGAGAACGTAGTGTCGCAAATATCGAACGTGACGGGCGAGGGTCTGAACCTGCTGATCAACAACGCGGGGGTCACCACCAAGTTCACCAAGATCAACCTGGTGAAGGCCGAGCAGCTGCTGGAGAACTTCGCGGTCAATACTGTGGCGCCGATCATGTTGACAAAGGTACGACAAGTTTGGCCAAACTACATTTGTGGGAAACATACTGCGGCACGAATGGGCCGGCTTGACCGGATAAATACTACGGCCTAACAGAAAACCGGCGTGAAATAACGCTTGCGAAACGAAACGAAAATAGATTAGGCACATAGGTACAGACCAGACTACAAGTACCCACAAATCACGATCTCAATGTCTTTCGGGAATCGTCGTTTTTCATATAGGTATCGTCTGTCATTTCATTAGTGAAACTTTTTAGCGTTTTACTCAGTAGTTTCTGTACTGTATGTGTTTCAGGCACTTCTGCCGCTTATGATTCGAGCATCAGAGGCGAACAGCGATAAGCCGGTGAGCATAGAGCGTGCCGCCGTCGTCAACATCAGCTCCATCCTCGGCTCCATTGCCAGCAACGACCAGGGAGGATTCTATCCCTACAGGTGCTCCAAGGTATCACCCACAACTACTAGCCTGCCTCCACTGCCGTTACAGTAATAGTAGTATCTATGGACGCTTCACACCACGTCAATCTGGCACTTGTGTGTGAAGAACTTGTGTTACGGCGACCAGACAACACAACGGGAAGTATATTTAATACTTTTATGCTATGTACGTAATATATTTAAGATTTTTATTATATTATAATATGATCTAAGTATTATAATTAGAGTCCGACCGAAACTGGTTTTCCGGCCGAAACCGAAACTGAAACCGAATATTCGGCCGTGGCTTCAGTTTCGGCCGAAACCGAAACCGAAACCGAAACTCACGTGGTCAAGTAGAAAATTCCTTAAAATACTGAAATTTGGTGCATTTTATCCATTATTCTGCATTAATTAGGACATGAAATGGAAACACTGTATATTAATTTTTAACCGACTTCCAAAAAAGGAGGCGGTTATACGTTCGGCTGTATATATATATATTTTTTTGTATGTTAGACCACAATTTCGCCGTCTGTGGACCGAATTTCAAAATTCTTTTTTTGATGTAAAGGGTATAATCCCAAGTTGGTCCCGTTTTAAAAAAAGTGGTGACCTGATGATGGGATCTATGAGGAATCGAGGGAACTCCTCAAAATTTATATGGAAACATATGGTGATTTCAACTTTTTCTAAAGTAGTCTAAGCATATGCTACCAAAAAGTAAGATTTTGCTCAAAGGTATACCCTGGATCCAAAAGTACAGAACAGAACTCGTGACTCCTTATAGATACATGTTTGGGTATTTCGGCGTTGTTTAAAGAACTGCAAGCATATGCCACCATGTCAATTAGAGTAATCATCATCATCACCACCACCATCACACCATACATCATTACATTATGATGATATAAAAGGTACTTCTCATAGTATTTTACACTAGCACGGAGATCTTTGAACATTACTCTGCCGTTTATGGACTTATTTGCAAAATTCTTTTGTTATTGTAAAGGGTTTAATTCGAAATTGTTCCTTTTGTCACTAAAGTGGACACCTGATGATGCGATCCATGACGAATTGAGGGAACTCCTCGAAATTTATATCAACACATTTAGTGATTTTGACTTTTACTGAAGTGATACAAGCATATGCTACTAAAAATAAGATTTTGTACCAATATATACCCTAGTGGATCCAAAAGCACTGAACAGAACTCCTCAGTCTTTAAAGATTTATAGATAAATTTCGGCACTTTCTAACTTACAGAAATCATCATCATCATCTTAATAACAATACCTAATGGAGAGCGTATTCAATTATGCATTCGATCTTAAGACGTATTAATAATAACTTAACAAAATATATCACTAAAAAGGGTGAAATTATTATTTTTAAACAAAAAATTAAACCGCCTTCCAAAGTAAAAATACACAAAAAAGTATAAAATAAAACTTTTCTAAATAATTGCCCTTTTAAATTAGGCAATAGTCAATCTTCTTAATTTTGAAGTCGGTAGTCGGTACCAGCAAATAACGTGAGTTCTATAAAATAGTGTAGGATATCGTTTGGGCTGGTAGCGACTTCAAAATTAAGAAGATTGACTAAAGAAATTGCCTAATTTAAAAGGGGAATTATTTAGAAAAGTTTTATTTCATAATTTTTTGTGTATTTTTACTTTGGAAGGCGGTTTAATTTTTTGTTTAAAAATAAAAGCGTTGTAATCATTTATTTAATGTAATATTAAAAAAATATTAATTTTATTTTAATTATGTTTTCAAATTCAGTTGCGTTGTCAAAGCGTTGCCGCAAGAAACGAAGTTAGGCGAGCGTGCACGAAAACTTCCGAAATCAGTTTCGGTTTCGGCAAAAGTTTCAGCCACTTTTGGCCGAAACCGAAACTGCCGCCGAAACTTGATTTTTGGCGATAATGTCTCTTTGTTAAGTTTAACCTAAATAGGATCATGAATCAACGGAGTATCTAATAATGAAGGTATTTCATGTTTGATATTTTTTCTGCCGTCAGGGGGCAGACCCAACGCACACAAAGCGTCATCTGGTGGCGTAATTTGTATCAAAACGGTCCAAATGAATTTTCGATAATTTTTCTGTCACCAGGCGGCGCTCGGTAACAAAAACGAATTTAAAAACCCTCTTTGCTTTTACGCACGAAATATACTTCGTGCTTTTATGTTTGGCCTGTGGTTTGGCATAATTATTAATTGCATAGGGACCGTCCATTAATCACGTGATGTTTTTAACAAAATTTTAGACCCCTCCCCTCCCCCTGGTGATACGTGGTGAAGTTTTATACTACCCCCCCTCCCCCACCTAAGATCACGTGTATTTTTTTTATATAGTAAGCAGGTCATGTTTGAAGAAAAACTTTAACTTAAAAAACAATTTAATCGAATAATTTAAGCAATTAAAAACTATACAAGTCATTTGTCTTGTAAGTAAATAACAACACTACGAATCTACAACCAATAATAATTCCGGTATGCATAGACTAGATTCGAAAATTAATACACGTGATGTCTCCTTATACCCCCTCCCCCCCTTGGTGATACTTGGTGATTTTTTTGTCGGACCCCCCTCCCCCTTTAGGCATCACGTGATTAATGGACGACCCCATAGACAAAATTTTGTACCCGGACGTTTTTCGCTAGGGACGCTGCTTCTGTTGTAAAGTCTATGATCAATAATATTTTAAACGTGATAATTTTAAACTACACAGATGACCTGATTAACTACTTCTAAGCTGGAAATTGGAATTGACCTTAGTTTAATTTTTATTTCAAATTTAAATTAGACTTGTACAGTCATTAACATGTATCAGCGTCAACCAGCAGTGAGCGGCAACTAATATAAAACGAAATTGAATAATCGGTACTGGTGTCGGATGCTGTTTGATAAATATTGGGTTTTATAATTATTATACCTATAGGCTAATCTAGGTCCTTTTCAGGCCGGTCGCGCTGAATGCAGCAACAAAGAGTATGAGCTATGAGCGTAGAGTTTAGAGACAAGAAACCATGGGCGTAGCCAGGGGGGTGGTTTAGGGGGTTCAAACCCCCCCCCGAAATGGGCCGGCTGGTATATATAATACAGAGATCTGACCAATATACAGAGGCGTATTTAGAAATTTTGCGCCCGAGGCCAATTAACATATTTTGCCGCCCCATTAACCCTATGTGAAAGATGATTTTTGAAGTTATTTTAGAAAAATAATCAACAGCCTAAATCAGAACTATGATACTACCCAGTAGTCGTTTGATTTTCTTGAACCCCCCCCGAAACTAAAACCTGGCTACGCCCGTGCAAGAAACGAAATTGGTTCCCTATTTTTTCGCATAAAATCATATGTCATAATTTTACTTGGCATAATTTCATTTGAACTAATAGTAGTTTCGCATAATATTCATTTGTCATAACTTTCTTAGCATAATTTTTTTTCGCATAATTACTAAAAGCATAATAATTGTTAGGCATACTTATTGTAAGGCATATATTTTTTTACGCATAATATTCATTAAGAATAATATTTTTATGCATAATATTAAAAAGCATAATAGCATAGCAAAGCATATATTATTTACGCATAATGATATTTAAGCATACTATTATATTTACGCATACATCTTTGTAGCATTTTTTTCACATACTAATGAATGATAAATTCTACTGGGTGTGCGAGTTAAGACGAAATAACAATTATAATTGTAATTTTCGACTGATTACGAAATTAAACTCGGATAAAAAACACGAACTGCTATCTAAGAACATGCTGAGCTAATTATTTTAAACATGTTAGCGGCTGACGGGTGGCCCAAGGGCCACCCCGCCGCAACTTAACCTACTGTTACATATGTTAAACTAGGTATATGAGTGTAATACCTGCTTTTAATGTTTTATAAATATGCGTTTAATTACATCAACCGTGTTTTCATTATGACGTTCCATTTTATGCATATTTGTGCCTTGTGACAAAATGCCTTGAATTTATTATGACGAAAAAATATGCCTAACGAGTTTATGCCGAAAAAAAATTATGCCAAAGTATTATTATGACAAGAAAAATTATGCCTTACGAGTTATGCCTCATTAAATTAGGACAAACAATATTAGTCTAAATGATATTTATGCCTAATGATGTGGTATGCCAAGAAACCATTATGCCAAAGTATTATTATGCGTAGTAAAATTATGCCAAGTGAGGTATGCCAAATGAAATTATGACAAATAAAA
This sequence comes from Glaucopsyche alexis, assembly GCA_905404095.1. Taxonomy (NCBI): domain Eukaryota; kingdom Metazoa; phylum Arthropoda; class Insecta; order Lepidoptera; family Lycaenidae; genus Glaucopsyche; species Glaucopsyche alexis. The sequence continues at coordinate 24,859,188 of FR990053.1, read as the reverse complement.
TTATGCGAAAGAAGAGGATCCCAACGAAATTGAATAATCGGTACTGGTGTCGGGTGCTGTTTGATAAATACTTATAGGTTTTATAATTATTATACCTACAGGCTAATATGTATTTTCAGGCCGCGCTGAATGCAGCAACAAAGAGTATGAGCGTAGAGTTTAGAGACAAGAAGATCCTGGCGGCCGCCATCCATCCGGGCTGGGTGCGTACCGACATGGGCGGGAAAAATGCACCTCTAGACGTCGAGACCAGCATACGAGAACTTTTTAACACCTTGGAGAAATTGGGGGAGAAAGACAGTGGCAAATTCCTTCAATACGACGGAAAAGAATTGCCCTGGTGAAACAAACAAGAGTAATTAAATACACGCAGTCGTAATTTAATTGCTGGCTACATTTACTGATTCGCGCGTTTTAATTGGTAATTTTTATATTTAAAATGGGTTTCTATTGTAAATAAAATATGTATTGTTAATAAATTTATCACGATTTATTTTTAATATTTTTAAATAGGTACTTACCTATATTAGTTTTCGGCATTTCATATTAATTATAGTGATAAGTAGGTACCTATGTAGGTACTAAACAAATAAGTTACAACCACAGGGGAGGACGATACGAGAGGAGCAGTTAAATCTGTGATTAAATATTCTAAATATAAAAAATACATACAAATACAAAAAAACAGTAGGTACCTATCGACAGCAATAAAATGGTTGCCAATCATTGCCATTATGTTCTTTAAATGTATAATATAATATTATATTTTGATCTCAATAAAAAGGAAATCCTGAAATATGCCGGATGTAGAATTTATTTATGAGCAAGAATAAAATCTAAAACCATAGTTTCATTGGTATTGACTGTGGGTAAGTTTTGGACTACTTATATTAAGATTATTGTTTAAGTTAACTTAATAAATGTTAAACCATCAGGACTTCGTCGTGCACGCGTTTTTTCTATAACAAATTGTCATTTAATAAATAGTGTACAGGGACTGCCGATAGAAGTAAACACTTCATAACTAACATGTCGGTGATGTCGGTGACGAGCGTCTAAATGAGTTACTCACTTCGATAATACCTATTATTTGCCATTAACTTACGTGTAAAGACGTTTGTGCCAACTTCTTTTAGAAATCCATATATTATTCTGTCCGAGCGACCTATAAAAAAATAGTTTTCAGCGACTGGCGACTGCGTTTATAGGAATATACCTACAGCTGTGCTTGTATTGGTTGTTCTAACTCAAGATTCCCGTCTAATACGTAGTAGTTCCCTAGTAGTTGTATGTGGAATATACCTACAGCTGCTGCTGGATATCACAGGGGCCAAAGGAATATATTATTGGGCGTATTTTATGCGAATGAAATATTTTTCCCAACATCAAGCCACAACGGGCCTGCTTTGGAGGTCACGCGATCGCTGCGCAACATCGGCCGCACCTATGTTATTATTTTATAGGATACACGTCTATTATTTATATTTTATAGTATAATCTGGTCAACATTTAAGGTCGCATGTTATATAATATTATATTAAGGTATGGTAAAATCAACTACGGATATTTTGGGTAGGTAGGTATATGATCTACTGCTCATTTAAACACGCTTAGACTTTAGGCAGAAAAAAATTGTCATACTCAATGGGTGAATAACGTAGTGATTATATTCTCTTTGGGGTGAATCTCCGCTCAACGCAAACTTCTATAAAGGAAATTTTTTTCGAGTAGGTATATATAACAATATTATTTTTGTGCCTAAGCGTCTATACATAAGCAGTAGATCATATTGTGCCCAAACTGTCCGTAATTTATTTTACCGAACCTTATATATTTTTGCAACGAGAATCGAACAATAATTACGCTCGTTGATAGCTATTCTTGTTTTGAAGACTGTAGGTATACCTACCTATGTTCTTTGCGCTCAGATATTAGAAAAGTATAGGTAGCGGTGGTAGCATCAAGTATCGAAGTACACTTACCAAATTGGCAGCACGCCTCTCTGTGAGGACACGCGTCTAAAACCGGGTCCATGAAATAACTACCTAGGTATCCCTATTTAAAGTATTACTAAAATTTTATATTTTGAAGCAATATTAGAAAATACGTCTTGAAATAAGATAAAACCTTTACAGTCTTATTAATAAAATTATTTACACCACGGATTAGCTAATCCAACATGGCTGTCTCTGTCAGATACTTTGGAACAGTCACTTGATAGACAAAGAGAGCGATTTGGATTTGCTTATCCATGGTGTAAATATTTTTATTAATAAGGGTGATAATGAATATAAGGTTTTAATAAGCTAAAATTAACAGTAAAATTTGTCTTACGTCTTGTAGGTATAATACACTTTTTATTGAATCGTTTTGAAAACGTCAATTATCAAGATGTCAAAACAATACGAGATGATTATAGGTCGCGCAACGGTTTATGAGCGCTCAGTGAAAGTGGTGGGGATCGTTCGCGCATGTGACCAATAGCAAAAAATATATATTACTAACGAACCAATAGCGTGTCGGCAGCCACGTTCGGCATGCGTTCGGCGCATCCACACCTCCCCGCCCGAGCCCGCTACCGCCAAACACACCGAAAAACTGACTTCTGCGCATACCAGGGGGTATGCGCAGAAGTCAGTTTTTCGGTGTGTTTTACTTTTGTCGAAAGATCTTAATTCGTTGCGCGACCTGTACTACCCAGTGACAAATAATTATATTAAATTACCATAGATAGGTATATAATATTAAAAAGAGGGTAAATTACTAACGTATCAGTGAGCACAAGAAAATAGTAGGTATATTATCTATGTACGAGCTATCCCGATTCCCGACCAAAGACTTCATCCCGACACCCGGCAAATTTCGTACCGCCATGTTGACGTACTCACAGCAGCGCCACCTACTATTATAAAATATTATATATGGTAATAAACCATTCTTGAATCCACAAAAAATTCATTAAAATCGGTCCAGCCGTTTAGGAGAAGTTCAGTAACACGCACAAAAGAAATACATACCTAGGTAGTTATATAAAGATATCAGTGGTAACTTGGTAAATACTAAGAACTCAGGGCAAAGCATCTCATTGTTGATGCTTTGATTGAAAACCAGGAGGACATAGGCTACTTTTTATCCCGTTCCCGAGGGACTCAAAACTCGAGAACGGCTGAACCGATTTGGCTCATTTTAGTCTTGAAATAAGAAATTATTGCAGAAGTTCAGGAAAGGTTTAAACCGTGTTTAAACAGTGTCGGTTGTAGGAGTAGGACTAGGACGTAGGTTGCATTGTAGGTACCTATAGTTTTTTTATTAATTCCAGTTTATACCTATTTAAGACAGAACAACTGTGTCGGGACTCGGTACAGCAAATAGTTTGTAGAATAAGCAATAATTATTATAAATACTTAATTGCTGGTATTTGTGGTATTTCATTTAATATGCGCTAATTTTTTGAATCACAGAATAAATTAATAAACAGCTACTACGTAAACCCACAGAATTCTTAATAGTTGGTAACCCTTGGGGTCGATTCCACACCGAAGTGGCAGCGGAGCGGCCAGCAGCATAGCTGTCATATAATTTTAAACATTATCGTCATTATTATATAACCTAACCAAGAGCATGTCAGGACATGTCTAAGGAGGGTTCCGTAACTATAAACGCGTAATATGCTTTTATTTTAATTACTCCAAAAGTTACTGTCCGATTTGGTTCAAAATAGTTTTCCTAAAGAGTTTTTAGCATGATCTATCAGCATGGAAATTTGCAAGTTTCTATCTCCTATAGTTTAAAAATGCTAGGGGGGGGGACCAACTTACAAACTACTTTGGAGGCCGATTACTCGAAAATGGTCAACTTTATAAAAAAGTAACGTATGAAACCTTACCCTTATTTTAAAAGACCTATTCTACGATACCCCACACGATGGGGTAGAGTGAAAAAATATTTTTCATCCCCACTTCACATGTATGGAGAGCCACCCCTATAATATAAAATTATAATTTTTTTATGATCCCGAAACCGTGATCTATACACAATCTATAACTGCACCAAATTTCATCAATTTATATACATAATTACAGGAGCTAGAGGCGCGGACAGACAGACAGACAGACAGACAGACAGACAGACAGACAGACAGACGGACAGAGCGAAACTATAAGGGTTCCTTAAGTATTACGGAACCCTAAAAACACAGTGTCGCTTGAGACAACCGCCGCCGCTCACGGCCGCCGAGCCGCTCCGCTGCCAATTCGATGTGAATCGGCTCCTTAGTTTCTTCATGTCTGCCGTCTGTCCGTCTTCGGCTTAGGGCCGATCCACACCGAAATTAAATGGCAGGGGAGAGGCCAGCAGCATAACTGTCATATAATCGGGGTTTAACCTGTAAAATAGACAAAAAATTTCTTCGCTCGCATTATAAAAGGTGTTTCTATATAGGTTTTTAATGCATTTCCAACGCAAGGCAGTTTAGCGTCTTCACCAGTTCTTATGAATTGCTAGATTTTTTTTGTGAACAAGAAACAATTTTGTGGCTCTTCAAAAACTTTGAACACTAATAAATAATTATAATTTTTGACTCAAAAGATTGCCGACCTCTAGCATAGACTGATACTAAATAAACTTTTAAATGATAATAATCAAATAAATAAAACAACCAAGATGGTATCAAAAATTGGATTTATAATATTGTTTTTGCTTTATAATATGATAATGTCAACAATTTGCCAGGTTACAGAGATGGTCACTAGACCTGAATCAAGCAATATGTGTACTTTATAACAATGATACATATTTCAGACCTAATCTTCTATCTTATCCAAACTACCTACAAAGATATACAGGTAAAGCTAAATATCTACACTCAATAATTTATATACAAATATCATTACAAGTAAAGATATATACACTTAAATATTAACAAACTTATCTGTAACCTGAGAAACTTTGATTTTTTCGACATTCGGGACAGTACCATTTGCCTTTAGGCGGTACCATAATACCGACGCACTCAAAGTGGAACCACTCAATGGAGCAGCCTTCGGCATCACATGCTATCATTTCGGATACTTCATCGTAAGGACATCTACAGTAACAATAAACACTTTCACCTTCGCGAGCCTGACGTACGGCAGGCCTTTGAAAAGGATAAGGCAAACTAGAAGTCCCCGAATTCAAATACGTGGGTGGTGGGACAGGAATAGAATTTTGAACTGCACTAGGCTGATGAATTTGTAAAGCACCTTCATCACTCGAATCGGAATCGCTGGATTCTAAAGACTCCGAATTCATCAAAATGCGTGGTGGCTCAGGGTCTGGAGCAGGTGGGGCAGAAAACCTTAATGAGTCATTGAAGTTGAACAACTTCTGTGGTACCATTGATGGTGTTTCTTTTTTAGTTTTATGGGTAACTGGCGATGGTAAATCTTCCTTTCGCCATTCTAGTTTCGGTGGTAGCGTAGGTTTTAGAGCGGACATTACAGTATTAGGACTTTCTTCGTCACTTGAGTATCCATAAAATTTGTTTGGAACTCTTCTGCGTTTTGACGACCTCTTCCTTTCTTGGGCCGTAGTAAGTGGTGTCATTAAACTTTGAGTTGTTGTCGGTTTCGGATGTTCGGGAACTTGAACTGTATTGCTTTGCAATGATATTGTTATTTTATTCGGAACCTGCGGTGCTGATTCCTTTACCTCTGGCTCAGCTCTAATGATATCCTTGGGAATGTTTATTTTGATTGGTCCATGTTTACGTGAACTTTTAGATTTCTTTTTCTTTTTACTTTTCTTTTTACTACTGCCAGTTTTTTCTTTATTATTCGATTCCGGTTTAATTTCCTCCTTTGGTAAGTCAGAAGAAGGAATAACAGTTTCTAATTGTTGCTGAATCCCTTCTTCATTAATAGGTGTTGTACATCGACTTACATTTCCTGAAACTGAACCACCTTCAGATGCTGAATGCAAAATTTGATTGCGTTTCTCATTATTTGCTTTATTAGCTATCAACTGTGGGTTTTTATCATAAAACTCTTCATCCGTCTCACTTTCATCCGTTTCTAGATCTGTTTCAGCAATTGGCGACTCAATTTTTTCGGGGGCTAATAATGGTGTTTCAGACATGCCCATAACATCTACGTTTGAACCATTACTTAGTCTTCTGTTAGACAAAGATTTTTTGTGCTGCCTACTCTTTTTCTTTTCGTTTCCTGATTCATCCGAAGAATCTGAATCAGATGAGCTGGATGATGAAGAGCCACTACTAGACGAACAGCTGCAATTCGAACCGCAAGAACAACTGGAATCACTATCACTGCTACTGCTACTCGAAGATGATAAGCCATCCTGTCGTTTTTTAATTTTCTTATTCTTCTTTTTGTCTGAGCCAATGCCCTCATCATCCCCGTTCATATCAGTTGGTACAAGACAATAGTCATGATCTGATTCACAAACATGTTTTTTTATTAGTACTAATGGTGGCGTTTTCTCTTTTTGTTTCTCTACCTTAGCCTGATATTTTTGAAAGTTGTCCCATATGTCTAATACGGTTTGTTCACTGGGTTTCTCATCACTTGTATCTTTGTCTATTTTATCTTCTTTTGGAATTTCAACAGATTCAATTTTTTTCGTTTCAACTTTACTTTCTTCATCAACTTCATTTTTTATTTCATTTTCATTACTTTCCATAGTTATTTCATCAACTTTTTCATTTTTAACAATTGGTGCTTGACCGGTATCTGATTCATCACTACTGTCACTTTCAGATAGATTCAAAGCCGGCAGATCCACTTCTAGCAATAAAGCATCTTTTTCTTTCATTTTTTTCTTTCTACTTTTCTTCGAAACTTGTTCAGTAACTGTCTCAGTTTTACTGTCTATTTCATCTTGGGGTTTTTCATCAACTAAATCAACAACAGGTGTTATTTCTTTCCGTTCATCTGTTAATGCTTCTGTTGAAGGATATGGTTTTTCTTCATTTAAATCTTCTGTAAACATTTTCTTCCTATGTTCTTCCAAATGTTTATTTAGTAACTTCTTTGATACAAATTTCTCTGTACAGCCTTCTTCCGTGCAAGGATGTGGATATTCTTCAGAATGAAATCTCTTATGGACCTTTAAACACACAGCTCTTGAAAATTGTAAAGGGCATTCATCACAAACAAATACTGCAGGTGGATTACAGAAATGATATACATGTGGCCACTTCTTTTGAAGGCATTTTTTACAAGACACACTCTCAGTCCCATGTTTCCAAAAAAGGTGATTATTTATATCTGGCTTATTTCTATATGCTATACCACAGCGATAACATAAATGATGTAATTTGTGTTTCCAAACGTGATTTGACAACCGAGCCTGGCTTTGGCAAAACTCTAAACAAACATCACACGTGTGGTGTATCTTTCTAAGATGCACCATTAACCTAAATGATGAGGCAATTGTATCTACTGTACAAAAGCAACATCTAAACCTAATTTCATATTCGGAATCATATGTTCCAGGACATAAATGGCAAATCAATTCACTATAAGTATAAAAGTTGTTTTTACACATGACACACAATAATATTGTCTTTTGGTGCATTTTACGGTTATGTAAACAAAGCTCTTTATGAACAGCAGTCTTAAAATAACACTGGAAACATTCAAATAGCTGATTAAACGTCATCTTCTCACACTTGTCTACACTGTCATAGGTATCCAAATTTATGTACACAGTATTTAATTCTTCAGCACCTAACTTCAGTTTAGCTGTTATGGTTTCTGGCATCAACTCTTCTGCTGTTATACTGTCAACAGTTGCTGAAAAACGATGCTGGGCAACCATGTGCAAGGCGAGCTGCTCACAATTAACCGCTATAACACGTCCATGATTACAATATATGCAATTAAATATGGTGGATGAAAGAAATACTTTTAAAAGGTCCTTTAATGGATATTTATCTAAAGGTCGATCTAGAGTTAATTCAGTAAGTGGGGTATCATCAACATTAACATCACCTGTAACATCAATATCTTGCAGCTCACATTTTGGCTGTATTTCAGGAGCTATTTCTGGTTCATTGGGTTCCTTTCCCTCTTCTGTTACTTCTTGAGAAATATTCTGTTCAATACCATCATTATTAGATGTCTCATCTATGGCCTCATTTGATGTTGTTGGTATGGTTGAAGTTTCAGGTACTACTTCCTCATTTTCATTTTGATGTTCCACTGTAATATTTCTGTCATCAACAGTTAACTTTTCACTTGCATCACTATCAGTAGAATCATCACTTGATGAATCTTTATCCAAAAACTCTTTGGGAACCCGAACGGTCAACTTTGGGACCCTATTTAATGTATTTTCATCTTCAAATTTATTATCATATATTGTGGACTTTATTGTGCTATCGGATTTATTATCACTGGGTTTCATAGATGCCGGTTCTATATTATTATTCATAAGTGTCTTTACAATTGTTTCTTTATTATTCTCATAAATTGTTGTTTTTACAAATGGACTATCTGCTCGGTCACATATTGTCATTTTTATTGAAGGCGGCTTCACTGGAGCTGGGATGTCTAACGGTTTGTCCTTTTCATATCTCTTAGGAGGTCTTCGGTTACGAGATGGGGGCTTATGTACAAATTTTTTACCTACAGTGGGATCCACAGTTGAATTTATTATGACAGGGGAATTAGCGTTATTTAAACTAAGTTTAAGCTTTATACCAACTTCTTTTTCCTTTTCAATGGGAAGTTCGGGTGACTTAACAATAAGTTTCGGTTTGGCAGTAGATACCGGCTCCCTGCTGAGGTCAAGTGAATCACTTTCTTCATCATGTTCATTATGCTCATCCCCATTAGATAAGTTCTGAACCACAGATTGTGGCAATTGGTTTTTTGGACTCGCAGAAATTGCCTCATTGTTATCTTCGTCTTTTTCATAAATACTATCTATTGAATCATTAGCTGTCCTATTGATAGATTCAGATGAGTTCATCGAACTCACACTTGTATCACAAATTAAACTATCACTAATATTATTACTTAATATATCTTGTGATGGCATTGTAGCCTCTGCTTTAGGTTCATCTAAATCTTTTTTATCACATAAAGTTTGAATGGAACCCCTTACACCAAGTCCATTTCCGTTGTCTCGTTTTACACATTTTAGTTTACTTGGTTTCAGTGAACTTTTGCTTACGAGTACAGGCACAGGCTTAGGTTTGACATTGTTACAATCGTGATTAAAATAATCGTCTTTTTCACAACAAATTTCGTCACATGCACAGCACATCAAATAAAATGTTCCATCATACACATGACTAAACTCTTCCTTTGTGTTGAAATTAAATTCCTGTACATTGTGTTTGTTTGTTAGATGTGACGAGAGCTTTTCAGCTTTTGAAAACATTCCTAAGCAAAACAAACAGATGTGCCTGTTGTGCACTTCTCTCATGTGAAGAAATAAATTCCAATTCTCATAGTAGGTACCACACGCTGAACACAGGTATACTTTCCTCGTAACTCGAGACGGGCCACTCGTATTTTGTTTAGATTCTGTGTAAGTTGCTTCCGGACTCAACGTAGGCTCCTTAGTTTGAGCTCTACAAATAAGCTGGTGTTCTTTCAACATAGCCAGCGTTTTGAATGACATAGAGCAACATTTGCGACACTTGAACTTTACCATTGGCTGCAGTCCAAGACTCTGAGCGTACTCTTTCAACTGGGGTCCTTTTTCCATTTTACCCTTCTTGTATTGTGATAAATGACTTTTAGGCACAAGTCTGGGTACAGGTTTGTCTCTCTCGCTCTCCAACATACTGTCCATGTTGAATTTGGGGTTATGAAACTGTCCATGTTCAGCACGCTTTGGTATAAGTTTAGGCATCCGAGGAACATTATTTTTGAGTATAGATGTATCATTGTGCTTGATCACATATGGTTTCTTTCTTTTAGATGCACTGTTGTAAGATAGTGAATTTTCTACAAACGGACGTTTGCCCAAGTGTATTCTTAGTGGATTAATACGTTGCCTGCATTTCTCCTCTTGAGGGACATCGACATGCGGTCGCCGGGGTTCGTACGACAGACTGGGCGGGTTGGACGTCTCAGCGGGATTGTCGTGACCGTTTGATGTCAATTTCCCAAGGCGCTCAGTGTATATATTTGAAAACTGCGATCCGTGTACTTTTTCGTTGTTTACATTAGCGTCATTACCATCTTCCATAGTTTTCTGAAACACATAACACGTGATCAATTCGAGTACTTACTAAGAAACAAAAGACGTTTATACAAGAGGAAATTGGAACCGATTCGAAATACGATAACGACAATGGCGCTATAAAGTGGAGCTCACCTCTGAAATCGTACGTCCAGTACGAGTACAATATGAGAGATTTGTTTCCATGCATCCGTTTGAAAGCACTCCTTACATCAGGCCTAATAACAGGCAGCTGCGGGCTGGTCATTCCCGTAAAATGGCGTCACTTCACCGAACGAGGATTGGTGTTATCAAGAGCATTGTACACTTAAAGTTTCACATTTCCCACATATCATACACATATTTAGAATTAATAATTAATTAAATAATTAAAAACAATGAGAATTTAATGTGTCCTAGTGTTTATATCCAAACACATTATTGAAATTAATTGTAGCGCAACGAGAAGCTATGCATGAAGTTTAACCATAAACTAGCGTGTTTTTTTTTATTCATACTTTCGACCAAAGATCTTAAACTCTGCGATTTTGCAAACACGTGGTGTACTTGTAACCATAAACAATGGTGTGTGTGTGTGTGTGTTGAAAAGGTGTTGAACAACGGTACCTACTAGAACCAATCTGTTTAAAAAGTAGTTGAAACTTTAACTCTTTGTGTATGGATGGAAGCCCATGGATTCTTTTTTCGATATGATCCCGTTTCGGCCCACGCGCTGACTCGTCAATACTTCAACATGCTAGCGGGATTCAAATAGGATCTAACCGATAATATTGATATTTTGCTTTCCTTCTTTATATATTTTGTTCCTGAGATTTCTAAAAGAAATTATTTGTGACAGTCAGACAGTCCAATAAAACAAGATAAAGATTGCCGATACAAAGCCTAATATTAAATTTATTGAAGTGAAACTTCTATGCACACATGAGGGTAATTTTTATGGATGAAACCAGAAATATTATCATATTTAAGGATGAAACCTTTGAGTACCTACTGGTATATAACCACGATGAAACCTTCTTTTTAATATTATAATATATTTATGGATGAAACCACAGATATATAATATTAAAAAGAGGGATGAAACGCAATATGTTAAATGCAATATGCAAATAAACTACATGAACGTAGAAAAAAGGTGGACAGAAGGTGAACTAAGCATTGTGTGAAGCACAACAATGGCGGCGACTTACGTTTGTGTGAGATTACGGATAATGGCGTATGTACTGGCGGCTGATCATCTTACTTTGCTGTGAATGTGTGCGTACGGCACGTGTCGCTACGATGCGGCTGGCTTACTTTGATTGCTTCACTATTCATATTACTGAAGCGGTGTCTTCCTTTTTTTCTACCTCTATGGAGCGATGGAGCGATACGAAAATGTGGGACGTATTTGCCCAAGAAGAGTAAGAGAGCGATTGAGGCCGATTTAGAGAAAGTGAGAAAGAGCGAAATTTTAATTTAAAAAATATAATTTCTATAATCTGGGGGCACGGCAGTGCCCCCGCCAAGTCGAGCGCGAAGCAAACACTGCCGTACCATACTTTACTGGAACCATTTCGCCGCATTTCAGGCCCCTATTTGAGAACCTCTGGATAAGACCAGAACGCAGAAATTTTCGTCATCCAGTAAGCTATAATCACATACTTAAAATCCAAAATTTCAAGTCTGTAGGTCATTCAGTTCCAAAGTTAAGCGAAAGCAAAGTTTCGCATATATGACACTCACCCACTCACTCACTCATGATCATCAGAATAGACTAGTACTTCCCATAAACTTAGAGAGCTGAAATTTGGTACAGAGTTAGGGTTTAATGGCCACATAAAGGGAAAACTATAAAAACTAGGTAAATCGATCTGGGGGTACGGCGGTGCCCCCGCCAAGTCGAGCGCGAAGCAAACACTGCCGTACCATCCTTTACTGGAATCGTTTCACCGCATTTTCAGGCCCCTATTTGAGAACCTCTGAATAAGACCAGAATGCAGAAATTTTCGTCATCCAGTAAGCTATAATCACATACTTAAAATCCAAAATTTCAAGTCTGTAGGTCATTTAGTTCCGAAGTTAAGCGAAAGCAAAGTTTCGCATTTATGACACTCACTTACTCACTCACTCACTCATGATCATCAGAATAGAACTAGTACTTCCCATAAACTTCTGAGTTTATGTCACACAATTCACACAAGTCGGCCAAGTCACACAACATTAACTATAATATTAAAGAAATCGCAGTAAAGAACCTTAGACTTGGCACGACTTTGTCTAGATTTCATTACTTTTTAGAGATAAACAAGCAGCTCCATCGAGACTTGGCTAGTTTTTTACAGAATGTTTTTGGTGGGATAATTAATTTACAATAATTATTTTGTATAAATTTAAATTGAGGTTAGGTAGGTATATATTTTCACTATTTAGAAAAAAGGGGCTGTTGGCCAAGTCAGAGCCCATGCCATCTTCTATAATATTATGTTTCTCCGACCGGAGAGATTTCGGTAGTATAGTCCCCAGCCTAAGGCCGTTTGTCCACTGCGCCGACACCGTCTCCGGGACGTCACCGAGAAAGAAAGAAAAGATAGTTTATTTGGTAAAACACCGAATAATAAAAATATACATTAAAAAGAAAAACACAAGAAATTTTACCAAATTGTGCCCACTCATCATATGTTAGCTGTTGTAAACATTGTTCTTTTAAAAGACATGACGGCACCGATTTAGAGATACACAATATATTTGCTATGTCCGTATGTCCACCGCACGCCCGTCACCCGAGCGCCGTCATCCCATCCGCCGAAATATCGCTTAGTTCGGCGCTACCGCTAGAACTCAGTCCGAGATTAGGGCCGAAGTAGCGGTAATACGACGTATAAACGTGTCCACCGCACCGTCACCGGGAGGTCACCGAGAACATATTATTAATGTAACACACACACACACACACACAGTAAGATTTAAGAAACATGTAAAAATAAACTAACTGAACCATCGAGATCAAAGATCGAGATCGTCGCGGTGGACCGTCACGTCAATTTAATTTCGGCTAATCTCATTCTAGCTACGAGACGGTGGCAGTGCAGTGGAAAAACAGCGTTAGTAGTCTATGAATTAACCATAGTGTTTAAGACGAGTTTTGCCGGGAATGTCAATCAGCAATGTTGTGATAATGTATTATTTTTCTAAATTCGTGTTATTTCGGTTTTTAATGTGTAATATTGGTGGAATATTAACCATTAATTATTCGTTGAGGTGCACTAGTGTGATGCATTCTATAAAATGCGTGCTAAATTGGGTTTCCCGCCCAAACTCCCTAGGAAGTTTCAGTAAAGCGTCTACGGTCTACCACTTTACTGAATCGACTGACTTGACTGATTGACTACCCGTCCCTGACTATTTATTGGGACTTTGACTAGACTTTGGACTTGACGATTTAGAAATAAGACAAATAAGAAATACCTCAAAAATACAAGACTTGGCTTAAGGCCGGGACTATACGGCACCGGAATCCGGAAGGCCGTGAAAAATTCTGAGCATTGAAATAGATCTCTACACTAATACAATAGGGTTGAAAATCGAACATCCGAGTGTCGAGTCAAATGTCAATGTCATATATGACAGCTCGACACTCGAAACTTCCATTTTCAACTGTATTGTATTAGTACAGAGACCAGAGTTCTATTTTCTGTGCTCATAATTCTCTACGGCCTACCGGATTCCATTGCATATAGTCCCAGCCTAAAGGTCTTGTTGCCATGCCTATGGCCAGGCCATTAAATCTTAAAAAAAAAGTGTTTATGACTGAGGCCTGAGGCCAACCTGAGGCGTTGAGGCATAGACAAAGTAATGTAGCTATTGATGTGTCACTGTCATAAAACAAGTTTCAAGAGCATTCGAGAGTTTGGAAAGGAGTAGATTTTATTATTTTATGATTTAATTTTTATTTGCTAAAACTATTTTATTCTTATTTTTAATATAGACCATGCTCAAGCAAGATGATGTCTGATCAGTTTAGAAAAGTAGAACCATATTCACCTAAATCCTCCCCGAGAGGAGCGAGGTCACCAGTTGTTTCTCGTCAAGATTCTTCTGGCACCCTCAAAACTACGATTTCACTTGGAAAAAATCCAACCATAGTTCACACCGGACCTTTCTATTTGATGAAAGAACCACCAGGTACGAACCTACAAAGTCTATCGACAACAGTCTGTTGGTATTTTGGTCATTGTTTTTGTTAAAAATAAATATGTATGGATCAATAATATTAGCTCAAGTTCTTACATTTGTATAAAATAGTAATTTTTTCGTTGTAGGAGAATGTGAGCAGACAGGAGCTACGAATTTGATGGCTTATCATGGCCTAGAACATTCCTACAGTAAGTTTAATGGAAAGAAACTAAAGGAATCACTGTCGTCATTTCTACCAAACTTGCCCGGAATAGTAGATGGACCAGGCCAAGAAGATAATAGCACATTAGGATCAGTTATAGCCAAAAGACCCATAGGTGGAAAAGAACTTCTACTGCTGAGTAGTGCTCAACTTGCGGGATTTAGATTGCACCCTGGTCCACTGCCGGAGCAGTACAGATATGTGAGTGCCACTCCACCTAAGCGTCACAAGAGTAAACACAAGAAACACAAGCACAAAGATGGGGCACCACCGGGGCAAGACACACCACTACAAGGTAATTAATGTCCTTGCTGCTAAAGTGATTGATTACATGGTTATTTTGAAGAAAAAAGTAGTGATATGAAACTTTATCTACAATTGATATAATTTTTTTTTAATTTTATTTCAGACTCATCCAATCCTGACAATTACGAAAAGAAACATAAAAAGCAAAAGCGTCATGATGACGATAAAGAACGCAAAAAGAGGAAAAAGGAGAAGAAGAGGAAAAAACAAAAACACAGCCCCGAGCATGGCGGTCTCACTCCAAACCAGCACCCCATCCCATAAGTATTTATCGTGTAGGTTAAGCTGAAATGAATTAAAACCCCTCAGTTGTAGATTTAAGTTAGATTATACAATGTTTCACACTATTAATCAATATTTCTATGCAGTAGAAATAGCGATTAACAGTTTATTAGCATAGGGCAAAGCTATCCTCATGTTAAAAGCATTTTAGGTCATTACTAAATTACCATTGTGTGTGTATCAAATATATGTCCAGATAGTGTGATTAATGTACCACAATAATTAACATGTGGTTGGCACGCTGACCATCCAGCCTGAAAACTGGCTGGACGGTCAGGATGCCACTTATCAATAAAGACATTGTATAATCCATGACGTCACCGGTACAAGGACAAATATTATTAAAAGCTGGACTGAAATAGGCTACTTGACCTTGTTTTTATTTATGTCCTAAACGCTTCATAATTGTTTCATTACACAAAAAACAATATTAGGTATATTATTTTGAAACCTACAAAAAATATTTTAAAAATACACTTTTTAAAAACTGCCAAAAATACTATTCTCTATGTTGTTTGATAGATTATCTGGGCTGTAACATCATACTAGTACTCTATACTTTAACTTTAGTCCGTAGTAGGCTTTTTGACATAAATGTAGATACAGAGTTAAGAATTTTAGAACAAACATAATATTACGGGAGGTCACGACATTTTTGGTAACGATATCCAAAATGACTTACATTGCATTGACAAGATAAAGAGCAACTCTCTGATGCCAAATATGTTGGTCTGCCTGCGTAAAGTAGTTGCGTTCTCTGTATAGGGCGCCTGAAAACCCAGTTATCATGACCAAAAAAAATGAAAATGGCTGAGTAAGTTATATTAGGTAAGTACTAGTTGTTCTCATATCAGTAGCGTAAAAACTGACCAAATATTCGGTTGCGTTATGAAGCAACGAGCGTTCAAACGTGACTTATCGTGACCAAAAAAAAAATGATCAGGTAAATGGCTGAAAATTACAAATCGTAAACTGTCAGTATGTACTAGCTTATTGGCACCAAAACTGACCAAATATTTGGTTGCAATTCATAGTTATCGGCGACCTATGTCCGAACGTATATTCTTTAAGTATTTTACTAGTAAAGTGCTTGGTTAAAAAACGAAAAACACACGCTTTTATGACCGGTGAGGAAACTTTTCATCGATGATTAAAATATGTAATCGCTAAAAAATCTGAAATCTCACCCTGCTCCGTCATCAGACTCTCACCACCAACCAAGTCTAGCGAATTAGGTCATCAGTAGAAAACAAATGAGCCCAAGCTCAAGGGGTTTCGCAACAGCCATGGAAGACTTATATTGCCCACCACGACACCATCATCGATCAGCTCGATGGTAGCAATTGCAATTATCAACGGACTCTTATAAACTTCATCATCATCATCATCGTCAGCCACTAAGAGTCCATTCCTGGACATAGGCCTCTTCCATTTCCATCCTTTACGGTAATCTTGTGCCCACCTCATCCAGTCGTGACATGTGTTATAAACTTACAAAGTTTCAAATCGATACGATAAATAGAAGTAGGCTGAAATTGAATTCCAAGATTTTCTTACATTGTGACTCAGTTGCAGGTGAAGCTAATAAAAAAGCGTGTTAAAAGATACCCACATAGGTGAGATTCTTCGATTTACATATGTACTTATCATGATCCCAATAATCGTGATCGTAGGGTCGTGGGTTCGAATTCCAACCTGGACCTTGTACCAATAAGTTTTTCAGAAGTGCGTGCGTCTCTCGTGCGGAGGGGAATATTTTTAGTAATATGATAACGACATCATGTTTCAAAATGTTTTCATCAGTAACTTTAATAAAATTTTCTAATTAGGTAGGTATGCACTGCAAACTATGCAGTGATAGTGATAAAAAATAACTGTAACCTAAACTTATACCCATGAATTGCAACAAAATATTTGGTCAGTTTTGGTGTCACTAAGCTAGCACATACTGATACTTTACACTATGTTGTTTTCAGCCATTTAACTGATCGTTTTTTTTTTTGGTCACGATAAATCACGTTTGAACGCTCGTTGCTTCATAACGCAACCGAATATTTGGTCAGTTTTTACGCTACTGATATGAGAACAACTAGTACTTACCTAATATAACTTACTCAGCCATTTTCATTTTTTTTGGTCATGATAACTGGGTTTTCAGGCGCCCTATACAGAGAACGCAACTACTTTACGCAGGCAGACCGACATATTTGGCATCAGAGAGTTGCTCTCTATCTTGTCAATCTAAAATAAGTCATTTTGGATATCGTTACCAAAAATGTCGTGACCTCCTAATCTATAAGAATACAGGAAAACCATTTTGAGCTAATTCAATAGCATGTGTGGGAATACTGGTAGAAGCCCCAAAGGGAGAATCTTCAACTGAGCAAGGTGCTATGCTTGGTCATGCCGAAGCTCACTGTAGTGGTTTTCAGATGTTGTATATAATACCGCCGACGCCAACTGCTGAGTTGCCGGATACTCAGCTTGCTAACCGATTGTTGTAGCTACGTATGGAAAGGTGCCTCATGCTCTGCTTGCTGACTGGTCCATGTAGTGAGAGTGCCCATTGAAGCCGATGAGGGTTCGACCAGGCTGTGGTGCATTGAGGCTGGTGGTCGAGGTACCTGATGAGGCTGAATGCTGGCTGGCGTGGTGCGGAGGGGTTGGGAGTAATGATGATGATGTCCAGAAGGAGGCATGTTCTTTGTCGAGGGTCACCAATGTGGGAATAGTAGAAGCCCCAAAGGTAGATCTCCGACCCGCCGAAGCCCTGCATAGTGGTTTTCAGATGTTGTATATATACTGCTGATCTTAGAAAACTTCGATAGCACGATTCAGGATTGTGGCGCTAATTGGTCCGCCACACATGGAATAAGAGGAAGCAACATAAATAAGAATAGATACATAAATAATGACTTTATAAGATGTCATGAACTATTAATTTACTGAAACATGTTCCGTTTCACTACTACATAATTCGTCGGTCTAGATATATCCGGTGATAGCTCGTAAATGCAAACTACCCAACTTTACGGGAGAGTCAACACATCTTTACATCATCATCACATAATTAGAATGTCACTAACGCTTACAGTATTTACGGGTTGGTGCTAACCCGTAAATACTGTGAGCATTAGTGACATTCTAATATTATCATAATTGCAAGTAAGCAAATATTATTTGAATTTATCTGCATTAAAATCTCATTTTACTAAGAATTTTTAAAAGTTAGTTACGAGCTATCACATCTAGACCGACGATATGTGTTTAATGTGTTTGTGTCGTCACATCCTTTCCGGAAGTAACTTCGAGGTGTTTTCATCAGTAAATTAAAAATCAAAAATACATTTTTTAAATCAACTTTATTTATCAATCTTAAGTTTTTAATTTATGATATTGCTAATAATAATTTATGATATTTCCTAAGCCAAATACTAAAGGAAATACTCCTTCAATGTATGAAATTAAATATCAGTCAAGTAACCTACTAGAGAAATGTGAGTGATCACATAATATCAGTTCACAATAGGTATACTCCGTACAGAAGCCCAATTCTCGTAACAGTATTTTGTGATCAAGATCCTGTGTGACTGCGCGGACCGAAACAGGATGATTTGGCTTTGGATCCACTTTAATCTGAATGCAAATAAAAATATTAAATTTGATGAGGCATATGGAAGCAAAATTTGTCTCCGGTTAAATGGCCCCACTTTTGAGATTTTTGGGGCCATTTTGACATTTAAAGTATGGTGAAAATTGGGTGAAAACAAGATGGCTGACATTTGAAGTATAGAATAGTGAAAACTGTGATGGCGTAACTCTTTATTGTATGAAGATTTCTTTTAAATGTACGTCATGTAGTCTATCTTGAGTTTTGAAATCTTTGATAGTAGGTAAATACATTAATTGGTAGGTCTATGAGGCACCCTATTTTATTTTTGTTTAATTTTAGATTAAATTGGATTTGAATACAGTACTGTGTTTTTACTGGTTGCTTACTAATTCGGAAGGTTTATCTGTAAAATTGATATGAATTTATTTATTAAAGTTTTCATTCTACAGCTAGATACCCAATACTCCTGTAACCATTACATTACCTAAGTCTACTACGTTATGTTACTATTTATATTTAACTACATACACTGACTGTACATTTATCTAAGTAAATAAATTGTATTTCTACCACAGTCTATATTTATACATTGACCTTAATGGCGCCGATCAGTAAAGTTTTTGTGACTTTGGGTTAACTACCAAATCTTTACAGGTTGAAGATTCTAACTGCTATAACTAATAACACCCTGTTCACGATTATTTTACCTCTAAAATTACGTATTAACTATTTAGTAGGTAATCATTATTCTGTGCTGATACTTCCGACTGTTATGCCGACGACATATGGATCATTATCATAGAAAGTCCAAGGTGACAACTGAACGGGGTGTACATAATTAGCGATTGCATTTTGCTTGATATCTTGAGGCAATTTAGTACCCTAAAGTTTCCACTAGAGGCGTGACTTAAAGGTAAGTACAAATAAAAACTTAGGCCAGGGGCGGATCGTGAATTGTGGGGCCCTGGACTGTAACTACTTAGGGGCCTATCTAAGTACTCAACTAATAGCCATGTCAAAAAACTGTTTCTATAATAATATTATTACATATTCTTTATTGCACAAAAAGCATAAATATTACTTAAATCTACGCAAGTAATAGTTGTACAAAAGGCGACCTTATTGCTGTGGTAGCAATCTCTTCCAGGCAACCTTTGGGTGAGAAAGAAACCGAAATAGTGATATACATAAGCATATAAAAAACAATAAAATAATTTTATTTATTTATTATGAATTAGTTAAAGAATTGACAGGTTATGTGTGTGACAATTATGTTATATTATTATTAAAATATAATCGGAATGAAAATACAATACGAGAAAAGATGATTTCAGCAAAACCTGAACGTATAAAAGATATTTAAGGTTTGGGTTTTTCTATAAATATAAAAATATTTGGTATTTAGGGCCATCAAGTAAACTATGCTTGCGTGCGAAACAAGGGCTCGAAGGTATTTGCTAAACTCAATGACTCATGTTGTCATTTTTGACAAAACGCAGCCGTAACTTGCAAGATACTATTGTCACCACGAAATCGGAGATTATTGATGAAGTCGTAATGGGGTACACCTAAAACACGAGCCCACCCCAAATCTATCTTGCAGATGATTCACGAGCCAGACTTATGCGCCACCTTACAGATTAGATTCCTGATATTGACATGGGTAAGATTAGAATAGCACTCAGGCAGCTTCATAATAATAAAGCACCAGGAGATGACAAAATAACCACAGAGCTGCTTAAGGCAGGAGGAACACCTGTCTTGACTGAGCTCCTTAATTCCGTCATTTACACTGGCACCCCGGAAGCATGGAGCAGGAACTTGGTGGTTTCATTTTTAAAATAGGCGATAACATGCGACTTGAAACTACCGTCCTATTCCGCTCCTGAGCCACGTTTATTAGCTATTATCGAAGGTTATCTCGAATCATCCTTCCTAGAAGTTCAACGACATTCAGCCAGTGGAGCAGACCGGGAACCACATACATACATAGAGAAGTATAATCAGCCTCTCTGCTTAGCGTATGTGGACTATGAGAAAGCCTTCGATACCGTCAAGATCTGAGGGGCAATTCTGCTAAATAAAACCTGCATTAATACAATTACAATCAAGTCTCAATACGCTAATCTCAGACGGTGTTTTTATAAACGTTAAACCAACGTGAAACGCGCGCTAATTAGTCGAAACGTCATAAAGTAAAATTAAATTCTACTTTAAATACGAGAAATTAGGTTCTGGTCTGTGCTGGAATTCATGCAGAAATGCCTCGTTGACTGCCGATAATATTTTGAGGTGCTAATATGTCTGTTCAAGGCCGCAACGATTACCGTCCAGGTAAAAGAACAGACCATAAAACCGATCCAACTTCGTCAAGGAATGAGACAGGTAGATGTTATCTCTCTGAAACTGTTTACTAACGTGTCGTAGGACGTTTTCAAGTCGCTTGATTGGAACGGCCTGAGACAACATAAACGGCCAATACATCTCACACTTGCAGTTTGCGCGGAAGCTCCGGGACAACTACTACGAATTACAGTCACTGACATTGCTCATAGAATAAGCACGCTGAACTGGAAGTGAGCCGAAGTCTTTGGAGCCGGCCATGTTTGCAAACGGACAGACGGTTGATGGCGCAGACAAGCGTTAGAGTGGAGACCACGCTTAGGCAAACGTAGTGTAGGACGACCAGCGGCACAATGTACCGACGAATTATAGTTGGCTGGCAGCAGATGGATGAGGGCTGTCCGAGATCGGGATGGTTGGCGCTCATTAGTGGAGGCCTAAGTTAAGCAGTGGGCTATCCATATATCCGTAGGCTGATGATGATGAAATTTCCCCGTCGATAATAATTAGTATTGACCTCTGATATTGAAAGGCTTGTTAAAATAGCATTTCATTTTCCTGCATAATAAACATTATTTTGATAGGAAGACGCCACGGTAACTTATGTACCTTTTTTATGTATACGGTAAATACATAAAAATATAAGATACGTGATATATACAAATTAGATATAAGTTTAACTTTATTACGCACAAAATAAAAGTTTTTTTCAGTGTCCTCTATTCTAATTTACCTTTAATTTTAAAAGTCAAATTAAAAACTAGCATATTCCAAAATTAGTCACCAAAAATAATTTTTACATTAGAAATAAATAGCCTATTTTGAAAATAGTTACGTTTTATTTTTGAATTCTTTAGTAAAAAATAGACACAAAGTTAACTAAGCCAATTAAATTAAAAAAAATTGGGAAAAAAGTGACACTTTTTTATGATTAATTAACAATGGTTCTAATTAATTAAACTCATATTTTTAATAAGAAATCACTAAAACAACTATTCACCTACGGCAAATAACAAAAACTGTAACTACATAAGGCTTACATTTACTATTATAGTCAAAAAACCAAAAAATGGCCTATTATAGTCAAAAAACCAAAAAATTCAATTACATTTTAGGCGTTTACCAAAAATCAAGAATTTTGGATTAAGCCATTTTAATTCTGAAGGTGCGATATGTATAAAATAACCAAATAGTTTCAATAAATAATATTCATTTTAATACCTTAAAAAATTAATGAAAACTATCATGAAAACATCCTTTCACACGTATTTCCGTCTTAACTCAATTCATAGAAGTATGCAAATTTTTTTACAATGTTTTCTTATGAGTCATTATGAGTCATACGTGATATTGTCATAAGTTATGACAATATCACGTAAAAATATCGCCCGTAAACCGACTTTACAGACAACCATTTTTTTGATTAAAATTATTGCCTATTGTTTTTAGCGGGGTCTTCCCTTGTAACCTCGGGGCCCTGGGCTGCAGCCCAAGTAGCCCTTAGGTAGATCCGGCCCTGACTTAGGCCTTTTCATCCGTTAATGGATGATTTAGGTATACAGTATTCTCCGCTAAGCGAATACAGCGAAGTAACCACTCTTGAAATAGTGTAGTGCCTGGGACAGTTGGTTTTTAAATGTCGTACGGTTGCCCAAGCACATACGTCATTCTCACAACACCGTCGACTAGCCCAGAGGAATGAACTGGTCAATACGTCTGGGGCCAACCATGTGCGGATTTCCTCACGATGTTTTCCTTCACCGTTAGAGCGTCCGTATAATGAACTCGAGATCTGAAAAAGTCTCATTGGTACACGCCACAACCTGGGATTCGAACCTGCACTCTCTCGAGTGCGAACCAAACGGTCTACCCACTAGGCCACGGAGCTCCAACTTGACAAACGCAGTTAAAACTGCCATATAGGGTACAGCAGCCAGTGCTTACGAGTCTAAACTAAAACTAGGCTATTGAGGCCTAACTGCCTTAGAGAAAGCTCACACGACGCGGCGCTACATTTTTAAAATAGCAATTCAAAATTGAGCTTTATTCACAAGTCTAGACGATACAGGTTTCATTGCAAGAGCGGCGCCGCGCCGCGCTATACAGCCCGGTGCAGCTTGACATTCCTACTCTTGCAATGAAACGTGTATCTTTTTGTGTAGTAAATAAAGTTCAATTTTGAATCGCTAACTTGAAAATGCACGCCGCGTCCCGTCGCATCTCGATGTGAACTGACCATAAGCGACTGACGCTAAGAAAAATAATTGAAGCCTTTGATTAATTATTACATATATTATTATATATCTATGATTGAAGCGCATCAATCAATGAACACGTAATAAAATCGTAGATTGCTGTCTGTACATGGAAGATTGTACGTTTGATTGCTCTAAGGGTCCATCCACATAGTACGTCACACCTGATGGGGGAGGGGGGGGGTCATACAAAGTGTGACAGTACATGTTAAATACAGGTAAAGGGATACTAAAAAGCGTGACATGGGGGGGGGGGGGGGGGGGGGGGGGGGGCGGTTCAAAAAGTCGAAATTTTGCGTGACGTAATATGTGGATGGCCCCTAATCTCAGAAACGGCTTATGAATGTGGCTTTCACTAATGCGTTTTGGTTTGCTCCAGTTAAAATTTAGTAGATATTTAATTTAAGTAGGCTCATAATTAAAAATCGTAAACTGGTGAATATTTAAGTGACGCAGATCGCTAGAGGGCGTTGATTGGTTTCACATCGTCTCCGCGTAAAAAAATAAATATTAGGTCCTCCGTCTTGACATATGAAATTTGCGTTTTGTCGTACGGTCGTACCTACTGGCCACTTTGATCTCAATATAATACGAGTAAGTAAGTACCTTTATCTTCTTTGGTTATAGACGGGTCGCGCTAGGCGTATTCGAGGTGGTAAGTGGAAAAAATTCTAAAGTCGCTGAATTTTTGTGTGTTGATAAAGTAGTCCCTGGGGAGCTTATCATTAAGTTTTGTGCCATTTCTGCCCACTGCGTTTTCAGCAATTCCATTATTTGTGGTTGATTTTTTTATATGGCTATAAAAGTGGCAATATTGATTTAAAGTTTAAAATATTAATGGTATCTTAACTGGGACAGCTTCCAGAGTATGGAGACTTAATTTGCGTCGTTTTCGTCCAGTAAAAAATGACTTAGGGTCATTTTTTGAAAACAGTACCGGCAAAAATTCTAAAGTGTGATAAACGACTATTTTCTGTTTAAGACCACTAAAATAGGCCTAATTCCAAATTTTGTGCCACATTAAGCGACTGCGATTCGAGAAATTAAGTTTTTTAGTTTCCGTAAGCTAAAAGCGCTCCAAAAACACATAATCGTTAAATAAAGTTCACGTATTCAATATTATTAAGTCATAAAGAATCTATATTCCAAGTTTGTGCCTTTTTCATGGAGGGTTTAAATAATAAAATGCAAAAATAATATTATTGTAATATGCGATCGAAGTATTGTGGAATATTTGCACTACAACATACACATTACACATATACGTAAATGTGTGTGATAAAATGTCATTAATTCGACTACATTTCAAAAATTTTATATTTCGCATTTTACAGCGATTACAAAATTTAAACTTGCTTTTGCCCGCAACTTTGTTTGCGTAGCACGAATGATGAAGCTGAATGTAATTGTCGCCTGATTTTATACAATACATAAATTCACAATAAAATTTGATATCCGATAGGCTTCCACATGAAACTTCGGTTATCTAACACCAAAAAAATTATAATTTCAAATACCTAATTTTAGTTCTTGAAATTAGTTGTTTAACCGAATAGTCTCTTCAGCTACATCATATTTATTGTTTAAATAGTATTATTTAATAAAAAAATAAAAAAAATATTTCAACGCTTGAATTTTATACGTAGGTTGCTGAATACATGTTTCTAATACTCGTGGTTAAGGACTTATTTATTAGGTTATTAATTGATTGTAATAATTTATATAATTAAATACATTTTACAAACCAACAAAATAATATTTGTATATATTGTTATTCATCCCGTTGACAATTTTATATCTAGGGGCACGGCAGGGCCCCGCCAAGTCGAGCCTAGTGAAACATCAGAGCACTACGTACGAATGTGGACCGATCCTTGTACTGCTTTTCGATATATGTTTACTATGTTTAGCATTAATTTATAATAATGTAAGTCTTATAAAATAATTGATTTATAATACCTAACGTTAGTCTTAATTTAATTTGTAATTTTATTATAATTTTTATTTAGTATTATAAAAAGCATTAATTTGTGAAACTGGAAATAAAAGGTTTTTTATTTTTGAATTTTTATTTATTTATTATTGCTTGTTAGTTTTATGTTAAAACTAGCTGATGCCCGCAGCTCCGCCCGCGTAGGTACAGTAAGTAGTATTAGAAGCTATGATTTTTTGTATCTTTAAGTTATTTTGTTTTTTGTATAACTGACCTTTGAATAGGCTAGACGACTGGATTTTTTTTATTGCATAAATGAATAGTCCTCTTAAATATGAGTAACTTCTCAGAAGAAACCGTATATCAAAAGTCAATATTTTTAAAGGTACAGCGATTTGTTTACAAAATTTCGCAAGTCCCGTGAAAACGCTCCATACTAAAGTCGTACGTGGCTATGACGTCACGTCCATGTTAAAGTGTATGAAGTATACGGCCGCAGGAACATATTTGTAGATATCTCCGATATTTGTGCGTTTAAGTTCATACATATAATAATAAAAGTTTTTGTATATGATGTAAGTAAACTAATGATGTAGGTTTTGTTTACTAATTTAGCAAAAAAAAATATTTTTTTATACTTTTTAGATGTATCTAATTACTATAAATAAAACTATAAATAAAATATTATGATTTTTTACATTTACGAAGTAGTAATGCCTCAAATTTTCTGAGTATATTAATGACGTCACGTCCATGTTAAAGTGTATGAAGTATACGGCCGCAGGAACATATTTGTAGATATCTCCGATATTTGTGCGTTTAAGTTCATACATATAATAATAAAAGTTTTTGTATATGATGTAAGTAAACTAATGACTAACTAATTTAGCATTAAAAAATTAAATTTTTTATACTTTTTAGATGTATCTAATTACTGAACTATAAATAAAATATTATGATTTTTTACATTTACGAAGTAGTAATGCCTCAAATTTTCTAAGTATATTAATGAAACTAAATATTTTAGATGTAGTCGTGTACCCAATTACATCAATTTTAAACTTTGCTTGCCTTTTTGGGAACACACCTTGACTTTTTATTTTTTTAAAGTCTCACGTTACGCAGCCACGGAAAAATTAACCACAAATAATCGAATTGCTGAAAAGGCAATAGGCAGACATGGCACAAAACTTAATTATTAACTCCCTAGGGACTACTCTATCAACTACATATTATAGGTACAGAAAAAATTCAGCAACATTAGAATTTTTCCACTTCCCACTAAAAAACACCTAGCGCGATCCTTATAATGAGTCAAAATGCATAGCTTGAGCGTTTCATTATTTCATGAGCTTTTGTATAAGGCACACACCACACTAGCAATATTCGAGCGTCGTCGTTGTGCCAGAACATTGTGTTCTCTAACAGAAAAGCTACGAACAGTGACTAAAATATTTTTTATCTTAAGCCTATTTTCTACTTTACGAGTTTGTAAATTCAAGTTTTATAGAGTTAGAGAACGTAGAGTGGAGTCAGAAGGTTCTAGACGAGATCTGAAGACATTTTTTACTGGCGAGTCATAATATTATGGTCTCGTCTTGGCATCATTAAACATGAAATAAATTTAAAGTTGAAATTATAAATTTCGCATATTTAGAACATTATTACTTGTCAAGTTGTCACATAAATTGTCATTTCATTTTGTCGTATTAATATGAAACTTGGGCCCCTCCCCGCGTGGCGAGAGGCCCGCACCCCGTATTCGCCATTGATACATGATTAAAGTTGTTTTTTTACATTCTAATAAAAAATCCCGCGGATAAACATGATTAAACTTATAGAAAGTGTTTTGTAACACCATAATCATCATATAGATATGAACTCTACTAACTAAAAGTTTCATTAGTAGTTTTTATAGCGAGTTTGAGGAAAAATAACCTAACCAAGAGCATGTCAGGACATGTCTAAGGAGGGTTCCGTAACTATAAACGCGTAATATGCTTTTTTTTAAATTACTCCAAAAGTTACTGTCCGATTTGGTTCAAAATAGTTTTCCTAAAGAGTTTTTAGCATTATCTATCAGCATGGAAATTTGCAAGTTTCTATCTCCTATGGTTTAAAAATGCTAGGGGGGGGACCAACTTGCCAACTACTTTGGAGGCCGATTACTCGAAAATGGTCAACTTTATAAAAAAGTAGCGTATGAAACCTTGCCTTTATTTTAAAAGACCTATTCTACGATACCCCACACGATGGGGTAGAGTGAAAAAATATTTTTCATCCCCACTTCACATGTATGAAGAGCCACCCCTAAAATATAAAATTATTATTTTTTTATAATCCCGAAACCGTGATCTATACACAATCTATAACTGCACCAAATTTCATCAATTTATATTCATAATTACAGGAGCTAGAGGCGCGGACAGACAGACAGACAGACAGACAGACAGACAGACAGACAGACAGACAGACAGACAGACAGACAGACAGACGGACAGAGCGAAACTATAAGGGTTCCTTAAGTATTACGGAACCCTAAAAATGGAATATCTTTATACGAAATTGCTGAATGTGGCACATCTTTCTTACAGACTCAGATATTAACACTCTGAACAGTTTTTTAAGATTTGTCAGACATTAGAATAGTTGTGGGCCTGGTAGGACCATGTTTTATATAGTAGCCGAATACCAGGAAACCCCTGGTTGGATACGACTCAAACTGCATATGTGCATCGGTTACTCTTTCCTTAATATCGTGAAAGTAAAATTTTTAGCTATAATTTACTTTTGGGCCAATATCCATGAAAGACACAAAAACCTAAATTGCTACAAACGCAGCCATCCAAAATGGCACAAAATCAAATTTTAGACTAAGAAGAAGGTCCGGAAACTATATGCAAAAAATAAAAGACTTTAGAATTTTTGCACCCTCAAAACTTATCCAGACCCGTCTATTAGCAATTCCAATTTCAAACGGCTGTACCTATATAATATAATATAGGTACAGCCTAACGTATAACCGCCTTTTTGGAAGTCGGATAAACTCAAACTCAAACTCAAAATTTTTAATTCCATATAGGTTATGAAATAACACTTATAGAATTGTCCTACATGATGCCTACCACCGGTTCGGAAACTAGCCCGGCGAGAAGAACCGGCGTAAGAAACTCGCACGGGGCCACCTTTTAGCAAAAAGATGGGAAAATTGTTCTTTTCAAAAAAAAAATTTTTACAATGTTGTAACTTAATCTATATAACATTAGTCATAAGTACATAGAGCATACTTAAGTAAATAAAAGCAGCCTTGCAGGGGGCCATCTTATTCCCAAGATGTGGAATCGTTAATGAAATCACTGACTTTATAATAGAGAGTTTTACCTTACAATAAAACTTACCTATTATTTTTCCTGAGATATCCGGAATCCATCTTGAGTCAAGCACCCGTCTTTCTGTCGATTTCCGGCTACTTACCTCCTTCCACGTACGGCAGATGGCGCTAGTGTCGCGGATTTGAGACGGTTGCGCGCCTAACTGACTTTCTTCATTATGAAGCTCGAGATGTACCAGGTAGGGATTACCTGGATTCCGGATATCTCAGGAAAAATAATAGGTAAGTTTTATTGTAAGGTAAAACTCTCTATTATTTGTTCCGTCTTCGATATCCGGAATCCATCTTGAGTGATGTGTTTGTTATCTCCTGGTATACATACTGCAAATTTAAAGAATTTGAAAATGATGCCATAATGTGTTATTTGAATACATCATTTAATATTAATTAGACTTAATTACATCAATTCAAAATTTTTACTTAGGTCCAAAATAATTAAAAATAAGAAAGAAAAAGCCTTTCTCACATTGATCAATATTGGATTACATCAATCCACCGAGATCAGCCAGGCCTCCAGGTTGATTGATTCTACTGCAGGCGGGCGCTTGCCTGTGACCGTGTCGATCAGTACATTGCGTAGATTCGGGATTGAGTGTGGTATCTGTAACGCTCGACGTTGTAAGTCGCCTCGCCAAAACACTTTGTTCCACTTGGGTACTATGAGAATGTATCGACCAATTTGCGTGTTCAAATGAGCTAATACTTGCGGAATTAGGTTTGGTGGTGGAAACAGCCACGCTAGATCGAACCTCCACTGGCGACTCAAGGCATTGTAGAACTGTGCTCGGGGGTCCCGTAGATTTAGTGTCGCATAGCTCGGAACTACGTGGGCTGTCGCGGACGCAAAGAGATCGATTTGTGGCATCCCCCACATATGAAAGAGCATCGAAGTCGCTGCTTCTGTCAAATGCCATTCTGGGCATTTCTTCCCTCGAGACACCGCGTCTACGTCTCCGTTAAATCTTCCCGGGAAGTACTGTGCTGTCAAAGATACATTAAACTCGTCCAGTAGCGAAAGAAGTTGTTGTGTCAGTTGCAGTAACTTTTTGGATTTCGTACCACCTTCCTTGTTAATGTAGGCAACTATAGTGCAATAGGGTATTATCCTATGATGAAAATATACATCAGATTGTTGATATTTTATCGCTAAACATTAATTTAAACCACTTTAACCAACTTTTTACATAAAAATATGTATGATTTTTATAAAATATCAAAAATAAAATTATGAATTTTTTACGTTTGACCACGTGACTAAAAACGCACGAGATTGGAATGTGACGTCATATTCTTGTACTTCTTCTTTTTTTTTTTTTTTCTTAATGGCCTCCCGATTTCCATATAGAATGGCCAGCATCAGAATCATTAACGTCATGCGTCAGCGAGTAATAGCCACTTTTTCCCATTTCAGTGTTCTTTGGTATGGTTACAGAGATTTTCCCCGGTGTTTTAATAGACGTATTAGTGCACTTTGGCACTGCGCACCATTTATAAGGCATTTTTTAAAGGGCTTAAAACATTTATTTACAACGTAAACAGTAGGTATTTGGCATTTTCAGTGTAATTTGACACTTGACAGTTACAATGTTACAAGAATGTGACGTCATGACACAGTAATAAAGCGTTTTCGCGCCTATAATATTAATTTAAACTTTTAGGCTAATTTGCAAGGAAAAGAAAGAAATTCACGAAGAATGGTTCAAACTGCCAATGTATTTTAGTATTAGGAACGATTTGACATACCTTTTAAAAACTTGGAATATACCCTATTGTCCGTCTGTAATAATACCTGTGCATTCTGTAGTTGATGGCTCTCCTGGGCGACCGCTGCGTGAACGGCGTACAGCTCTTTCAGGTTTACGTGCCAATCTTTTTGTTCCTGCTTCCACCTTCCTGCCATCTTCTTTTCTCCAAGCTGCGCACCCCAACCGATGTTGGACGCGTCGGTCGTTAGGAAGTGAGTTATCGGGTTCGGGTGTATCGGTAATGTCCCGTCTGCTTCCTTTATCCACCAAACCATCTCCTGTAGCGCAGGGTCAGGTATAGAAGATTTTCGGTATGGATGTTTGTTGGACAGATGTCGACTGTAGTACTGCAGTGTTCGACAGTGTAGACAACCTCGGCGAACGACGAATGTGGCGAAGTTGAGTCTTCCCATTAGGGACTGGGCCTGTCTGAGAGACCAACTGCCAACCGAAATTTGGTGCTGAAGTGCCCTGCGTAGCGTTAGGCACTTGGGCTCCGACAAGGACCTCGTGTTGTGAGTGGTGTCCCAGGTGACGCCCAGAAATTCTAGGCGTTGCGTCGGAGCCAGCACACTTTTCTCCCAGTTCACCATCCAACCGAGTAGCTTCATCGTGGCGATGGTAAAAGCTACTTGCTCGGTCAAATGGTCGACGGACTGATGGGCTAGGAGGAAGTCGTCCAGATAGACCACACACCTGATGCCGTGAGACCTGAGGTATTCGGCGACCCAATTGGTTAAGGTAGCAAACGTTCGTGGTGCTGACGCCAGACCAAAGGGTAGGCAGGTCATTTGGAGCAGTTCGCCTTCGTAGCTCATCCTCAGGAACCGACGGTGCTTCTCGGAAATGCTCAGATGAAAGTACGCTTGGCTTAGGTCTAGCTTCGCCATCCAGTCTCCTTTCTGCAAGAAACTCGGTACTCTAAAGTGGTTGAAAAGTTGAAAGGGCTTTATTTCCAGAAATTGGTTGAGCGTCTTCAGATTGAAAATCGGCCGAAAGCTGTTGTCCGGTTTAGGCACTAGAAAGAAGGTCGAGATATAGCTGGGAGTGACCTCGGCCCTCTCTAAGATTCCTTGTTTCAGCATGCTCTGAATTTGTTGTGACATATCGAAGCTCTTTTTGGTCTCGTATGCTTTCAAAACCGTCTTTCCCGGATAAATTAAAGGTGGTTTTCGAATGAACGGTATTAAAACCCCTTTCAAAAGTTGACAAATGTGATCCGGTGCTCCTAACCTTTTCCAAACACGCTGATATTTCACGAGACAGCCTCCTCGAAATTTCGGCCAGTCATTAGTGATATCGGTTACTTGGTGAACTTGCTTTTGTTCGCGGTTTATTTCTGCTATCGCGCTTGTTTTTATAGTTTGATGCATATATAGCTCGTTTATTAGATGGTTGTTCCGATTTCCGATTGTTTGGTTTTGATTTGTTGTACGATCGAAAAAACGTGTCGGACTGCTTATGATTAGCAGAGCTAGTAGCAGAATAATGAGCAGGTGCAGCGAGTCCCGTGTAACGGTTTTGTGTGGACGGACCTGCCATGGGAGCGAGCTTATCGGCCCCCCCAATTTTTTGGAGGTACGACGATAAAATGTCTTTATCGAATAAAAATTGTCCATCTGGAGGAATTTTTTGTAACGCACTGCTGTGATATTCTTCAGGTATTGTCTCAACACTGCTTCTCTACGCGCGTTAATATCATCGGCCCGTCGGCCGCATACAATTTGTAAAATATCGTCCGAAACTTTTGTGTAACCGGATTCCTTATTAAACAATTGTTCAATTTTATCAAACAAAGATGTAGGAGTTAAATTTTTATCATTATCCGTAGCCCAATTTATCAACGACTGTAAATTACTACGTAACTCGTCCTTTTGCTTTAAAATAGCATTTGAAATCGAAGCAAAACTACGTTCGGTTAAATAGAGGCGCAATGACCTTTCGTCCGTAGCCGATGGGGCGAAACGCCTAAGTTCGTCGTTAACGTTCATCTCGATAAAGCCCGGAACAGTAGCATATTTCTTTTGAGCGTCCGAAAAACGAATACAATTCCAGTCGCTACTCTTAAATTTTTGTAAATCAAAAATTCTCTTATAATGTTCGTCATTCGATTTTGGAAACAAAGGATCTTTCACTGTAGTGGATAGACAAATTTTAAAATACCTAAGCGCAGTCGTGCGGTCAACATTCAATTAAATGACTAACTAGTGATTTCACTTCTGGGTTCTGAGTTAATGATGAAAGGTCAATTGTGTATTTAGATCATATTTTAAGTAATTCAGGGTCAAAATACTGCAAGACCAACACTTGCGCAGGCTTTTGCGGCGGCTGCAACTCGAGAGTATTGTTCGAAACCGCGGCGGGAATATTTATCGAACTACCGCCCGTAACTTTATGTCCGACGCATGCACTCGCGTATCACTATAACTACACGCGATTAAGTTAGTCAAATACGAAACTTGTTGCGATAAATGTTCAAATTGTTCATTACTCACATGGCGGGAACGTTTACTTACGGTGCGGAAACATTTGTTTCCGCGTGGGTCCGAATCGACCCCATGCTCCAAAGACGACGA
Organism: Glaucopsyche alexis; assembly: GCA_905404095.1. Taxonomy (NCBI): domain Eukaryota; kingdom Metazoa; phylum Arthropoda; class Insecta; order Lepidoptera; family Lycaenidae; genus Glaucopsyche; species Glaucopsyche alexis. Next base: position 24,826,166 of record FR990053.1, on the reverse strand, counting down.
TGACGATGAATTGTCCGTAGATTCTCTCGAACGGGAAGACTTCCTCTTACGCGGAGTGGAATCCTTTGACTCGCTCATGATTTCGTCTTCCAGTGGAAGGAGATGCTACATTTATCGCGAAGTAAAATTACGAACACGTGTTCGGCAAAGAAAATCTTTAATCGCGAAAATTTATTGTTAAACTAGCTTTTGCCCGCGGCTCCGCCCGCGAGAAATGGGGTTTTTTGGCCACTTACGACTGTAATCTAAGTTAAATCTGTATCTTCCTTATCTTACGTTCTCTCTTTAATTACTAATTGTTTGTCCGAAGCACCATCATACCATATTTCATTTCAATGGTTTAAACACTTAAGCCATGAAAGACATTAAAAAAATATACACAATAGTACATTATCCCTCGGGAACAATATTATATATCTTTTTGGGATAAAAAGTAAAAATACACAAAAAAGTATGAAATAAAACTTAATCTCTAAATAATTCCCCTTTCAAATTCGGCTAAAATTTTTACTATTTCTCTACTCAATCTTATTAATTTTGAAATCGATACCAGCCCAAACAATATTCTACATTATTTTATAGAACTTACGTTCATATTTGCTGGTACCTACTGGTGATACGTCTTAAGAACGTCTAAACTAAACGATCGAATGTATAATTGAATACGCGCCAAGCTTCCATAAAATATTGCTATTAAGATGATGATGATGATTACTGTAAGTTATAAAGTGGCATATGCTTGCAGTTCATTAAACAATACCGAAATTTCCAAACCCATATCTTTAAAGACTGAGGAGTTCTGTACAGTGCTTTTGGATCCAGGGTATACCTTGGTACAATATCTTATTTTTTGGTAGCATATGCTTGTGTTACTTCAGTAAAAGTCAAAATCACTATATGTGTGGATATAAATTTCGAGGAGTTCCCTCGATTCCTCATGGATCGCATTATCAGGTTCCCACTTTAGTGACTAAAGGACCAATTTCGAACTAAACCCTTTACAACAACAAAATAATTTTGCAAATAGGTCCATAAACGGCAGAGTAATGTTCAAAGATATCCGTGTTAGTGTAAAATACTATGAGAAATACCTTTTATATCATCATAATCTGATGATGTATGGTGTGATAGTGGTGATGATGATGATGATGATTACTCTAACTGACAGGGTGGCATATGCTTGCAGTTCTTTAAACAACGCCGAAATTCCCAAACATGTATCTATAAGGAGCCAGGAGTTCTGTTCTGTACTTTTGGATCCAGGGTATACCTTGGAGCAAAATCTTACTTTTTGGTAGCATATACTTGAACTACTTCAGAAAAAGTCAAAATCACCATATGTGTCCATATAAATTTCGAGGAGTTCCCTCGATTCCTCATGGATCCCATCATCAGGTCACCACTTTGATATCAAAACGACCAATTTGGGATTACACCCTATACATCACAGAAAAAACTATGAAAATCGGTCCACAGGCGGCGGAGTAATCGTTGAACATACAAAAAAAAATAACCGCCTCCTTTTTTGGGAAGTCGGTTAAAAAGTACACTGCGCGTTTGTCCAAAGCATAAACCACTGCCATACCAAATTTCATTCAAATCAATTCAACCGTTTAGCAGTAAAAGACAATCAAAGTACACATAATAATAATACATTATCCCACGGGAACACCGCAAATTTTTGGGACAAAAAGTATCCTATGTCCTTTCCCAGGACTCAAAGTATCTCTGTACCAAATTTCATCAAAATCGGTTCAGCGGTTAAAGCGTGAAGAGGTAACAGACAGACAGACAGACAGACAGACAGACAGACACACTTTCGCATTTATAATATTAGTATGGAAGTATGGATACTAAATATGATTTCACTTTTTATTATTTAACATTACTTTCAAATTAAATGATATTAAATTGTAGCAATTAGCAAAATTTACGTAACAAAAATTTTTTGCCGATATTCACGACATGAAAAACGACGCCATAATATATATCTGTATTATCTATGCCATAATGAAGAAAGTCAGTTAGGCGCGCAACCGTCTCAAATCCGCGACACTAGCGCCATCTGCCGTACGTGGAAGGAGGTAAGTAGCCGGAAATCGACAGAAAGACGGGTGCTTGACTCAAGATGGATTCCGGATATCGAAGACGGAACAAATAATAAGCTTTAGCACACAAACGTTCTTTAACAGCTTTTTTAAATTTATTAATGGTAAGAATTTGAACGTTTTCTGGGATTCTATTGTAAAGGCGTATACCTACCTACATGAAGTAAAAGAGTAAGATATAAAGTATGGATACATTGTGGTTAAAGTAAAGAGAGGTACACCTATTGGAACTTTTACATACCTATTATTATTATTATTTAGAACGCCCTGAACACCATACATTATGGAACAGGCCACGACTATCTATATTTGTACGGTTGTATTTATAAATAAAAATACACGAGGATTTGAGATTGACACAGAGATTAAAAGCAAATGTTTATGTCAAGATAAGTTGTTTTTCTACACGTGTGATAGTGAGACGTTTTTAGGGTTCCGTAATACACAAAGAACCCTAAAGGTGAACGCGCACCTATAATATGCGCCGCAGGAGCCGCACGCGCCGAAGTCATTGAATTTTATAAATCTTTGTATGAAATCGTATGCAACGCCGCGCACGTATTATATCCGCGCCGCAGGAATCGAATTCCTACGCGAATTCCTGCGGCGCCTATAGGTTTAATTGTTTACGAAAATTATTTTGAACAAAATTGAACAGTAACGGCATAAGCAGTTATGGCCTTACCTTTAAAACACAACTAGACAGTTAAAAACAATTGCAAGTGAGACTCCTTAAATATCTGGTAAATGAAAAAGCAAAAGTAAAATATAAACATAACTACAATGAATTATTTAAAGTATATGAGATACTACCTGTACATGCAAAACAAAAGCGAACTTACTAAACATGTAAAGTTTTGATTGCATAGTTCTTATACTTTCGATTTTATTGATATCTAAAAAGTAAAAACCCCTCATTCCGTCACTGACTCACTGATGATCAACAAAATTATATCGGACTTCCGGATGTCCTGGAAAGCTGAAATTTGTTACGTAAAATTGTATTAGTACACAACCAACATAAAAATTGACAAAATTGGAACTTTTATCTTCCAACCCAAAGACTTCTTCCAACCCCTTAAACTAGGGATTGAAAGTTAATTATTTGTGAAAGCGCCATCTATCGTGTTACTATGAACTATGTAAGTAATGTTGTCGTTCATCGCTTGAATTGTAAACTAATTGACGTAATATTGAAATATTTTTTCCCGAATATTATAATTTCAACGGAAAATTTAACATCAAAGGTGACATTCTATTTTCTTATGAAATGAAATGAAATATATTTATTGCAAGAATGTAGTACATTACAGAGATCTTAAAATTAGAGATAAAGTTTCTATACATTCTGCCATTTTAGTGGCGTGCAAAAGTACAAGAATAAATTATCAATTATTTATTAAATCTATTAGTAATGTTTAATAGTAAACTCAAACTCAAACTCAAAATTTTTATTTCCATGTAGGTTATAATATAACACTTATAGAATTGTCCTACATGATGCCTACCACCGTAGTAGTTGTAAAGTCATAAGTACTTGAATAAAATAAAACAAAGTCTACCTACCTAACCTACTATTTATACTATGGTTGACTAAGTATGGTTTATAAATTATACATCTATCAAATCATTGAGAGTCAAAATAATTAATGATTTAATTTATGTTAAGAATTATTAAGTTAAGAAGTATAAAAAAACTTTTATCCTTCAACTCCTTAAAATACAGGATGGAAGTTTGTATAAGACTTCCACAAATTTAGCTAGAGGTCTGAAAATTATTGTTGTTATTATTTTTATTATTAGGGATCCAATAATAACATTAAAATTATATAAAATAACCATTTACCTAACCCTTTATTAACAACAAAAAACACAATAAGTATTTTTAATCTTTATCGACATATTTTATTGTACTTGTTAATGTTACCTTTATGTATTTCCGTTTAAATTAGGTACTAAATAATACTCGAGAAATATTTTTTTAAGTAAGACGTCAATTAGATTCCAATTTCTAATCCAAGCGACAAACGAACACAACATAACTAACATAATTCATAATGTACGAGATAGATGTCGCTTTTATACAAAACTATAAAAATAATATTAATATTTATCATTAAAACGATTATTAATTAACTAATTAAGTATCACATTACAGTTACATACTTTTTAGAGTTTGTATCATCAAAATATTTACACTATCCAAGTACATATAGAAAAAAATAATATCTGGTAAAAGCGCCACCTAGGATAAACACAAATAGCTTATAAACAATAATCAATTAGTACTTATTGCTACCGATAGATGTCAGCACATCGACTCGTACTTTAATATTACTCAAGTCTTAACTCATATAATATCAATATTTGAATAAACTAAACTAAATTTTACCCTGAAAGATTCGGATAGTATAGGTATACATTGGAGACGGCAGTCAGGACCCTGGAGATCGAGCTTTGCTCGGAGTTATATTAGTACGGAAGAAAAAAATATAAATGTAATAACCTAACCAAGGGCATGTCTAAGGAGGCGTCCGTAACTACTAACTATAAAATCGTAATAGGTATTTTTTTAAATTACTTATGTACTTCAAAAGTTATTGTCCGATTAGTTCACATAATTTTCCTAAAGAGTTATTAACGCCCTCTGTGGCTCAATGATGAGCGCGTTGGTTCTCAAGCCGGAGTACGCGGTTTCGAATCTCGCCATGGAACAAAAAAGTTTTCTGTATTCCTGAGTCATGGATGTGTATTATATAATAAAAATCTTCAATATAATATGTAAATCATCCCTACTTCACATTTATGAAGTGGTACCACTGAAAAATATATAATTACTAGCTGACCCGGCAAACTTTGTTCTACCTTAGAGGCAATAAATGAGCCGATTTTGGATTTCATTAAGTGCAATTTTTCATTAGGATAATAGATATAATTAAAAAGAAATCAATTATTTTAATGATCGTTAAAATGGGCCATGTATTTTGTTGCATGGGTTGCAAATTGCAATCTTCAGTAAAGCATCTTGTAATAGACGACATTTTTCGTTTTATTATCAGGCGCAAGAATAAAAAACGCAGATGGTCTTCCGATCCGTGAATATACCACATATAATTGACCAGGTGAAAAACATGGATTTTGTAGATTCAGACCACAAACTTTCTGGTCATTGTGGTCTTAATGGTCATGGCGAATGCAAGACGGATCGGAAATTGAAGTCGTTTGAACTCAAACGGCATATCAGTATTCGGTAGGGATCATCAGGATCTTCGGAATGAGAACTTCCTCACCTTCGAATTTTCCTTTGAGTAGGTACCCATCGTCGCGTAAATCACATTATTTGTAAATCCCTAAATCCCCTATTTACTAAATCCCCAAACATATTTTTCTGCTATAAATAGTAGCCTATGCTCTTCCTCGTAGTCTACTCTATGTCTGTGCCAATTTTCATGATGATCGGTTAAGTAGTTTTACGTAAAAGTGTAAATACAGTATTCCACGGGAACCGTACATTTTCTGCAATAAAAAGTAGCCTATGTCCTTTCCCGTGCTCTACTTTATATCTGTGCAAAATTTCATGATGATCGGTTAAGTAGTTTTTACGTAAAAGCGTAAATACAATATTCCACGGGAACCGTACATTTTCTACAATAAAAAGTAGCCTATGTCCTTTCCCGTGCTCTACTTTATATCTGTGCAAAATTTCATGATGATCGGGTAAGTAGTTACGTAAAAGCGTAAATACAGTATTCCACGGGAACCGTACATTTTTATGCAATAAAGAGTAATCTATGTTCTTCCTCGTAGTCTACTTTATATCTGTGCCAAATTTCATGATGATCGGTTAAGTAGTTTTTACGTAAAAGCGTAAATACAGTATTCCACGGGAACCGTACATTTTACCGCGATAAATAGTATCCTATGTCCTTTTCCTGGTTCTAAGCTACCTCCCTACCATTTTCAGCCAAATCGGTTCAGCCGTTCTTGAGTTATAAATGGTGTAACTAACACGACTTTCTTTTATATACCTAATATATAGATATAGATTATTTTATGATGCCAAAACTGAGATCTATGTAACACATTACATAACTGTACCAAATTTCATCAATTTATATTCATAACTAGCTGTTGCCCGCGGCTACGCCCGTGTAAATACCGTATCCCACCTTTTCAGATTAAAAAAATTGCCTGTATTTTAATCCATAGCCTAAACTACTACCATACCAAATTTCATCGAAATCCGTTCAGTAGTTTTTCGTGAAAGAGTTACAAACATCAATCCATCCTCATAAACATTCACATTTGTGATATTAGTAGGATAACAGACGCTAGAACAACGGATAGACAGACAGACGGAGACGGACGGACGGACACAGCAAATTTATAAGGGTTCCACGAGTATTAGAGCCTAATGTATACTCGTAGAATAATAAAAAATATAGAATTAAAAAATCGTCTGACTAGGATTCGAACCCGCGATCAATTTGCCATGAACGCAAAAGTCTGTCGCTTAGTAGCTGAAATACTGAAAGCCGTTTCCGAGATTCTCAATTTATATTACAAGATTTGCTTGCTTGAAGTACTATAAGATAATGAAAATTAGTATTACGTACATTGTAATATACTAAAGTGATATTATTATTCTTTCAGTGTAATATTACAGAAATAAATGATATTATGTTCAACATGGTAATACACCCTAAAAGAAGAAAAAGAAAATAACGCTATTGTTATAACAACTTACAAAAAGAAGTGAAATCCCATCAAAAACATTTCCATGTAAAAGAATTATGCCAATACGATACCATATGACTAGAATGTCAAAAAGTTATGAAATCTCATGTAAAACCAAGCTTCTTACCCTACACGCCTTAACTCTACAATCGTAACTTCACAAACTCTACACCTTAGTCATTATGTGTGGCTTGGCCATTTCGTTACAAACAGTTAAAAACAGTCGGTTATAAATTTTTCTCCTTACGGCCAAGTGAATGTAAGGCCGCCCGGGGCATGGACCCCGGCTCCCCATTATCCACCCCTCCTAGATCCGGGGCTGGTCCTGCCTGGTCTGGCCATTCTTGCGCCCCCCAGAGTCTACGCCCTGTGCCTGGGCACCGGTGGCACCGCCGTATTTACGGCACTGCCATAATTCATTCCTCACCGCTCTATTTAATGTTGTTATTAGGTATGTATGATAGAATTATAATATTGTACCTATTATAAACGCGAAATAATTTATAGGTTTATAATATTTATAGTGCATAAGGATAACTGTGTAGATGTTGCCCGTGACTTCGTGCGCGCAAAAGGAAATGCCCCAGAAGCCGTACATTTTGCCGCGATAAAATTTAGCCTATATCAGAGGTATTCTGTGCCAAATTTCATCAAAATCGGTCCTATAGTTTCGGGGTCTATTCAACTCAAACAAAGAAACAGAAATCTTTCATAATTATAATACTGTAGATTATGGCTATATTGAATTAAACGATAAAAAAATAAATAGAATAAACTTACATTCTTCTTACATTATCATCGAATTAAGTAAATTAACACTAATTAATTACTTACTTAGTTGCTGTAATCATATTGTAATTAAACAATATTACGAGATAATAATTATTATCATTGTTAATAATTCACAGAATACAGAAACATCTACGTTTTACCTAGTCGTTATTAGCAATTATGCAGTAAGTAGTACTTACAGAATTTCAAAATTATTATTAATTATTATTATTACTACATAATAATAAATTTTGTAATAATTTCTAATATTATTAGACATCCCACTTTTTGTGAAGGGAACATAAAACAAAATAAAAAAATAATAATTAATAGTCGTAATTTATTTTATTCACTCACTCGCTTTTGAACTTAAAAAATATTGTGATCCCATTAAAATAAATAATATTAATATCTAAGTAAAAGGCATACCTACTCCGTTCATATTCATAATTTAATCCAATCGTTCACAAATGTATCAATTAACAATGTTTTATTTTGTTAGTATGGAGTGTAGGAGAAAGGAAAACTATGTCCATACATGAAAAAAGTCCATAGGTATTTATGCGGAAAATAACAGTTCCAAAACTGGCCATAATGGCGCTAGAGTCAGAAGAGGGTATGATATGAAGTTAGCAATAAGAGATGGAGTGAAGTTAGTTGAGAGTTCAACTAACTTGTAAGTATTTAAACAACACTACGAATCTACAACCGATAATAATTTCGGTATGTATAGACTAGATTCGAAAATTAATACGCGTGATGTCTCCGGTCGGTATAACCCCTCCTCCCCTTGGTAATACTTGGTGATTTTTTTTCGTACCCCCCCTCCCCCTTTAGGCATCACGTGATTAATGGACGACCCCTTGTTAGCGCTTGCTAGTGCTAAAGAAAAAAAAAGATTATTTGCTAACTTCAATACTGCTAACATAATCCGCCATTTTGCTTATTTAATGCCAGCGGTCGCCATTTTGCTTACGTTTTTTCCACAACACAGCCTCTATAGCCTTTTACCTTTTGCCGCTGCTAGCGCCTCTCGTGGACGATATTTTCGACTGCTATTTTCAGCAACAGCTGGGACACCTTTTCAAGTTGCCCCCATACAGAGATAGTGCTCCTTTTATCTGCACTCCATATTTGTTAGGAAGACCAACAGCTATCAATAATAACAATAAGAAACTATTCTAATCATCATCAGAAAGCCAATAACAGGTCCTCACTTATAGAAACTGAATAGATTGACAACAATAGAAGTTAAACATAGTAACTATACCGGAATGCACGCTACTTTGACATATAAAGTATTAAAAAAACAGTCACAACTGTACAATCTACTATCAAGTGGTTCGCATAAACGTAGCAAAAATACCTACATATAAAATAAAAATCAAATAAACGTCCCGCGCGCACCGCGCTGCCCCCGCATAGTCTAGCCGCGAGCTGTCATGAACATGTCATGTCGCTGAACAGGGTGTAGTTTACTCTTGCTGCTTTATGCTATTGTATATTTTTCATCAAGATGTCTTCGTATCTCATCCTGCAGGTTTCGGTGATGACGTTGGTGATGTCTTTAGCTGGCAGGTCTGCGTCGATGAGCCAGGTACTTCCACTGGCACCTTTCTCTATTGCCTCTACGCATCCTTTGACTGCAGATTCAATACTGGTAAAAGAGAAATAACATATATAAGTATGGTATAATCAAACGAATTGTTTATTCATAATCATTTCTTAGCTCGATTACTTGTACTAATATTTATTCTGTGGCTCGATGTTAATCTCGTGCCCCTAGGCACGGTAATGCCCCCGCCAAGATAAGCCAAACGAAGCGCAAGGGCAATACCAGATTTTTCACGAAGCGTTTAGTCGATTTTTTGAACTCTCATAACTTGGGTTTGGATTATACCAGATAAATGAAATTTTCAAGATATTATGTTCTCAGTAGGGAACTTATTAAACATGTAAAGTTTGATTGCATAGTTCTTATACTTTAGATTTTATTGATATCTAAAAACCCCTGATTTCGTCACTGACTGATGGTACTTCCGGATGTCCTAAAAAGCTGAAATTTGGTACGTAAGTTTGTATTATTACACAACTAAGATTATAGTTGTTAAAGTTGGTACTTTTACCCTCCAAGCCCTTAAACGAGGGGATGAAAATTAAGTATGTTAAAAAGCGGACGTATATTATGAACTACGTTAGTTATGTCGTCGTACGTCGCTTGGATTGGAAACTAACTGACGTAATATTTAAATAATTATTTCTCGACTGTTCTGTATTAATTTCAACGGAAAATTAAACATAAAGGTAACAAACAATTTCTTCAAACAAACTCTGTTATGCAAGAAATATAGGTACCCTAAATAAAAAAGAAAATAAAAATATTGTCATAAAAACTTACGAAAGAAGTGAAATCCTACCAAAAACATTTTCATGATGCCAAGATCGCACTGTCAAAAAGTTATTAGATCTCATGTAAAAATAAGCTTCTGAATCGCTCGATTTCGCTACATTCATATTCGCTAGATACGTAAGGTGAAAAATTTACTGACTGTTTTTCTGTTATACTATTCTTGCAGGAACTAAACGGCCAAGCCACATAAATTGACTAAGGTGTAGAGTTTGTGAAGTTGGGCTTGTAGAGTTAAGGCGTGTAGAGTCAGAAGCTTGGTTTTACATGAGATCTGATAACTTTTTGACAGTGCTATATTGGCAACACTTTTGGGTAACAAAGAAGAAGGGGCAAACCGTCCCCACCCTTGTAGCACTACAGGACATATATCAAATGAAACGAAACGACGAAAAATCTCTAAACCATGGGAGAAAAAAGTTAATGAGGGTTAAAGGTTAAAAAAAAAGTTAAAAAATCACCCTGTATTATTGCACTATTTTATAGTGTTACTAATAAGGAACAATTTTTGGAAAGTAATGGTATACAGCAAACATTATAAAAATGGTATATTTTGATAAACTGCCTCATATTTTGAAGAAATGTATGGAATAATAATAAAATTCTAAAAAAAAGCTATTTCCTTAATTTATTCGCACATAATTACTTTCTAGAAATTGTTTCTTACTTGTAACGCTATTGAATGGTGCAATAATACAGAATGTATTTTTTTTTAATTTGCGGGTTCGAATCCTGGCCTGGAAAATTGGTTTATGTAAAATCTAATGATGTAGATAAAACAATTACATTAAAATACATATAATTAAAGTGCAAATTATTTTAAAACGATTATGCACTGAAAAATAGTAAAATAAACATATTACATGGTGAACTATTCTTCTGGGCGTTGTAAGAGAAGTCTAAAACAAATTAGGAATAGCAATTTAGCCCTATCGAGTGTCGAGTCCCACTTGATGAACTTAAACTGCATCATTAGATTTTTAATAACTCAATTTTCCTAGCCAGGATACGAACCCATAGATTGTAAAAAAAACACATCCTGTTATTACACCATTCGATAGTGTCGCAAGTAAGAAACAATTTCCAGAAAGTAATTATGTGCGAAAAAGTTAAGGAAATAACTTTTTTTTAGCATTTTATTATTATTCCATACATTTCTTCAAAATATGAGGCAGTTTATCAAAATATACCACTTTTATGAAGTTTGCTGTATACTATTACTTTCCAAAAATTTTTCCTTATTAGCAACACTATAAAAAAGTGCAATAATACAGGGTGATTTTTTTAACTTTTTTTTAACCTTTAACCCTCATTAACTTTTTTCTCCCATCGTTTAGAGATTTTTCGTCATACAATAAAATTACAAACTTTTAAGCCCTTTCATTTGATATATGTCTTGTAGTGCTACAGTAGTGGGGACGGGTTCCATACAAAAATGCCCCTTCATCTTTAACTTAACATGTATAACTTTACTACGGAAAATCTATCAAGTTCCCGACAGCCATCAAAGATCGTAGATTATTATTATTAGTTAATATTTCATTCGTTCTATCCTGGCGACCTAGCAGAAATAATTGACAGCAACGTAATCGTAACGTTATCGAATGAGAATAAAAGAAAATAATGACAGCGTCTATACAATTTTCATTCGAAAGCGTAAAGGTAGCTTTCCGATATATATGCGACCGCGACGTGAGACCGCGAGTCGCGACCGCGACTAGCAAACCAGCGAATCAGATTCTCGGACCACGCTCACCGGTCGCGCGACGTGGGTCGCGGGGATTGTTGAGTGCTCCATATAAATTCATACTGAGCGGTGGCTCCGCGACCTTATGTCGGTCTCGGGTCGCGCGTCGCGAGCACCGGAAGGCTATCTTTACGATAACGTTGCTGTCAATTGTTCCTGCTAGGCCCCTTGTACTTAAGAATACTTACGATTGGCACGGCAGTTGTTTCATGGCTGCGTCTAATCCAAGCTGTAGATCTTGGTCTAAAACGCCAAATGAGTTGGGCGAGAGGAGATTTGTTTCTGTCTGTCCGTAGCAAATCGCAATAACCCGGACGCCAGTTCTTGTATAATTTAATTCATGCTACGAGTAAAAGCAATATTAAAAGTAAACAATTGTTTAGTTCATAATTATGGATGCAGAGGTTATTATGGTTTAGTAAAACCTTCAAAAAAGGACTTTCTTTGTATTTCAAATTAGCAATCGGGTGTTTCTTGTGTATGTCACCGTAAAATTGTAAAAACCGTTAGATTGTAATATTACTAGAGATATTATAAAATGTTGTCGACATAATATAATTTTGTCAAATAATTCATTTTTGTTAAATAAAAATTTCTTCTCACAATTTTACATGTTGTTTTTCGGTATATTGTAATAGTCTAATATCTATTAACCGTGCCGATTGGTTAAACGGCAAGGTGCCCCGCGCCGCCATATTTGTTTGCTTTTTCATAATAATAATTATAACGAAAAATAATACGTACAATTGTAAGGAGAATTTTTTATTTGACAATCTGTCGACATATTATAATATCTCTAGTAATATTACAATCTAACGGTTTTTACAATTTTACGATGACATATACTGTGATAACCGCCACCCATGAACACTTCTTTGTCTTACTGTCTACCTGGATATTAGGCTCTTGAAGGTTTAAATTAGTTCCCAATTCGAATTCCTGTTCACAATAATAGAGTACTCACACCAAGACAATTGCTGAAATGCAACACTGCACTCTTTGTGGCGCTGTATATTGGCAAAAACGGTGTCTGGAACAGGCCGACTATTGAGGCAATATTGACTATGGTTCCTCCCCGTCCTTTGTTGTTCTTCCTCATCAGATTGTTCGCTATCACAGAGCTTGTGATTAATGCTGACTAAAAATAAATTGGTGATCATTACAATTGGATCGTAAAGGAGAACAAATAAGTTAGTGGAAATTGTTCTGGCGGAGTATTTATTTATTTTGGCATAATATAATTAAAACAACATAAACACAATATAATTAATTCAGGTATAAATAAAGACATGCGATTTACATCACTTATAGATATGCCCAACATTTTAGATAAATTACATTAACTTAAACACAGAAGATTAATAATAATTTTTTATAAATAACTTATTTAAAATTCTACATTCAATATTAAATTTATAACTAAATTTAACTAAGAATTAAGAAACCTAAAGTCTACTAGTAATATTAAAATACTAGCTGACCCCGACAGACGTTGTTCTGTCTTAAATATGACCTGGAATGAACAAATGACTACACTTACTCCTACATCAACTCAACTCCTATACCTAATCCCATACCTACTCCTATAGCTACTCCTACACCTGCTCCTACTCCTACACCTAGTCTATTATTAAAGAAGGTCCAAAAAACCTATAACTATACTTATACTATATCAGTCACTCAATTGTTTTGCCTTTCCGGAACCTCTCCACTAACACTTCGAACTACATGGTATGATATTAAAGTTTAAATTGAGTTTTAAGTTTTAAGTAGTACACCGAAGTCATACATCCACCGGGCCAGCGCCCAGCACTTATTTTTCTTAATGTGCCTCAAGTTCACAAATAATTGAGGTTATCAGTTAGGTTACTAGATATCTTTCGTCACAATTATTAACTAATTTTATCAATGAATAATTTAATTATAATATACAGGATACTATATTTTATTTACTCTGTAATGAGTGTAATGACACAAGTTGAGTATTCAATCGAGAAAAGGTAATTACTTGAACTTGGCTCGACACGCTCCGCGCACGCACCTGGTTGTGCCCTTGCGCTTCGCTTAGCTCGTCTCGGCGGGGAGCACTACCGCGCCCCGAATTATGATTTACAACAGTTTCTGTGGTTCAGTGGTTAGCGCGTCAGCGCTCAAGATGGAGGTCGTGGTTTCGAATCTTGCCGAAGGAACAAAAGTCTTCAATGTCAGTTCAATGTGTATTAAATATGTTTATAATTTAATAAACGTCTTATGTAAAGTGTACAATATAAGGTTTGGTAAATCACGGATTACGGAATCTTTGGGTACATGATTTTACTGCTTGTGTAACGATGTTGAGGCAAAAAAATATTTAAACTCGTGGAAAAAGATATACAAAATTAAATTATATTGCAGGAAATTATTTCGATTGCATGAAATAGACCGCGCTCGAACAGCTGTTCATTTAATTTTGTATTTTTTTTTCCAAGAGTTTCAAACATTTGTTGCAGTACACAAGTACACAAACACACAAGCAGTAAATCACGCCCCCAAAGTTTCCGAAATTGATTTTACCAAACCTCATATATTTCTCGTTGTCTGGTACCCGTACCACAAGTTCTTCGGATACTTAGCACGGGGCCAGATTGATTTGGTGTGAAACGTCCATAGATATTATTACTTTTTATTAATATTTAACCACTATTGTAACTCTTGTATTTTATTGTACAATAACTTAATTTTGATAAACTAATCTAGTAATCAGAGGTATTTGGATTGTGTAGTGTTTAGTTTCGATATCCTATAGAATATTAGCGATATAAGAAATGATTAGTGTCTTTACCTATACATAGGTACTTACCACATTAATAGCGATTTCCTTTTTGTAAATATTTGGACTGTCATTCATGATGCCGGCGTTATTTATGACAACGTCGATGTATCCATATTCTTCGATGACTGCCTCGTAAGCTGCGTCAAGGTCTGGTGTGGTGACGTCACATTTTATAAATTTAGCCTTTTTAGCGCCATGCCTCGCGTTCAATTCTGCCTCCAATGCCTTCCCTTGTTCTTCTCCTATATCTAGTATGGCGACGTGCTGAAAATAATTTGTAATTATTTTTGTGTGTTATATAATAAGTAACGAAAATTTGAAACTGGATTTTTCATAAAATAAAATTTGTGAAAAATCCGGACTAGTTTGAAAATTAGGTCGCTACTTAAAATAATCTTAATATACTTAAATTTAAAGTTTAGGTAAAGTTAAAATCTATTCATAACATTTTGAATAAATAAATGAAAAATAATGACTAATTTAAAAATGGAAAATTATAAAATTAAAAAAATGGAAGCCTTTTTTTGTTCGTAAAAAACTGAAACTAATAAATATTTGGGATAGGGCATTACGAAAAAAAATCCACTGACCTTCGCTCCCTTTTCTAGCACAGCTCTGGCAACACCCGCACCTATTCCTGAAGCAGCGCCGGTGATAAAAAAAACCTTGTTATGGATATCCTCCATTATGTTGCTGCAAATGTTGCTGGAAACGCAGCGCGGATGTTGCGGCACACAGGACACGTGGGCTCCGATTCCCAGACAACAATAACATTATACATTCGACAGTTGCTTTATACGAGCAGCCGTTTGATCAACCTTGGAGATAGTGCCGCGTTCAAATTAACGTATGAATGCCTTTGGGATACTTTTGGCATCTTTTTATTTACTGTAGAGGAATAATAAACTTAATGTATTTTTAAATCTCGGCGAAAACAGCGGGGTGTATGTTACTGTACTTAAGGCAAGGTCTAAGGTCTAAAAAATATATATTTAAACTGAGCGTATGTAGGTACATTGTAATAAGATTCTTTTTTGTGTAGCATTATTTTCTATATTCATGTAGAAGATTGTTTTAGCAAGGTATTTTTGAAACATCTTTTGAAATATTGTACAAATAACAAAAGTGTTCGGTAAATATTGAAATTCAAATATAAAAAATTACATGATAACGTACGCCTTGACGCTGATTTCGCAGGGCGGCAATTGATGCGGCCAAGACACAAAATGGCCGCTAAACTAATGTTCCCATTTTAAGAAACTTTGCTTGTTTTGGTAGATTTTTATTAATTTCGGAATAGCCCCATTTTCGTTGGGGGGGGGGGGGGGGGCAAGGGGGGGCAACGCCCACCCTAGAAACTAATTTGCCCACTGTAGACCCTAGACAGTATTAATGAATTACAAATTTAAATACCCCCCCCCCCTGCCACGGACGGCTGCCCCCCTAAACAAAATTTCTAGCTACGCCAATGGGTGCTACACATACGTTTTAGGAGATTGTGTGATTTTTAAGAGGTGATTTTATGATTTTTTAACTCAGGAAATATATTTCTTTTTCAAAATGTGTATGGTCATGTCAAGTAATATGTAGGTAGTTTATCCCATATTTTTTCCACTTCGTAATTGAACTCTGACTAGGTAGACTAGATGACGGGAAATGACAAAGTACGCTATGACCTTGCCTTAACAGTGTCTATCTGTATGTGTGTGTGTGTGTGTGTGCTGCCAAATGAATGAACAGATGTTGAACCCGACGACGACCCAGATGTTGATCTAGATTTTTTGTTGGAAACCTGACACAATTGAGAGTGTTCTAAGCTATAATTCATCATCATCAGCTAGGTCACTGCTTTTAAATTCGCGGGTAACATTTAACATTTTTAATTTTGTTTATTGTATTAATAAACAAAATTAAAAATGTAAAATTAAAAACAAAATGCAACTTTTTTGTAATTTTTTGTATCTCAAAAGTATATGAATAATTCTTAAACTTTAACTGTCTTTCAGGAATCGTTGTTTTGCATTCATCTTCTGTTATTGTGTATAAACATTTCCGATGGACATTAAGAACTAAGCTGCGCTGTTCATTGTGCTGCTTTATAACTACTATTATCTGTTACAATTTATCTAACTATACTGAATTACTGATTAATTTTTGGCTTTGTTACTGGAATACTAGATACGACGTACTATCAGCCAACTTCCTGGTCGATCACTTATTGAAAATTTTCCTTTGTACTGGCTTACTTCAAAAATTCTTAAGCACATAGGAAATAGCAGTGTGATTGGTTAACGCACACATCGTCGTGTGCTTGACCGTAAAAATGATTAGTAGTAAGGTTGTGTTCGTCGGTGTACTTTTTGGCGCATGCGCTGTGGCGTCACCGAAACTCAGTACCATTTAATAACAAAGGTTACCTGGCAACTTGTAAACAAATTTGAAATTTGTTAATAAATTGACAGGTAACCAAATCAACCACAGGCGTCCGGCCAAAAAAATAGTATTAGGACAGGCACAAAAAGAAGCTAGAGTGCGTTTTCCCACGCCATATTTTCCGACGAGATGAATTCTCGAAGAGGGGCCTCGGAACCTATGTCGTATGAATAATACAGTATATGAGCCCAAAAATGTAAAAGCTAACAACGAATCCGGTAGGATAGTGGTCAATATGTGGGGCTGGATGAGTGCCGATGACCCAGGAGAGTTGTGTTAATTGACGGGAGGGCGAACGGACAGTCGTATGCTGGCTTGCTGGAGGAAGTCATGTTGCCGACAGTGCGCACGGTGTATCCTGCGGAACAAGTTCCAGAATTTTATTTTATTTAGGATAATTTCCCAATACACCGTGCGATCGTGGTTCAAAACTATCTCCGGCAGCATCCCGAGGTAAAAACTGTCCCTTGGCTCTCCCGATCCCCAGATCTCAACCCCATAGAAAATTCGTGATCCATAATGGTGCAAAGATGGAATTACAGAAATTAGCGAAACAAATCGTCACTCGTATTTCACTGCAACGAAATCTGGGAGTCTATTAGGGGCTCCGATTTGTGTCGGTCACTCGTGGGCTCGTATGTGGGCGATGCGATGTAGTTATAGATGCAGAATGATAATAATTATGTAGATGCCTTAACAAAATATATTTTTTTATCTTCCTTGCCTAACCATTTATCTTAAAATGTTTTTATACACATGTCAGGACAGGAAAAAATATATTTAGGAAGCTATAAAAATGAATGTATATGTTTACCCACCTAGGGGCTGAATTTTAGAAAACACTGAAATACGTAACTCATTTTTTTTTTGCATTTTTCCAGGGAATCAACCTAGAAAGACCGATTTTTCTTTCCCAATACTTCCTGCATACTAAATTTCATGTAAGAACTTGCAGTCGAGATTACAATTTATACTTCTATACTAATAATATAAATGCGAAAGGGTGTCTGTCTGTCTGTCTGTTACCTCCTCACGCTTTAACCGCTGAACCGATTTTTATGAAATTTGGTATTGACATACTTTGGGTCCCGGGAAAGAACATAGGATATTTTTTATCCCGAAAAAGTAGTATTCCCGCGGGATAATGTTTTAAAATGAGCCGCGGGCAAAAGCTAATTATAATTATATCGACGGTATAAAGCGATTCTGCTGTAACCCACAAAATGAAAAATGTTCACCAGAGCCAAAAAACTTTTTAGATTCAGCAATAAAATCATAACTCTTTAACTGTCATTTTTGGAACAAATATATATTTTTATTTCTTTATCAAGTAGAATAACAAAAACTTACGAGAATTTTGTTTGTTTATGTTTTGTGGGTTACAACAATAACACTTTTTTTCTGTTACGCAAAAGTTGCTGTAATCACTTAAATTACAATTAATCGTTTTTGTCTAAATTGTCTTAGAAGTTATAAAAGGTCACTAAAATAAAAACGATGTAACTATGGGATGACATTTGTTAAAAGCTTTTTAAAAATGTTTAGGAATAAAAATCAGTACTAAATCGGTAAATTGTGATATCAAAAATTAAAATATTCCTTACACCTAGAAGAATCCCGGATTCTTTGGCACAGGAAATACTATACTTCGGCATAATTTTAAAAAGTTGTGGATCTTAAAAACTCTTAAAAAATACCAAAATTAACATTCAGGTGGTCTTGCGATACTAGCAACCGCGACCCTGGTAGCCTCACATACCTACAATACTGCCGCCCTTATCATAAACAACGCCTTTGCATGGCGGAAACTTTCGAATAATTCGCGCCTAAAGTTTAATTCTTTTTTTTGTTTGATATCAAACAAAACAAATTATTCCAAATATTTTTGTTTTGTTTGATATCAAACAAAACAAAAATATTTGGAATATTCCTGTCAGTTTCATAGGGACAATAAAAAAAGAATTAAACTTTAGGCGCGAATTACTCGAAAGTTGTCGCCATGCAAATACGTTGTTTATGATAAGGGCGGCAGAATACTTGGGACTTAAAAACCCCGGATGCTATCAGTATAGGAATTACTATGACATTAATTTAAATAATCCAAAAATATATAGTACCTTCCTTTCAAAATACAACAGCACTACTTTTACATGCCTATGATAATATCTACAGGTTTTTAACTAATATAAGACTTAAGAGCTAAATAACTTAAGGTTTGTCATTTAACAGAGGATTTTGCTGTGCCCCCAGATCGACGTTCTGGTCTTATCCAGAAGTTCTCAAATAGGGGCCTGAAAATGCGGTGAAATGGTTCCAGTAAAGAATGGTACGACAGTGTTTGCTTCGCGCTTGACTTGGCGGGGGCACTGCCGTATCCCCAGATCGACGTTCTGGTCTTATCCAGAGGTTCTCAAATAGGGGCCTGAAAATGCGGCGAAATGGTTCCAGTAAAGAATGGTATGGCAGTGTTTGCTTCGCGCTCGACTTGGCGGGGGCACTGCCGTGCCCCCAGATCGATTATCCTAGTTTTTATAGTTTTCCCTTGAAGTGGCCATTAAACCCTAACTCTGTACCAAATTTCAGATCTCTAAGTTTATGGGAAGTACTAGTTCTATTCTGATGATCATGAGTGAGTGAGTGTATAAGTGAGTGAGTGAGTGTCATAAATGCGAAACTTTGCTTTCGCTTAACTTCGGAACTAAATGACCTACAGACTTGAAATTTTGGATTTTAAGTATGTGATTATAGCTTACTGGATGACGAAAATTTCTGCGTTCTGGTCTTATCCAGAGGTTCTCAAATAGGGGCCTGAAATGCGGCGAAATGGTTCCAGTAAAGTATGGTACGGCAGTGTTTGCTTCGCGCTCGACTTGGCGGGGGCACTGCCGTGCCCCCAGATTTTTAAAATGATATTTTTTTATGTAATGAAACAATTATGAAGCGTTTAGGACATAAATAATAACATTTTTGTTGACTAATTAAATCTTTGTATTTTTTGGCTCGACACAAGCATCATTTTCCATTCAACGTTTTTATACATTATTTTATATTTATGTGTTGTCTTGTAAATTATTTACTTTTTCCTTTGTCGATTATCTGCAGCATCCTATTTGAGCGACTCTCCAATTTTGTCAGCGTCTAGATCATTATAAATAATAACATTTTTGTTGACTAATTAAATCTTTGTATTTTTTGGCTCGACACAAGCATCATTTTCCATTCAACGTTTTTATACATTATTTTATATTTATGTGTTGTCTTGTAAATTATTTACTTTTTCCTTTGTCGATTATCTGCAGCATCCTATTTGAGCGACTCTCCAATTTTGTCAGCGTCTAGATATTTAAAATGAAGATCTTTTCATAATTTTCTAAATCAAGTTATTACTAGTCAAAGGAGCCTAATTGTGAATCGGCAGGCGCCGTGTTTCAGATTAGTTCAAAGGTGTTGGTTGCAGGTGTAGGTTGTAGATGTAGGTTGTAGGTGTTGGTTTTTTCTAGTACGTTTATGCTGTGGGTGTTGATTGTAGATATAGGTAGTAGGTGTAGTTGTAAGTTATTTTCATCATTAGAAACCTTTGATTAAAGATTTTATTATTGAACTTTATTTTATCCATACCAAATTTAATTTCCAAATTAGAATAAATAAGTATCTTAAGATATTTTTAAAAAATATTAAGAGGACATTTATAATGTAATTTTAATACAATATCAACGAAAAAAAGCCGTGTGCTGTCGTGGGACACCAGATAGGAACGAAGTTCCTAATTATACAATTTTGATTTCAAGTTCTATTTGAGTTTCATAGAAAACTAGCATTAATTTCCTTCAGCTTCGCCCACGTAAAATAAGGTTTTAAGCTTTCATCACCTATTTTATCAATACAAACGAACAAAGAAACAAACTTAAAAAGTAATTTTATCCACTTGGTGGTTGAATTTTGAAAAATCCTTCCTTAGTGATAGATGCCTACGATGTCATATGAGAAATACGTGTGCAAAATTTTCTAACCATAAGGGTTTTCATCTGTGCGTTGATATCTATATCAGTCAATCAGTTTTGCCTTTTATATGTGTACTAAAAGTAGCATAATATGTCCTCCGTGGTCTAATCTATATCTGTACCAAATTTCATCAAAATCGGTCCAGCAGTTTCGGATCCTATTAAATACAAACGAACAAAGAAACAAATAAACTTATCCTCTTTATTATTATATTACTATGGACTAGCTGTCCCGGCAAATTTCGTACCGCCTTAGAATTAAATTTGTTGACGTACTGATAGAAGCGCCACCAGCCAGCCACCACACCAGACCAGACAGAGTATATAGAGTAGACCACGGGGAAGGACATAGGCTACTTTTTATCGCGGCAAAATGTACGGTTTCTGTAAATTAACTTTTGCGCGCACGAAGTCGCGAGTGACACTACTTTTCTATAAAACCATATTTGTTTAAAATGTAATAAACTAAAACGATCAATATAAAATCATCTTATAAATGTAGTAAACACCTTGCGTCGCTTAAATGTTATAAGCGATTTTGCTGTAACCCTCACTCCTCGCCTTTTAATACCGCTGTTATTACAAAGGTTTTTCATCAGCACATTATTTGCAAAAGCGAAATTAGTTAAATTCCAAATGTTAGAAAAAGGCTATTTTTGCTATTTACAGCAAATATGCCGATTTTTTTTTAAATAGGGAAAATTCCAATGCTGTAAAAAAATCTAAAGGGCGTACAGCCACTAGGAGTAGGACCATTCGACGTAGAAAATTTTTCGATTCTAAATCTGTAAAAAGTTTTCGGCAAAAATGTGGTTTACTGCAAAATCGCTTTATTCCGTCGATATATTATTTAAATAGTATAATGAAAAATAATGTGTTAAATTATAAGCAGAATATTCACGTCCGCAGTCTTTTGACATTTTACAATTTCAGTAAGTAGTTATATTACAATCTAACGGTTTTTACAATTTAATATACGATAGAATTTTTATCACTAAAATAGGTTTTAGTTGGTTTTCAAATAAATAATAAAAAATATTTTTTTTGTCAACAGTACTTTAATGTAATAAAAAAATTACATAATAACTTAAAAAACTTATTAAGTTATTATTAAATTAAACTTATTATATTCGAAATCAACGTTTTTTATTAATTCTTAAAATTCTTTTTTTTTCCTGCGGCTTCGTTCGCGTTACAATCCTATCCTTAATTTCATAAAGTGTTGCATGTAGCACGACTGGTGTAGTGGTTTAAGTGGTTATATCGCCATTTTCTACAACGCAGATGTGTCGTGGGTTTGATTCCCACCTAGAAAAAAAATATTTTGATGAAAATACTAGCTGTTTCCCGCGGCTCCGCCCGCGGAAATATACTATCAAGTACTTATCCCTCGGGAATACCGTACTTTTCCGGGATAAAAAGTTTACCATATCAAATTTTATAAAAATTCGTTCAGTAGTTTTTGCGTGAAAGAGTAACAAACATCCATCCATCCATCCTCACAAACTTTCACATTTATAATATTAGTAGGATGGACCATGAAACAAGCAGACGAATCGCCTTACGGTAAGCGATCACCGCCGCCCATGGACATCCAACACCAAAGTAGTCAGTGCGTTCACGATCCATTAAATCCCCAACCACTACTTCCGCCTTCGGTAACCTCACTCACTCGGTGAATGAGGCCGGTTTTCTGTGACGTCACTATATTTATTCTGTCAATCCGGCCCATTCATGCCGAAGCATGACTTTCCCACGTAAAAAAATATGCGAAGCCTTGACGAGCCATGTCTAAAAACATTAGGTTCCTCAATCAATAAATTACATCAAGACACAGTGTAAAAACTATTTTATGACGATACACAAACCAAATACGAATGATGAAAAATAGAAAATAAAATTATCATCGCATCGATTGCAATTTGCAAACGTTTTTGAAGTTTTAAGTCAGTTTTTACGCGTAAGTATGTGTGCGTGCACACGACTCATCTGTCATGATTCATGGTTGCCAAGCCAAAATAGCCTTATGCCTGGTCGAGCGGCAGCTTTGCGGATAGTACGTATAGACTCTTCAGTAGTAGAATGTTGATACTCGATATATCGGCCGCGTGAAAACAAAAATGTTACTTTTTTCCCCAGTAGAATATAACAGCAACTACGTCTCGTCGAAATGACCCGATGTGGGTATTTTGTACCCACGACTACCCGATGAGGGTATTTTGTACCCTCGCCTATTTCAGTGTTGATTATCCTCCTACATTTAGAAGTATGTACATATTATAATTTTGTTTATAAATTTGACTACCGCTGTGGCTCAGTGGTTCAGCGCGTTGGTGCTCAAGCCGGAGGTCGCGGGTTCGAATCCCGCCGAAGGAACAAAAGGTTTTTCCGTATTCCTGGGTCATGGATGTGTTTTAAATATGTGTATAATATACTAAAAATCTTAATATGTACATAGCATCAAAGTATTAAATATACTTCCCGTTGTCTGGTACCTGTAACACAAGTACTTCAGATTCTTAGCACGGGACCAGATTGAAGTGGTGTGGAGCGTCCATAGATATTATTATTATAATTGAATTGTCTCTTTAATAGTTACTGACGATGTAATAGTAAGTACTTATTATAATTTCGTCCATAAAACTAACGAACATAATACCTATTTATGAAGCATAATTATACTTTAATTCATTTTTATTCGAGTTTATAAATTTTTATTTCAAAAAAAGAATGTAGTGTAATATTAGGGGATTCTGGGGACAGTTAATCCCCCTTTCATTTTTAACCACTATTCCCAAAAAGTTATGCACCTAGGCCCTATTTGAAAAAATTATCTGGCTACCAGTTACAACGATCTGTGACTACCACCAGAATATCAGTGGAAAAAATATTAGTTCACCTACTACTAAAAAAAGGGGATACGGATGATGACTACATCTAAACTATTTAGTTTTATTAATATACATACTCAGGTCTCAGATATATTTTGAGGCATTAGTAGGTAATGCTTGGTAAATATGTATGTAGTTAATGTATTATATGGGTCATGGGATTAGATTGATGTGATGTATATTACATGTTTATTCTATTGTATCTTATTATGTGTGTTTAATAAAGAATTTGAATTTGAAGTTGAGTAATTAGATACATCTTAAAGTACTAAAAAGTATTCGCGTCGGAAGCCTATCGACATTTTACAATGTTACTGGTTTTATTACAATCTAACGGTTTTTACAATTTTACGGTGACATATTATACAAATTGCTGTAACTTTGAAAATATTGACTTTTGCCATACTATTTCTTCTGAGAAGTTACTCATATTAAATAGTAGTACCTCTTCGTATTTCGTTTATGCAATAAAAAAAGAATTTGTCGTCATGCCTATTGTAATTCGTACCAACCGTCCTCATACTCGTATAAGAGACACTTGATCCTCAGCCCCGTACATATATATACTATGCAACTTCAAAAAGTAAAAAAGTGAACCTTAATTTATTGTTCATTACAATAATAATAGCTTGCAATACCGATTTCGATGACGGTGGCCGGTTTCATGGAAACCAGCCCAGCGGCGCAGGAGTAATTTTATAGTGCTCAAGTGTGTGCGCAATACACAAGAGCACTCTCTCTTCCTTTACTCTCGTAACCCAGTGGGACGGATGAACGACACAACTGGCGAGAGATCCATTATTTATATTTATTATAATATTACATGCTTATCCGACGCATGGATCATCTTTCTTGTCAGACAATCAGGTGATCAGCCTGCATTTAGTTTTACATAATAATTATAGTAAGTACATTCAGTACAGTGTATTCGGATTTGTTTTCAATTTTGTTCCACTCGCACCGAGTGCAAAGTATCCGGTAGGCGGGTTTTTGCTAAAAATTATTCTTATAATAATTTTGTTGCAAGTGGTGGACGCAAAGCCCACCGTAGCTGACAATTTCCTATAATAGTATCTAACTCACATTATCTATTAATATTTTACAAACAACATAATTATTCGCTTAAGCTATATATATATGCTTCGTTATCACCATCTCCACATATGCAAAGTCAATGTGTTTTTTATTATTATTAATTACCTATGCACACGCTCTCGGTTAGGTTATTCAGCTTTATTGTAGATAGAGCAGACTGCATAGTTCTTACAATATTTTACGTTAACACACGCACTGCAAATCCCGAGGCGCCTGCACACGAGGATTTGTATGTAATTTTTTGCCACAGCGCCTGCGAATCCTGCGATGCACATGCTGCAGCTAGGCGGGAAATCCGTACAAATTTCGGCAGTGCCGTCGGTGTTACGGCTCCCACACATAATTGCGAATTAGGATCGGGCTTTAGTAAACAACATTTGCTATGGTAATGTATATATTTTTTTACATTATCAGAAAGAATAGATTTCAACGAACAAATAGCCCACCTTTTTAAAAAAAGCTGATATTTTAACGAGAGAATTTTCGATTGAAAATTAGGATATTTTTTTCGATTTTTTTTTTTATGAAATAAGGGGGCAAACGAGCAAATGGGTCACCTGATGGAAAGCAACTTCCGTCGCCCATGGACACTCGCAGCATCAGAAGAGCTGCAAGTGCGTTGCCGGCCTTTTAAGAGGGAATAGGGTAATAGGGGAGGGTAGGGAAGGGAATAGGGTAGGGGATTGGGCCTCCGGTAAACTCACTCACTCGGCGAAACACAGCGCAAACGCTGTTTCACGCCGGTTTTCTGTGAGCCCGTGGTATTTCTCCGGTCGAGCCGGCCCATTCGTGCCGAAGCATGGCTCTACCACGTAAAGTTACGTAAAGTTACCACGTACTATTAAGTCAAAATAAAGTGAAAAAAAAAAACCCGACTGCAAAAAAAGACAGATACCTATTTTTTTACCAGATTTTTTTGCAGTCGGGTTTTTTATTTTTTAAATTATTTATTTTATTTTAGATTTTTTAGTTTAACCAACACACGTTTGGTCGATTTAAAGCAAAAATACGATGGTACGAACATTAAGAGTGATTAAGAGAGATTAAGATACGTGAGAATGGTTGTTACGCAACTTTAAATCGATATAGATCCTAAACGGTCAGTCGAATTGAAAAATGTTGAAAGAAAACTAAAAATGATTTTTAAATACCTATTTAACGATACCCCACTTGACATAGTTTATTGACTTTCATTTTTTTCATTTTCACAATATGGCGTCCAGTAGTCGCCATATTGAATTTTCACTAACGTCATGTCTTTAGTGACACTCGCCGGACTAAGAGGAATCGATTGACATACGAATCATAAAAATCGGTCCAGGCGTTTGGTCTGTATAGTGCTTCAAAGGAACATACATACATACATACATAGGCTGATAAACAAATTACCACTCCTTTGCGTCGCGCAGTCGGGTAAAAAGAAATACATGAAATCAAAAAAAATACAATGTATTTGGGAAATAAAAAGGTAAGTTTTCACCGAATTTCGTGAAAAAAAAAACCAAAAAATTGGTTATTTGAATTTTTTACATAAATTTCGAGGTTATGTGAAAAAAAATTAAATACAAAAGTTTATTACCTATCTTATTATTTATCTTTTTATTACCTACAACTTTGCCATTTGACTTTTTTCATAGGACTTGTAGTTTCGCCGGAAATCGAGATAAACCGTTTTCTACCCTTAAAAACTCACCTCTGTCACTTCCCGACCTCAAATCGGTATATTATTTTTCCTTTTATTTTTGTTATAATATTCTCTTCCTTTTCCAATGGGTTTCATCCTACTATAAATTTATTTTACTTTTCCATTTTCAAAGGTAAAAGGTAAAAGTGTCAATATACATTTTATAAATTTCGCCCAGTACGTACCTATACATAATTATACTTGCAAATACAAATGTCCGCTACATTAGAGCTCGCGACATGAGTTCGTGTGAAACAAGTAACATCGCCCTTGCAGTAATTCAATTGTTTCTACTCCCATGAATTTTCGCACATTGAAATTTTTCATTCATTTCATTAATCCACGGTCTAGAGATAGCCCTCAGTGTCTATAGGTAAGTGGACACAGACAGACATGTTTGAAATTAAGGACAAGGTGTTCGTGGTGACCGGAGGAGCCACTGGTATTGGGGCTGGAGTGGTCAAGACTTTGGTGGAGAAGGGAGCTAAAGTAAGTTTTAATCCAAGAACCATCAACCGATACTTCTAGTTTATAGATATCTTATTACTTTTAGTTTTCAAGTTATTTCACTCTCTTTCTTTTTCTCCCTCTTTCTCTTATAGTTCATTAATCATTTATTTATTTATTAGAACACAAACAGGTTATAGTCACTACATGATAAGTAAAATATAAAGCTAAACTAGACTGCACCCCAAAAAAAAAAAGTATAGGTACAACATCACCAAATTTCCCGCTAGTTTCTAAACATTTTTTTTTGCACTAGGACGCCTATAAATTTAAACATAATGGAAGTGACCGCAATGACTGCAGACGTGGTGAACTACGTATTTACACGTGAGTTGTCTGCGTGCGCCTTCGATCTATATTAATTTGTACTTTTGTAGCGTGCGCACGATTCATCAGCGTTGTCAAGCGATTTTCATCTTATGCCTAGTCGAGCGGCAACTTGTTGGATAGTACATACCTCCTGAACATAATTATTTAAATTGTTTATTTTATTGACAGTCTAGTTACAGCCTGACTGCTGACTGCTGTGTGAGACACACGAGAGCACTAACTGTGTTTTTGGACATTTTGCTTATTTCATAAGTTATGAACTTCAGAGAACTTTGAATATATCATACATTAGTGCCCCCGCACACTTCCAATTTCAAGTCTGCCAACTAAGTTGGACAGTATGCTATAATACCAGTAACTATATGGGAGCGCGCACATTATATCCAACTAAGTCGTCCAACTAAATAATTGGACACCGATCGTATCAGATCCAAGATTCCCTTCCGATCGCATCCAACTAAAAAGTCGTCCAACTGTCGGCCACCTGTCTATTAGCACTGGTATGAGTGGTACCTTATGAGAGGCCGCAGACTATCCAACTTTGTCGGCCAGTCGCACGGCAAAATGCAAGCGGACCACACGCGCGCGCGCGTTTTCCCCGCGCCGCTACCAGCCCAAACGATATATCTAATACATCTATACGGATAAATAAAATTGTCTGTTTGTAATTTAAAATTAACAGCTTTTCACTTAATGCATATGAAAGTATAGTCGGTACTCACAATAAAATACAATTTTTTTAAATTATTGTCTGTCCGTCTGTCTGTCTGTCTGTCGGTCTGTCTGTCTGTTTGTTCCGGCTAATCTCCGAAACGACTGAACCGATTTTCATGGGACTTTCACTGGCAGATAGCTGATGTTATAAGGTCTAACCATAGACTAATCAAATTACTAGTCTAACATAGGCTACTTTTATTTTAGGTTTCCGTTTAAAAAAAAATAGGGTTCCGTTTTCGATAGTTCTATGCAAACGAAGTTGCGGGCATCAAATAGTTTTTTTATAAAGTTGATTATATCTCGGAAACGGTGCATCCTACTGAAAAAATAATGAAAATTTCGCCCCCCTCAGGAACCTCGCAACATCATATTTTCTTCATGATGGAAGAAAATTTTTTTGAAAATCCGGAATTTTCCAAATTTTCTATAGCTTTATACACCATTCATGTCGCAAAGTAGAGCATTGCCATATTTTTCCTATAATGGCTTCTATCTCGGAAACGGTGCATCCTATTGAAAAAATAATGAAAATTTCCTCCCCCTTAGGAACCCCGCAACATCATATTTTCTTCATGATGGAAGAAAAAAAATTTTTAAATTCCGGAATTTTCCAAATTTTCTATAGATTTATACACCATTCATGTCTCAAAGTAGAGCATTGCCATATTTTTTCCTATAATGGCTTCTGTCTCAGAAACGGTGCATCCTACTGAAAAAATAATGAAAATTTCCTGCCCCTTAGGAACCTCGCAACACCATATTTTTTTCATGATGGAAGAAAAAAAAAATTGAAAATCCGGAATTTTCCAACATTTCTATAGATTTATATATTTCTCGTATCTCAATGTACAGCATTTACATTTTTTTATATAATTGATTATACCTCGGAAACGGTGCATCCTATTGAAAAAATAATGAAAATTTTCTCCCCCTTAGGAACCTCACAACATCATACTTTCTTCATGATGGAAGAAAAAATTTTTGAAATCCGGAATTTTCCAACATCTCTATAGATTTATACATCCCTCGTATCTATTGGTACATCATTGCCATATTTATCGTTAGTGCTTAGTGTTTGGACCTAGTGCTATGTGTTGGACCTAGTGCTAGTGAATAAAGTCTTCAAAAGAGTCAGCAGGTCTTTCTCTCCAAATCCTTCGAACCCTAACACTTGACAATATGCTTGTGTTACTTCAGTAAAAGCTGTGGTAAAATTCAAAATCACTATATATGTGTCAAGCTGAAGAGCGCCTACGCGCTAACCACTGAGCCAAAGAGGTCATCTTTTTCCTCATTTCCAAGCACACGTCACTTCGTTGGCAACACCGTCGCCGACTAAATCGATACAGTCTGCGGCTGGTCACCGACACAATTTAGTTGTCAGACTAAATTGGAAGCGTATCCAATTTAGTTGTTAGACAGTCTGCAGACTTGAAATTGGAAGTGTGCGGGAGCACTTAATGTTGCCCGCGACTTAGTGCGTGCAAAAGGAAATCATATTGAAATCGTACATTTTGCCGCTAGGACAAGAAGCCTATGTCTTTCCTGTGGTCTACTCTACATCTGTGCCATATTTCATCAAAATCGGTCCAGTAGTTTCGGAGCCTATTCAATGCAAACAAACAACAGAACAAACAAATCTTTAAAATAGAAGACATCATCTCAACTAACGTTACTAACATTGTACAACAATAAAAATAATAAAAGGCTTCACCAATTAGTATAGATATAGACGATGATGGGGAAACATTTAATGGGAATGCCTGTATGTAGAAACAATCAGACGCTTATTAAATTATTATTGCAATTCGAATTGTCACATAATTTATATACGATGTGTTGCATAATTAATTAGCTGTATTAATGCATGTGTGAAGACGCTATTGTTTTACACTAATATGTGCAAATTATGATTTCTCTAGGGAAATAATGTAGTTTTTTTACAATTACGATTTTTATATTCGTGATATCTAACAGCTTTTTGACACAAGAACCGTCTGGCTACCAAGCACCGCTTGGTAATAGAAAAAGAATCGAAATTTCTTATTGACCGTTTTTGATACCACTTACGCCACCAGAATACCCTTTGTGTGCTCTGGATCTGACCCCTAACAGAAGAAAAATTATCAAACACACACATTAGATACTTACAGTGTGTCTATAATTATTAAATATAAGACGGTCATTTTAATCTAAGTGCTCCATTACAGCATGTTGGCATCCTGGACACGAGGAAAATAGATGGAGTGATGCTGGAGGAAGAGATCAAAAGTAAACATGGCCTGGACAAAGTCAAGTTTCTGAAGTGTGACGTCAGCAGCGGGGACATTAACGCATCGTTCGAGACCATCCAGAAGCTGTTCGGGTACATCGACGTGGTTATCAACAACGCCGGCATGATGAGAGACAGCAAGAATTTTTATCTCAGAGAAATATCTCTCAATTTGGTGAGTAGCCTGTACCATATACGTACCTATTACCATAGACGTACCTATACGAGTATTTATTATCGATGACGCATGTCGAGGCAACAACTTTTTCCCTTTTTAGTGACATTATTTATATTAGGTATACTTAACACATTTTATGGAAGTTATTAATATAAAAAACCCTCCGCTATTGTCACTCTCTTGACAAAACAAACTCTAGCCTTATTTTATGCCAGTTTTCTAAGATGCCCCATGCCGTGGTATTGCCCCAAATAAGCATTACCGATCTGTGGACCTAATAATAATAACTATGAATGAATGAATTTAATGAATGCAGGAGTAATTTTATAGTGCCCATGTGTGTGCGCAGTATACATGTGCACTCTTTCTTCCTTAACTCTCGTAACCTCGTGGGACGGATAACCGACACGACTGGCGAGAGATCAGGCGCAGGTCCGACTTTTTACATGCCCATCCGACGCGTGGATCATCTTTCTTGTCAGATAATCAGGTGATCAGCATGTATTATCCTAAACAAATTTAGAAACAACATTTTTTATTGTTTCAATGCGGGAGTCCTAATAGTGGACCTAATAAACAATCACCGATTTGGTTGGTTGGTTATTAGAAAATATATTATAAAAAATATTATTATCTATTGTAAAAATAAATAGAAAAAATTTAGTAAATAGATTATTATTACCTAGTGGTTTTTATTATAATACATCTATGCCTAGTGGTGTCATGATGATCACGAATATAATTTTGGCAATATCAAAAATTAAAAGACATTAGTATCTTATGCACAAAATTCTGATGTCGAGTTCGAGTACCTATTTCATCATAATAATATTATTATTTTGGTGTTTTGTGTGAATATGGTGGTGTTTTTTAAATAACGCTTGAATCATCATATTTATCCATTCGATTTCGATGAGTTCGATTCATCACGGATCCCATCATCAGGTTACTTTGGTGACTAAGGGAACAATTTCGAATGATAATTGATAACCTTCAGAACAAAAAAATAATTTTGCAAATAGGTTTACAAACGGCAAATAAAAGACTGTGAGACTGTACCTATTATATCATCATAATGTGATGATGATAGTGGCATCTGCATTATGCTTGCAGTTCTTTAAACAACGCCGAAATACTCAAACATGTATCTTTAAGGAGTCAGTTCTGTTCAGTTCTTTTGGATCCAGGGTATACCTTGGTGCAAAATCTTACTTTTTGGTAGCATATGCTTGGATTACTTCTATATAAATTTTAGAAGATTTCCTTCTAAAATTATAAACACCCGAACGTATCATTGCCAGTTGCCTCCCTTTTTTACCCGACTGCGCGACGCAAAGGAGTGGTAATGTGTTTATCAGCCTATGTATGTATGTATGTATGTATGTATGTTCCTTTGAAGCACTATACAGACCAAACGCCTGGGCCGATTTTTATGATTCACACGTCAATCGATTCCTCTTAGTCCGGCGAGTGTCACTAAAGACATGACGTTAGTGAAAATTCAATTTGGCGACTACTGGACGCCATATTGTGAAAATGAAAAAAATGAAAGTCAACAAACTATATCAAGTGGGGTATCGTTGAATAGGTATTTAAAAATCATTGTTAGTTTTCTCTCAACATTTTTCGATTCGACTGACCGTTTAGGATCTATATTGATTTAAAGTTGCGTAACAACCATTCTCACATTTCAGCGCAATTGTGATGTAGGACTGATGCTGATAGGAAATCCAGTCTGGTAAATAGCTAGCTAGGTACTCACAACTAAAAAGTATAAAATAAAAATAATAATTTAAAAAATTTAAAAACCCGACTGCGTAAGAAGTGAACCAAACTAAGTAGGTACATAATTAAAACTGAAAATAAAAAAACAAGCACTTAGATATCCGGTGGTCTAGAATTCTATAATATATTATTGAATTAATACTATTGGAACATAACAACTGAACAGTCGGGATCCATTATTCGACAGCCAATCAAATTTTTCAATGGATCCTAACTGTTTAGTTGTTATGTTCCAATAGTATTAATTCAATAATATATTATAGAATTCTAGACCACCGGATATCTAAGTGCTTGTTTTTTTCTTTTCAGTTTTAATTATGTACCTACTTAGTTTGGTTCACTTTTTACGCAGTCGGGTTTTTAAATTTTTTAAATTATTGAAAGTCAGAAAAAAATACAGAATGTTCAATTTAATACAGAACAGGGGGCTAAGGCAAGGTGACGCAAGGTGACGAAAGGTGAACGTGTGATAAGATAATACGATATGTCAGTATAAATTTTTGTTCTCTAATTTCGTCATCGTAATTAGCGAACGTATCTTCGCTAAGGGCTTTGTTTACCAACTAATTTGCACCGTTTCAGACAGCGGTAGTAGCGACCTCTTTCAAAGCCTATGGACTAATGCGAAAGGATAAAGAAGGCGGCACTGGTGGGACCATCGTCAATATCTCATCCATCTCCGGGCTCATGCTGTGTCCGTATGTACCAGTTTACAGCGCAACGAAGGGAGCCGTCCTGCAATTCGGAACATGTCTTGGAGTAAGTACTCCTTTTGGTCTATTCTAGGCATAAATATAATATAGTTCATCTGAACGCATAGCATGTCCGCCGTAGAAATGCGTTATGTCTACACAAAAACTATTCTTGTGAATTTATTATTATTATGACATTATTATTATTATTTTCCCTAAAAAGAAAACATACTAAGCATGCTGGTCTATCTAGAAGGCATCACGAATTATAATATTTTCAGTCACTATTAATTTCTAGAACTTAACCTTGAGGTTAGAGCCTTTAGAATGAGCTATAAGTAGGTATCTTTTTGCGTTTTCTTTATTCAGACAGAAGTTATCGAGTAGAGTTTGCTTTATCCAGACAGAAGTTATTGAGTAAAGTTGAGTTTTCTTTATTCAGACAGAAGTTATCGAGTAAAGTTGAGTTTTCTTTATTCAGACAGAAGTTATCGAGTAAAGTTGCGTTTTCTTTATTCAGACAGAAGTTATCGAGTAAAGTTGAGTTTTCTTTATCAACCGACTTCCAGAGGAGGTTTACAATTCGTGGTGTATGTTTTTTTTTTTTTTTTGTGTGTATGTTACACGATTACTCCGCCGTTTGTGGATGGATTTTCAAAATTCTTTTTTTGTTGTAAAGGATTGACTCCTGGATTGGTCCCATTGTCATCAAATGGTAGATCTGGTGGTGGGATCCATGAGGAATTGAGAGAAATTCTCAAAATTTATAGGGACACCGATAGTGATATTGACTTTTTTTGAAGTAACTAGAGCAAATGCTACCAAAAAGTGAAATGTTGTGCCAAGGTATACCCTGGATCCAAAATCACTGAACGGCATTTCTCAGTCTTTGAAGATATACGTTTGAAAATTTCAGCAATGTTTATAAAACTGCAAGCAAATTTCAGTATTAAATAATAATTATCATCACCACAACCATCATAATCACACCATACATCATGATAAATTATGATGATATAGGTATTTTTCATAGTAATTTACACCGATATCGATTTCTTTGAACATTCACAGCTACCAACAATTGAAATGTTATACCAAGGTATCCAGGTATACCAGGGTATCCAGGGATCCAAAAGGGCAGAACAGCACTCCTCAGTCTTTAAATATACACGTTTGAAAATTTAAGTATTTTTTATAAAACTGCAAGCAAATGTCACTATTAAATAATCATCACCACCACCATCATCACACCATATACCTTGATATTTTATTGATATCTAGGTGTTTCTCATAGTTTTTTTTACACCGAAATCGATTTCTTTGAACATTCACAGCTACCAAAAGTGAAATATTGTGCCAAGGTATACCCTGGATAAAAAACCACTGAACGGCATTTCTCAGTCTTTAAAGATACACGTTTGGAAATTTCAACGTTGTTTATAGAACTGCAAGCATATGCCACTTTTAAATAATAATCACCATCACCACCACCACCATCATCATCATCATAGCATACAAAATGAAAACATTATGACGATATAGGTATTTTTATAGTATTTTACACCGATGTCAATTCCTTTGAACATTCATAGCTACCAAAAAGTAAAATATTGTGCCAAGGTATATCCTGGATCCAAAAAGGCCCAACAGCACTCCTCAGTCCTTAAAGGTACACGTTTGGAAATTTCCGTATTGTTAAAAGAACTGCAAGCAAATGTCACTATTAAATAATCATCATCTCCACAACCATCATCACACCATACATCATGATATTATGTTGATATAGGTATTTCTCATAGTATTTTAAAGTGATATCGATTTGTTTGAACATTCAGATTCAGACCTACTCAAAAGTAAAATGTTGTGCCAAGCTTATATACCTTCCTACTAAAAGTGTTACATTTGGATAATGATAATAAGGATAATGATAACTATGGGATCCACGAGGAATCAAGGAAACTCTTAAAAGCAATGCTTATGATTTTCTAAACATTTTTTTAATTTCCCCGCAACTTTTTCTGTCAATACAATACACAAGATTTATGAAAATTTGTCTAGTAGTTCATGCAATGAATGAACAAAGACAAAAGGGGATTATTTTTAACTTCCCGCTAAGAAAATCTAAGATTTTCAAAAAATCGGGAAGATACTGGTTTTACCCCGTTTTGCAAAAATCTAATTCTCATCAGATCTCGACGTTCTGAGGTCACAGGAAGCTTCCCTGACTACCCCCGCGAGGGTGTCACTACAACTTCATGGAGATGTTATATGCATAAGTGCTTAAAATTGACATTGAAAACACATAATTTAAACTATAGTAGACGTTACTCGCTACTTCGTGCGCGCAAAAGCAAATCTTGCGGGAACCGTACATTTTGCCGCCATAAAATGTAGCTTCAGCTGGATGGTAGAATGGTAATGTATACGTTGTTTACGAATTGGCCTCGAGTTCGAAACCCGGTCAATAAAAATTTTTGTGATCCTTTTTATTTCTTTTCTCAATTTTATTTATTTTTAAATATTTCATCGTCCTACGAAAACTCCGAACAAAGCTCGGTCTCCCAGGTACTAGTTAATAATATTATAATATCACTGAAAAGAAAAAAATAAAAAATATTAAAAAAAATATAAAAACCGACTTCCAAAGTATAAGCAATAACATTCTTAAAATCACTAAAAAGTATAAAATAATTCTTAATGTCGAAATAGTTCCATTTTAAATTCTGCTAAAATTTTACAATTTTTCTACTCAATCTTCTTATTTTTTAAGTCGGTACCAGCCCAAATAATTGTATAAATCCTTCAATAAAACAGATCATTAATTTTAACACAACTACGTCCTTATATGTATATAAGTACAAATAATATTTTAAAGAATTCACGTTCAAATTGGCTGGTACCGACTTCAAAAATAAGAAGATTGAGTAGAAAAATTGTAAAATTTTAGCAGAATTTAAAATGGAACTATTTCGACACTAAGAATTATTTTATACTTTTTAGTGATTTTAAGAATGTTATTGCTTATACTTTGGAAGTCGGTTTTTATATTTTTTTTAATATTTTTTTTCAGACAGAAGTTATCGAGTAAAGTTGCGTTTTCTTTATTCAGACAGAAGTTATCGAGTAAAGTTGAGTTTTCTTTATTCAGACAGAAGTTATCGAGTAAAGTTGCGTTTTCTTTATTCAGGCAGAAGAAAACTACTCGCGGACAGGAGTGCGAGTGATAACAATTTGCTACGGACTGACAAGTACTAAAATGTTGAAGGGCAAAAATATTGCCTTTGATGAAGACGTTGAACAAAAATTATTAGAAGAATTCGGGACATTGCCAATACAGAGGTACGTTATTTAGCTCGTTTTCTATTAAGCAGTGCGCATGCTGGGACCAAATTTGCCTTCTTCTTCCACCATTTGCATTCCGATTATCGACTTTAGCACATGCGAAATAAAGTCAACTTTTCCGCAAAACAAGACGGTATAGGAAAACAATCTGGGGGCACGGCAGTGCCCGGGGGCTAGACGAGCTAAGCGAAGTTCAAGGGCACTACCAGACCACCTTTTCTAGAAGCGTTTCGTCGATTTTTTGAACTCTCATAACTTGGGCTTGGATTATACCAGATAAACGAAATTTTCAGGATTTGTTCTCAGTAGCAGACTAGTTAAACATGTCCATCCATTCATCCATCGATCCATCCTCACAAACTTTCACATTTATAATATTAGTAGGATAACTAACTGTCCTAATAACTAATGGTTAAGAAAGAATCTTTAATGTCTAATCATTTCATCACTGAGAAGTACCTATTTCTTTTAGCGTGGAAGAGGCAGTAACTGGTTTCGTAACAGCCTTCGAGCAGGGCGCCAGCGGCTCCGCCTGGCTGGTCAGCTCCAAGAACCCAGCCAAGGATATCACCACCAACGTCAAGAAGTATTACAGCATCCTGTCTGAGGGTATCGCGAAGTAGTTGGTTGTGTTGTTTTGTGTTAGTTCTTTAGTTGTTTTGTTGTTGTTAAGCTGTAAATAAAGTTGTGTCGAGTGTTTTTAAATTCTTATGTGCGTTTCCTTTTCATTTACTCTTTTTTAGGGTTCCCTAGTTTACATCTCGGAACCCTTATGTCCGTCTGTCCGTCTTCGGCTTATCGTCCAGACGGTTAGTGCTGAAACTGTCACACTTTTTTAGGTTGTTAGGGGCAGTCGAGGTTTGAAACTTGTCATCTCTTTATTTTAACATTTCGACGGCGCCTAAGGTAAACACCCCAATGACGGTTTAAGAAGAAAATCTTGGTATTTCAGAAAATTCACTTATTCCTGTGAAAGTTTTAACACAAAACGTAGTGAAAATTGGAAGTCCTATATTTATTCTATTTTTCTGCTTTATTTAATGTAGGGCACTTTAATAGGTTTTAATGTTATTAACAAATAAAAACTTAGATTTTTTTAACCAGTTATGGACAACAAAAATCTAGTTATGGACACCCAGTAATAAACAAGAACCAAATATGGACACCTAGTAATGAACATGAATCATGAGATGTTATATTATGTTAAATTAACCGTGGAATATTAAATTTGGAGTATAAAATGATGCAAACTTTTATTTTGATCAGCCTTTAATGTAACTGCAGTCGTGACTACATTCAAATTATGTACTAAATTTCTCTAAAATGGACAAAATCAGCTTCAAGTTCTGAAAACCATTTCTCACTGTCATCTTGAGCAAGAGTAACTCTTGACGTGCATAAATTTAGAGCAGTACGTTCAGCAACCGTAGGTTGTCGTTTCATAAACGAGAAATACAATTTTTTGTCTGGTCTATTATTAGTGAAAAGAGTCTCCTGCTTTTTGTCGACTATTAGACGTTGAACACTATCTAATAATTTATCTTTGGGTAATGGAATATGTTTATTTGACATAATATATTTTATCAGATCTTCTAAAATGTTTTCTTCTTCCTTCGACAAAATGGTATTGGGTCCAATCGGACACTCTACGGTACTTTTTCCTGTGAATTTATTACGCAATGTAATTCTAGGCACGTTATTTTTTTTTGTTGCTGCATCAGAATTATTTGCGCCTTTTCTAACAGCTTCGATAGCC
The DNA here is from genome assembly GCA_905404095.1 of Glaucopsyche alexis. NCBI lineage: Eukaryota > Metazoa > Arthropoda > Insecta > Lepidoptera > Lycaenidae > Glaucopsyche > Glaucopsyche alexis. The sequence goes on along the minus strand of FR990053.1, from coordinate 24,787,901 downwards.
CACTGCGCAGCCCATTTGTTGAGTTGTATAATTTTTTTGGCTAATAATCATTACATAGTATATAACAAAGTACCTTTTTTGCCTGTCCCTTTGTCTGCTTAAATTTTTTAAATAACGCAACGGATTTTGATGCTTTTAGGTATATAGTATGCATAACATAGTAGAGGTACACAGATAATTTTAGAGATTTACATTGCGAACGCTGGCTGAACTCTACGAGATAAATCAAAATAATGTACTTACTACAGTTTTGTTTATCTTAAAAATCCTACAAAAAAGTCCGCGATGGCATATGTCTATCTCTTAGGGATAACCCACAATAACCATATTTTTATCCTTCACTTTAATTTAAATTTTATAGATTACTAGCGACTCGCCCCGGCTTTGCACGGGTACAATACTGATACTAATACTGCGGGTACCTTACTCATAGATCTAAACTCCCTCATACCTTACTCATAGATCGCACGCGCACCCCCGCCTTGGTGACGCCCACTTCGCAACGGGCCGTGCAGCAGAAATCGTAATATTTTAATTTCGCCATAACTTCAAAACCAGACGTCCATTTTTAATTATTCACAGACCAAATATTATCTACATAAACTGTACATAGTGATGAAATAATTTATTTTGATAAGGAATAATAGCATAAGTAAAATAAACGCGTTTAAATGTAGTCCTAAAAAAATTCAAGATTTCTAAATAAAAAAATGGTTGTTGTGCCTCACTCGACATAGTTAGGTATAGTGTGTCGCGGACTTTTTTGTAGATATTTATAAGATCTACAATTAATTAGATTATTTTATGGTTCTATCTTTTATAGTTTATGCAGCATACGCAAAATAAGTAACTTTTCTGGTTGATTTTTTACACCTTGTGTCCGAAAAACTCAAATATCTTACGGAACCCTATTTTTTTCCAAAATAAAATTTAGCCTATGTTACTCGTGGATAATGTAGCTTTCGAATGGTGAAAGAATTTTTGAAATCGGTTCAGTACTTTTTGAGCCTATTCATTACAAACAAAGAAACATACAAAGTTTTCCTCTTTATAATATTAGTGTAGATTTACGAAGCGAGTTTAAACAATACATCATTAATCCTTATCCAATTAAGTACCTTAAATACATTGTGTATTTAATATAGATCAATATGGTCCTTTACAACATTAAATTTAAATGAATACTTTCAAGGATAGTAGAGATTTAATATGCAGGGACACGTTTCGGCGGCAATCGCTACTCGGTGCTCGCGCTTCTGCATCGCACTATCGAAAACGCACTATCGCACTATCGAAAAAAAATATTTTTTTATAAGAGGCTCACGAATATTTTGTACTGAAGTTATCTATAGCATAGAATGGCAAATTAATTGATTAATCACTACATAGTTTAAAACAAGTCGCTTTATCTGTCTGTCCCTGTGTATATTGTATGCTTACATCTTTAAATCTACGCAACGGATTTTGATGCGAGTTTTTTTAAATAGTATTTAAGATATAAGATATCGTAAAATTTATATTCAAGCGCGATAAATATAATATTATGTATATAAAGCGGTCGCGCATATCGTGTCGAGGTGATAAGGTCCCATTTTAACCATTTGCATTGGATAAACCTAAAAACATTTTCAATATTGTTTCAGAAGTATTGCTGTAAGTAAAGTTCTCCAAGAACACATTCCGCGCGGGCAAAGCCGCGGGCAAAAACTAGTTAGCTAGCTAGCTAGTAGTTCTTAAATAAAGAGAAAACTGTATTATTTTACTTCAATGTCCATAACTGGATTTCTATGTAATACCCAATAATGGACACAGGCGTCCATTACTGGTAGGCATCAATATTTTTATAATTATCAACTAGCTTTTAAAAAAGAATTTAAAAAGGAGTATAATAAATTCAAAATCTCAATCAACAATAAAAAAAACAAGTTTGGACATTTGTCCATTATTGCAACTATTCAACTTCAGTGCACCAGTAATAAACATTCATAAAAAAACGTGAAACATAGCGTCTCAAGAGAAAAAGCATAGTACGTCTTTATCTCGATTTCATAGTCAATACAACTAACAAAATAGATTTTGTTTCAAATAATTCAATATTAAATTAACAAGTAAACTCTCTACCTAACTCACTAACCATTTCCGTAACAAAAGCCACTAATATGCATTTTCAATAACACGAGCACCAATTTACCTCACCCATTTTGTCTTATAAAACGGAAGTGAATGAAACATTAAACTTCGGCAGCTTGATGTCTTTTGGCTACCGTAAAATGTTACTAATATAATAAAATTGATTCCCGGCCTTATTCTAGCAGATTTGGTTATTTTTCGTCCATTATTGGTTCCTTGTCCATCACTGGTGCATTTACCTTACGTACTTTATTGTATCTGAAAAACGCTACTTTTCAGGAGAGCGATTTAAAGTTTATTTTTCGTATAACTTTGTCCATAATAGTTAGATCCTTATGAAAATTTGCAGAAACAGTATTGTTAGGATAACGAATTAGTGCATTATATCAAAAATCCAAAAATTTGAATAGTTTTCGCGAAAACTCAGTTACGATAGTATACCACGTAAATGAGCTTGCTCTCTTAATCGTAACTGGCACTTCCAATTATTTTCTAAGGACTGGATAAACGAAAATGTATCGGATCTACCGTTTCCGTTAGTATACGTTGGTATTTATCAGGAATATTTTATTGTAAGTGTCACATACGATTAAGTACATCGTATGTAACTTGTACTTACGATTGATTTTAATGGAATAACAAGAACAAAATTTACATAAAATGTCTTTACTATCGTGACTATTCACAGTATTTTGCGCACTTATTTGTTTTTCTTCTTTCTAATATTGTAAATGTGAAAAGTTTGTGAGGAAAGATGGATGGATGTATGGATGGATAGATGGATGGATGGATGTTTGTTTGTTTGTTACTGTTTCAGGCAAAACTGGTGAACGCATTTTGATGAAATTTTATATGGTAGTTGTTTAGGCTCTGGATTAAAACATAGTACAACACGGTACTTATTGTCCCAAAAAAGTACAGTGTTTCTTTGGGTACTGTAATTACGGTGGAGCCACGGGCAACAGCTGATTGTTTATAAACCACTGTATTACAGTAACGTCAAAAAAACAGGAAATACGTATTTTGTGTATAATTTGATACTGGGATAAAAAACAAATTTAAGGATCTTCGTATAAGGCACGTGTTGCTATAAAAGTAACCTTTACCCTTCTCTTAGTTCTGACTTACCCCAAATTTTCAGCAAAAAAATCAGTTCAGCAGTTTGTGCATGATTTAAACTAACTTCCTTTTACATTTATAATTATAGTACAGGATCTATTTTTTAAGCGAAAAAATTTAATTTAAACTGATAAAATTGATTTAAGGCAAGACTGTTTTTGTTCATCGTCGATATTTTCATTATGGTTGTCAGATGATAGTAGCTCTATATAACGGCTCATCAGGATTTAGGCACCCAGGATTGTTTTCATAGCAAAAATTGGCAATACATAAAATACACTAATGAAGAGGAAAGAGTCAAATACATATATATCTAGTGTCATAAATATTATAACCTTTTACTGCACAAAACAGAAAATCTATAAAAGCCAACAGTATGTTTCCTACGAGGCTTAGACTTAATTTGGCGAATAGGAAATTAAACAAATCGTCAATTGAGACCAAATCAGGATTGTTTTACTTCTATTTCTTTTGCTTCATAATTTAAGTCTTAATCGTCTTATCTTAAGATTACTAACGCTTAAAAATTAAAGAAAATATCCTGAAATTTCAACTTGACCGCTAAGTAGTAACTTAGTTAGAATTTGTATGCTGATATTCTGAAATAAACTCGTAAAATTCAATCCATTATAATTATGTATATAATTATGATGAAAACCTATTTGAATAGGTGAAAAATGACGATAATTATAAATGGTTTCTAAATTGGGAATTTCTAAATTTTTCTAAATTAAAAAAAAATCAAGAAATTACGCTTAAACTTTTTTACTACTTTACTTTACTAATTGAATCAAGTTAAAAGAGCGTATTCGACTAGGTGGCTTTCATTAACACAATCAAAAGTCGTTATTAATATAAAATGTACAACATACTTCAAGGCACAAGCTTTTATGTAAAGTCATACTGCCCATCGTGTATCGTTTAATGAGCGCTACCGACTGGATGTTAGAACTGACCATGTGTAGGCTTAGAATGCCATTACAGTTGACTTTTTTATTTAAATATGGAACTGATCCAATCCAATAGCATTAAGTCGATCGGATAATGGGTAGTTTGGTATATACTAGGCTACTGTAATTATATTAATAATACTATTCTGCTATAATATTCGCTATAATTACTTTTAAAATTAGTGCGTAGTGACTGACAAGCTTTCAACTTCCCCATTCATAAAATACCTTAACTTTTAGTTGACCTATTTATTTTCTGTCAAGTGAACTTTTAAAACAATATGACAAATATTGATTAACTATTCGTCGTTTAAATATTTTTATCAAAAAAAAAAAAAAATGGGTCTCGGGCTTTTATATAACACTTGATAAAACATGTCATTTTAAAACTGCGAAAACCTCTTGTGCTAAACTTCTATCTAAGAAAGGTTCATCACTCGTCAAGTCCTTCAAATTATTCCAATAAGTTGGTAAATTAAATAAAATATATGTAATTAAATGTTGTTTTGTACAGAAAATCAATTTCGTATCGATATTTAAACATAAAACTTCATTTTTACATAAACACTTATATCGAATCTGAATAAAAACTGTGAAAAAAATCCTCCAAAACAATCGTAAGTGGCACTTTCGATAAATATCATAATTTCTTAAACCACGTAAATTATCGTATATGGCAGATTCAATACAAATACGATAAACAAAAGCGATGTAAACTACCGGAACTGCCACTTACGATAGGTTTGGAAAGTGAAAATCTATCTTAAGCAACCGGTTCTGCCCGATCCAATACTTTATTCAGTAACATTTTCAATTCAAGAAAAACAATATGAATGCTAATTGGTAAAGCATATTTAAGTAACTGACGTTCAAAAATAAAAAAAATAATGACGCGCGTGTCCTCCGGCGAACACTCACGTTAGTGGCAGTTACAACCTTGTCGCACACTCAGGTGCCCAATGTAAACTCGAGTAAGTTAAAATACGTTGTTAACGGTCGGACAGACTCATGTGTTACGATAAAATACGACTCAAAAAAACGCACTTGCAATGGGTTTTTAAAATTTTTGAAAACGTGGTACTAAAGATACCTATGAGTAGACTTCAAAACACAAATAAAAAAAATGCCATTTTGCAGATACAATAAAGTACGTAGGCGCCGTCGATTTGCTTTCCATAGTAATAAGTATGTCCGCATTTAATTGAGAAAATCCTCTGAAATCAAGGTGGCGCGTGCGTAACTTTTTCTTGTATGAAGATTTTTTTCTGTCAAATGTACATCAAATGCCCGTAGTACATTCTTAGTTTTGAGGTTTTGTAAAGTAGCAATGTGATATGAGAGTATTTAAATAAAACAAGTTTGTCATGCAGTAAATAATTTTATTCTTAAAAATTTCTTATATCATCGTAACTTTCATAATCATTGCTGAATGTGAAATTAGTTTCTCTGCTTATCCATCATTATTGTCTTCCAGGATTACACCTGTCGGTTTGCTATCATATTCTTACGCAGTGGCGTAGCTATGGCCCAAAAATATTAGAGCCCTGTCAACTATGGTCACAAACAATACGTTGAAACCGAGAATGAAAGCTCAGTTTGAAATTAGATCCTAAATTGAGATTTCGAGCAATAAAATAAATGCTGGGTTTTCCTTAAATACGCCACTGCGCAGGGGGCATATTTCATAACACAAACGTGAACAAAACTCGAAAATGTCCGTACATTATGGAAGACGATATAAACATTCTACACCAGGTTTACTAATCTTATCTTATGAAATAAAATTTAAAAGTTCGATTTTGTACACAACTCTCCAAGATTTTTTTTTCTCTTTTGTCTCAAGTTTTCACTTTAAGTTACGAAGTCTTTTGAGTGAATTGTGGTGTTCAGAATTTACAATGTTTCTCAAAACTTCGGTAAAACAAGAAAAAAATACAAGTTTTTAAGTCATGAAGACACTTGGACACTTCTACTCGAATTCACTTGGTGAGTTGTTATCATAATCGACCCAGGATAAGGCGAAGCTTTAATCAATCGGAATTCGATGTCATCATGATAATGTTACATCAGAAATGAAATTAAAATAGTCGATTTTTAATATATTAAGCACTTCCTTTTGAGAATTAGTTAAAAATAAAAATAAAAGTGTATTTTTTCGGCTCCATGTATGTCTAATTTCATTCAAATCTATCCAGCGCAGCAGTATTTGAAAAAAAAATACACAAGTTTTTGGGCTTATTTTGTAATCATCATTTTCCCATCCATTAAAATTATTGCTTGCTAAGGCACACTGAACCAAAACGTAGATTTCAATTTGTTATTTAAGTGTACCAGCTACTTTAAATTTCTACTTACTGACATCAAAATACAACTAGATTTACGTAACAATAACATTTTTGATGTCACGTCATGTCAAATTCATGTTAACATTCTAAAAATTTACTATTGGACAGCGTTAGAAATCTTTGGCTTTTAACATTGAAAATCGACTATTCTCAAAATGCACAACAATATTCGATTCAAAATAATAAATATCATAACTAATTTGATAATTTTTAAATCTAAATTCACTAATTTAATCTTACTTCATAGGACACTACGTTCACTAATAGTTAACTCGATATAACTTTAATAATTTCCTTGGGAAACAAAATATGTTTATATAATATTATCACTTCAATATGATTCTAAGATATGAATAGGTTTTTATTTACATTTCTTCATTATGTTAATATAAACTTTAATTAATTAACATGCATATGAATTGGTGACATGCCAGAAAAAAATGTTTTACCATAAAAGCGCATTAGAATAACTTTTACATGACTTACGGCCGCAGTCAGAGACAATGCTTACTCAAAGGGTTACTTGATAGAGGTTTTGACATAAAGTCCATATATTTTCTGTCAAAATCTCTACTAAGTGATACGAGTAAGCATTAAATGTCTCTGAGTGCGGCCGTTAGTAGTAATTAATAATACATTATAAGTCTTACAGAATAGTAAAAATGCACGTATTTTTTATATGGTCCCATGCCATGCCTCGCTTCGGCACGAATGGGCATCGACCACGGCATCAGGGGGTTGGGGATTTTAAGGACCAGGATCGCAAGTGTGCAGCACCAGATATGTCACAACTTACAAGTGTAACTCCTCTAGTGTTGCGAGTGTCCATGGGCGGCGGCAATCGCTTACCATCCAGCGATCCGTCTATTAATTAGTTTGATAATTATAAACTTTAAAATGGAATAAATGTTATCCAATTTCTCAATGCGCTTTTATGAGAGAGTTAATTATGTATGAAATTACTCAAAACCTCTCAAATAACATTTCTGCTCAAAATATTCACAATAAACTTTATTTCTTTTTTATGTAAAAACAAACAGAACAAAGAAAAAGTTAGACGTTCTGTTTTTCAACCGTAACAAAACATTACTTAATTACCATTAGCAAGCTACCCTATAAAAGATGATACCTAATAAAAAATTCAAAAACACTAAATACATTTTCCTTGCGAAATGAAGACGCCTACCTAAGACCGTCTATCTTTTTCCTTGAACTAAAACGTTAAAATATTATAAAAGTAAGCGGGTATAACTTTAATAATTCATTTCAATTTGTTATATAATTATATTTGAACTCGGAATTTCCTATAAAATGGCAGTTTTTATCACGTATACGAATTAACGATAAGAACACAATTTGATAAATGAAATTATTGCCGCAGCGATATATTTCTGTCTGGACTATTTGACTCGTTTGTGTCCAATAACTTCTCAGCAAATGATCTCAGATCATATAAAAAAGTGAAGACAGAGCTCTGCGAACCATACAGTTGCCGCTCTATAAACTACGCCTCGCCGTGTAATTACCGTGGCACGGACACACATCTAACGAAACTATGCCTTATCTTGCAAGGTGAGCTGTTGCGGTGTGTGGTTTTACGTAGCCATACGCACGCCGCATACATAATAAAACCAGCCTCAGTTTTTACTTGACAAATCTCTGTCTTCACTTTTTTATTTGATCAATTATAACATTTTTTCCAAACTTATCAAAATACGCTTTGTTAAACATAACACCTTATAGCTAAGGCTCATGTTTATGGCTATCAAACATTTGGATTGGAAACACGTTCGAGGGCCAGTTCACACCGGAATAAGACGCGACGCGGCATTGCATTTTTAGGATAGCGATTCAAAGTTGAACTATATTTACTACCCAAGAAGAAATACGTTTCATTGCAAGAGAGTAGATCGAAATTCGAACTTTCGCAATGAACCGTGTATTTTCTTGTGTTGCGAATAAAGATCAATTTTGGATTTGTTCTATCTTAAAAATGAAGCGCCGCGTCGCGTCTCAGTGTAAACTGGCCCTTAATTTCACAGATGTTTCTTGATTACCTGCCACATCGTTTTAAATACATCACAATGTTACAGGCACCTTATGCAGAGGTCAAAGGTCACAAAGGAGCCAAACAATCCTCTAGACCTTAACATAGAGACCACCATGTCACCTATATCTATTACCGAAAGCCTTTACATCTTTATCCCTAAATATCATTCCCTCATCGGTCGCGTTGTGCGTTTGTAAAAGTAATTAGTAACATGCGTTAAATCTGAAGATAAAATAACAAATATACCGACCGACGGTACTTGGTCCAAAACGGTTTACATCTATACTGTACATTTGGACTCAATACGAATTCAAACAACAAATTACATAGAGAAATCCTCAAGTCAAATTTACAACCATTGTGACTCACCTCGGAACATCAGCAGTGGTATTCTGTAGCAATAAGCGCCGATCAGCCTAAGTTCCCAAGACAGCCATTTAGTGGTCGTGATAGAATAAACAGCACTGCAAATTGAACTCTGCGATAGTAAAGTAGAGCTGAAAATCGAAGCGTTAAGTATCGAGATTGTAAATCTGACATTCGAGACCTGACACTTCAATTTTCGGCTCTATTGTATTCAATTTAGAGTTTACAGTGCTGTTTTTCCTGTCGCAACCATTAAAAAACTGTTGTGGGATGACTTAGTCGTCGAAAATAGTATTCAACTTTCCAGAATCGACAGCTGAATATTCGATAAAATCTCGTACTCCATATTGACGAACAATGTAACAACTATGACGTCAGCTCCATTCAAAACTCCGAGAACTCATTTTAAATAAGAACTCACTCAGACTTGTCGAACTCACTCAAGCTTGTCGAACTCACTCATGCTTGTCGAACTCAGACTTGTCGAACTCACTCAGATTTATCAAACTTACTCATGCTTGTCGAACCCATTCAGACTTGTCGAATGAAACAGAATACCGCTGCTGGGAGAGGTGTGTGTTTAGACAAGACTCTGTGCTGGAGGCGAATCACACCGTGGTGACTCGGTCCACCTCCACGTACCGCACAGAGTCCTCGCTTGGTCAGCAAATCACCTCCTTCTCGTCGAAGATCGCCGTGTCCGACGAGAGACTCTTCAGCCGCTGCTGCAGCGCTGAGCGGCGGCGGCGACATGACCGTGCCACCGCAATCTGTAATTGGGAAACTTTTGAAGTTTTTAATGTTTTTAGGGATCCGTAGTACTACAAGGAACCGTTTTGACGTGTGTGTGTGTGTGTGTGTGGTGTGTGTGTTTATGAAATAAAGTACACTAGATTGTCGAATACAGTACAATATGAAGTGGGGATGAAAAATATTTTTTTTCTACCCCATCGTGTGGCTGTCGAATAGATCTTTTTAAATAAAGGCAAGGTTTCATACATAATTTTTTTTAAAAGTCAACCATTTTTGAGTAATCGGCCTCCAAAGTAGTTTATAAGTTAGTAGAAATGCCAGGACATTTCTAAACTGAGATCGAAACTCGTTAATTCCATGCTCGTAGGGACATTATTTTGAGCAAAATCGGACACTATCTTTTGAGGTATATTGAAGAAAACCAATTGAGCATTGATAATCACGGAACCCTCCTTAGACATGTCCGGACAAGCTCTTGGTTAGTTTTTTTTTAATATTTGCACGATCGCAATAACAGCGAATACAATTTGGTGATGACATCTATCACTCCATGTAAATAACGCTGTTATAGCATCCCTGCAATTTTGCGTTCATTTTGCTAAATGCAGCACAATATTGAGTATAAAAATGAGAATAGCATTAAGTATACCAAGCTATTGATTTCGTAGCGTGACGGAAGATTGCGCGTTCACGAGTGTCGAGTACATACCACAGCGAACGTGGCCAGCAGCGTGCACGCGATGAACGCGAGCGCGTAGTGCGGCGGCATGCGGAGCAGCGCCGAGCACTGCGCGAGCCGCTCGTCGCTGCCGTCGGGGCACTGCGCGATCCCGTCGCACCACAGCGCCGGCGAGATGCACGCGTCCAGCGACGCGCAGCGGTGCGCGCACTCGCCCGACAGCGCGAACACGCCGCCGCGCGGTAGCGCGCGTCTGAAATACCCACGTCACACATTCAGGATTATAATAATAGTAGCTCTTCACAGTTCACAGCGATTTCAGTAACGGTGGCCGGTTTCGTTGAAATCCGTTCAGCTACGCACGAGTTATTTTATAGTGACCAACTGTTTGCGCAATACACAAGAGCGTCCAGTACTTATGAAGTCGTTGGGCGCACTAGCGACATACACTTGATCGTAGCGATGTGCCACGATAAGGGCGTTAATTTCTAGATATTAACACTGACATTTCATTGCACAAGATTGATTATTCAAAACCTTATAAATTACAAGTTTTCATCGATTAAAAGTATGTATAGATATCGCTTGTTAATGAAGCCTACAACATGCTCTGTGGGATAGGTGGTGGCGAGCCCCAAAGGGAGATCTTCGTCTGAGCGGGTGATATGCTCGATGAGGCCGAAGCCCACTTGTAAGCTTTTCAGATGTTGTATATACATATAGCGCCAAACCGTAAAAACCTCGATAGCGCGATTCAGAATCGTGGCGCTAATTGCCACGCCACGACGTAAATTACAGTAGGCACAGGTACTCCGAAAGCCAACATTCACCTTCTAGAGAGTTCCAGCCACGTGACGTAGTAGGAGGCTGTCTCGCTCGCTATGAGCTCCACAGCCAGCGCGCGCGGACGGTCCATGTCGAAGTGGTCGGGCGCGGGTGGCGGCGCCAACACGTGGCGCGCGAGCAGGTCCACGTCCTTCGACCAGCCCTCCGAGAACACTTCCACCACCTCATCCTGGAACATTATATATACCTTGAACGACGTACTAGATCCAAAAGATATAGGATTGCGGAATCTATACCGCAAAGAGTGGGGACCCTGGCCTCTTGACGAAAATATATATGAGTTGTAGGATCCGCAATCCGTAAGTTTGGTTGTAGTGTTTACATATTATAATCTTCAAGCCAGTCGATAACCACAGAACACAAAATTTGAAGAAATTACAGGCTTGTTAAGAAAATTATATTGATACTATAGTGAATAGTAAGTATTCAGTTGGCAGTGAATCGTCCTTCTACAATTACAAATGTGAAGGTTTGTGAGAATGGACGGATGTTTGTTATTCTTTCACGCAAAAGCTACTAAAGAGATTTTCAATAGTTAATAGAATCAGGCGTAAATCCATAGAATACAATTTAATTAAAATTGTATCTAGCGATAGTGATATTTGCTGATGATACTTCACTTATTTTTAAAGTAAAGCGACAGCAGTCGGACAGGGTAAATAATGCTCTCTCTGAAATAGTAATTGGTTTGATAGTAATAATCTCCTTCTCAATGCATCTAAAACAAAATGTTTAAAGTTTAGTTTACCAAATGTGAGACATGCACAAACCAACGTACTATTGAATGATGTTAAACTTGACCCAGTGGACTCAACTGTATTTCTAGGTATAACATTAGATTCTAAATTACAGTGGGGTCCACATATTGTTAACCTAGCGAATAGTCTCAGTTCTACAGCATTTGCAGTCAGAAAAATTCGACAAATTTATGACGAAGCATCGTCACGGTTAGTTTATATTTTAGTTATTTCCATAGCAGAATGGCCTATGGTATCCTTTTATGGGGCAATGCCGCCGACATTAATTCTATCTTTGTGCTGCAGAAGCGAGCTATTAGAGCTATTTATAAGATGTTCCCATAAGCCTCCCTAAGAGAAAAATTTAAAGAAATAGGGATACTGACTGTACACTCACAATACATTTTTGATAATGTTATGTATGTAAAAAATATAGTAATGAATTTGATAAAAAAATGTGACCAACATAACATCAATACTAGGAATAAGTACAAGCTGGCTGTGCCAGTGACTCAGTAAAATAAGCAATTCTTTTAAAGGTTTGTGTATACGTTTCTATAATAAACTCCCAGAAAATGTGAAATTTTTGTCAATAAATAAATTTAAATAAGTAGTTAAAAGACATTTGTGTGACAAAGGATATTATAAAGTTAAAGATTTCATTGAGGACAGCACACTGGGAATAAGATGACCCTATGAGGCAATTTCAGTTTACTAGTTATACAATGTACTTCTGCACTGTAATATATTGTAATTTTTTTTTTTTTATAAACATGTTTTTTGTGGATGTATTGTATACATGTATATTTTTTTTAAAATAACAATGTTGGCTATCCTTTTTACTAAAAGGTGGCACCCGCGCGAGTTTCTTACGCTGGTTCTTCTCGCCGGGTTAGGGTTCCGAACCGGTGGTAATTGTAATTCTTTTTTTTCCTTGTTTGACGTTCGGAAAACAAAACCTTGTTTTTTATTCTGAATAAAAATATTTTCATTTTTTATTTTATTTATAGCAATACCCCGCGTAAAAATAAGGATGCGTAAAGTACCTCCCTCCTCCCACACTGCTTATGCGTACACTCAGAAACAAGATCGTGCAAACACCACTTAAAATACAATAAAGAAAGAGATTTAGATAAGATAATATGTGATTTCTCTACCTCTCCATCGGGAGGATTGGGGCAGATGAAAATAGGAGACAGGCGACCGGCATATACGGCGATCCTATTCTGGGTCCGGCACATGTGGCGCAGGTCTGGTGCGACGGTGATGTTGTTCATCAGGGTGAAGTTGTCCAGCTCCGGCTCGTGGATGACGCTGCCCTGGATCTGCATGTACAGGTACCGGCCTGGGGACGGGTCTATCAACCAGGGTCTGTGATCGCACTGCTCCTGAAAATGAGGACGATGGTTATGAGAAAGGCTCTGAGTAAATAAATTAAATATCTGAATTTTATACATCCGATAGTTGTTAATAATCGAATAGTCTTTCAAAGCATTTGATTAATTTCAGATTTAAGTAATCCGACAAATAAATATACTGTCGTCGTCGCCATCGATACAGTCATTTGAGTGGACTCTACAAAATAGCTTAGTTATCTAGTAAATGTAATTCCACCAAAAACATTCTGTAAAAAACTAGCCAAGTCTCCTTACTGCGATTTCTTTATTATTATAGTTAATGTTGAGTGACTTGGCCGTTGAACATTCTTTATACTTTAGTGGGTACAACTCAATTTTGTTTACATTTGTAACTACCTATGTTTGTTAAGCGACATAATAGCCCATACTGGTATTGGTAATTGGACGCTAGTGTCTCATTTTAGGCTGTTGTTAATAATACAACACACGTATTGGAGCAATGGTGTCATGGATCCCCTTTTGTACCCTTGTGTACCCTTCAACGGCCAAGTCACATAACATTAACTATAATAATAAAGAAACCGCAGTAAGGAACCTTAGACTTGGCACGATTTTGTCTAGATTTCATGACTTTTTAGAGATAAACAAGCAGCTCCATCGAGACTTGGCTAGTTTTTTACAGAATGTTTTTGGTGGGATTTCACTTCTTTTTGTAGAAACGTGGGCATATTGATTTATTTCCTAGATTTTAGTGTAATTTGTTTATTTAATTTGTGTAATGTTCGAGTAGAATAAAGTTCGAGTAGAATAAAGGGGCCTGAAAATGCGGCAAAATGGTTCTAGTAAAGAATGGTACGGCAGTGTTTGCTTCGCACTCGACTTGGCGGGGGCACTGCCGTGCCCCCAGATCGACGTTCTGGTCTTATCTAGAGGTTCTCAAATAGGGGCCTGAAAATGTGGCGAAATGGTTCCAGTAATGAATGGTACGGCAGTGTTTGCTTCGCGCTCGACTTGGCGGGGGCACTGCCGTGCCCCCAGATCGACGTTCTGGTCTTATCTAGAGGTTCTCAAATAGGGGCCTGAAAATGCGGCGAAATGGTTCCAGTAAAGAATGGTACGGCAGTGTTTGCTTCGCGCTCGACTTGGCAGGGGCACTGCCGTGCCCCCAGATCGATTATCCTAGTTTTTATAGTTTTCCCTTTATGTGGCCATTAAACCCCAACTCTGTACCAAATTTCAGCTCTCTAAGTTTATGGGAAGTACTATTTCTATTTTGATGATCATGAGTGAGTGAGTGAGTGAGTGAGTGTCGTAAATGCGAAACTTTGCTTTCGCTTAACTTCGGAACTAAATGACCTACAGACTTGAAATTTTGGATTTTAAGTATGTGATTATAGCTTATTGGATGACGAAAATTTCTGCGTTCTGGTCTTATCCAGAGGTTCTCAAATAGGGGCCTGAAAATGCGGCGAAATGGTTCCAGTAAAGGATGGTACGGCAGTGTTTGCTTCGCGCTCGACTTGGCGGGGGCACTGCCGTGCCCCCAGATTTCTCCAACTGTCCAACTTGAAAAATACATTTAATATATGAAAATATTGGATTAACTGCTACTCATCAGAGGCGGATTTACAGATTTGCCGCCCATAGGCTATTAAATTTTTGCTGCCTCTAAATTTTGATATCTTAGTCCATAATCATAATTATCAAATTTCTATCAATAAAAATATCCAACTTTATGATTTGTGCTCCATCATCCTCGTTACATCAACTTTTCCCGTATGGTTAGTATCACTTCGAACTATGGTATAGTACGTATGGTGGTACATTAGTGGTATGGTACCGTATGCTTGATTATTTTTACAGCAAAGAATTATCAGCAATTGCAGCAAATCGTTAGCAATTGTTTATGTAGAGATGTTGAAATATTTATTATTTAGCACTGTTTTTGTTAAATATTTGTTAATTTTTTAAATTTTCGAAATTCTTATTTTGTGTAAATCTGTATAATATTTTTTTGTTTTTAAATCGAAAAAAAAAATTAAGAACTAAATTTGCCGCCCTAGGCTCCAGCCTACTCAGCCTGCTGGTAAATCCGCCACTGCTATCATAGACGTATATTATAATATAGACGAGGTATTTAATGGCTAGGGCCATTGTGGGGTTGTTTGGGGCTATTTTGACATTTGAGTTATGGTGAAATTAATATGGTGTAACTTTTTCTTGTATGAAGATTTGTTCTGTCGAATGTACGTCTTAGCCTATCTTGAGTTTTGAAATCTTTGCTACTACTATATTTTGATGTCAAATAATTTAACTTACAGATTCCAAAACCGGTATACTCGCAGACAGGCGCAGTTCCCCACTGGAGCCGTACACCCTGTGGTTCCCCTCGCACAGGCTGTCCAGCCTCACGAACTCCACCGAGGCCTCGAAGCCGAACGAGCGGAAGTCGTCCGTAGCCGTCATATTGACCACGTCGAACTTCAGCTCCACGATCTGGGTCTTCGACGTGAACTCGTAGTCCGCGGCGTCACTGGAAATCATCGAGACGCAAATTAAAACCATAAGCTACTACTGTTTATACTCTATAGCATCGTTTCTCAACATTTTTATATCGTGTCCCACGAAAAAGCCAAAAAGTAAAAAGTAAGTAAAAAGTTTTGGGACCCCGTCACGATTTTTTCGATGTTCGATACAATATATTCGTTCGAGAAACGAATCTTCTGTACATGTAAGTAGTGTGTATTTATATACATTTTTTTTCAAGAGAATGCGACCCCCTTTAAAAACAAACTCGACCCCCCAAGAGTCGCGACCCACCGGTGAACCGGAGAAACGATGCTTTATAAGATCAAATAAGGTACAGGTCGCGCAACAGTTTATGAGCGCTCAGTGAAAGTGGAGGGGGTCGTTCGCGCATGTGTCCAATAGCAAAGAATATATATTACTAATGTACTAATAGCGTGTCGGCAGCCACATTCGGCATGCGTTCGGCGCATCCACACCTCCCCGCCCGAGCCCACTACCGCCAAACAGACCCATAAACTGACTTCTGCGCATACCCCCTCTACTTTTGTCGAAAGATCTTAATTCGTTGCGCGACATAATAGACAGGGTATTAGATTTTGTCTGGGCTACTTTTCAAGTGAAACATCTTTGCGTTACGTCACGCGTCACGACTCACTAGAGGAAAAGTCCTGTGACAGGATATATATCTGTCGGTAGCTACTTGTAGTTCTCACGTAACAACTTAACTTTCTAAAGTACAGATCAATACACGATGGCGCTAGGTGTACGAATCTGGGGGCATGGCAGTGCACCCGCCAAGTCGAGCGCGAAGCAAACACTGCTGTACCATCCTTTACTGGAACCATTTCGCCGCATTTTCAGGCCTCTATTTGAGAACCTCTGGATAAGACCAGAACGCAGAAATTTTCGTCATACAGTAAGCTATAATCACATACTTAAAATCCAAAATTTCAAGTCTGTAGGTCATTTAGTTCCGAAGTTAAGCGAAAGCAAAGTTTCGCATTTACGACACTCACTCACTGACTCATGATCATCAAAATAGAACTAGTACTTCCTATAAACTCAGAGAGCTGAAATTTGGTACAGAGTTAGGGTTTAATGGCCACATAAAGGGAAAACTATAAAAACTAGGATAATCGATCTGGGGGCACGGCAGTGCCCCCGCCAAGTCAAGCGCGAAGCAAACACTGCCGTACCATTATTTACGGGAACCATTTCGCCGCATTTTCAGGCCTCTATTTGAGAACTTCTGGATAAGACCAGAACGTCGATCTGGGGGCACGGCAGTGCCCCCGCCAAGTCGAGCGCGAAGCAAACACTGCCGTACCATTATTTACTGAAACCATTTCGCCGCATTTTCAGGCCCTTATTTGAGAACCTCTGGATAAGACCAGAAAGCAGAAATTTTCGTCATCCAGTAAAATATAATCACATACTTAAAATCCAAAATTTTAAGTCTGTAGGTCACTTAGTTCCGAAGTTAAACGAAAGCAAAGTTTCGCATTTATGACACTCACCCAGTCACTCACTCATGATCATCAGAATAGAACTAGTACTTCCCATAAACTCAGAGAGCTGAAATTTGGTACAAAGGTAGGGTTTAATGGCCACATAAAGGGAAAACTATAAAAACTAGGATAATCGAAGATCTGGAGTACCTGGTGACCCTGATTAGAAAACACAAGAGCCCAACCAAACTATTAGAGATCGACATACTGCCTTTACAAAAAATATTCAACTTGGTGGGCCACTTCATTTGATGTCAAAAATCGAAGGTCTGAAGTATCTGATGAAGAACCTTCAGCTGGTCTCAGCTGATTAGAGATATGGTATTGCCCCCTTCTACTATTGGTACATTAACTTTATTCTACTCGAACATTACACAAATTAAATAAACAAATTACACTAAAATCTAGTAAAATAAATCAATATTCCTACGTTTCTACAAAAAGAAGTGAAATCCCACCAAAAACATTCTGTAAAAAACTAGCTAAGTCTCGATGGAGCTGCTTGTTTATCTCTAAAAAGTAATGAAATCTAGACAAAGTCGTGCCAAGTCTAAGGATCCTTACTGCGATTTATTTATTATTATAGTTAATGTTGTGTGACTTGGCCGTTGAAGAGTACACAAGGGTACAAAAGGGGCTCCATGACACCATTGCTCCAATACATGTGTTATACAATCAACAACAGCCTAAAATAAGACACTAGCGTCCAATTACTAATACCAGTATGGGCTATTATCTCGCTTAACAAACATAGGTAGTTAGAACAGAATCTGATATAACATTACGTGTAAACAAAATCCCACCAAAAACATTCTGTAAAATACTAGCCAAGTCTCGATGGAGCTGCTTGTTTATCTCTAAAAAGTTATGAAATCTAGACAAAATCGTGCCAAGTCTAAGGTTCCTTACTGCGATTTCTTTATTATTATAGTTAATGTTGAGTGACTTGGCCGTTGAACATTCTTTATACTTTTGTGGGTACAAGTCAATTTTGTTTACATTTGTAACTACCTATGTTTGTAAAGCGAGATAATAGCCCATACTGGTATTGGTAATTGGACGCTAGTGTCTCATTTTAGGCTGTTGTTGATTGTACAACACACGCATTGGAACAATGGTGTCATGGAGCCCCTTTTGTACCCTTGTGTGCCCTTCAACGGCCAAGTCACACAACATTAACTATAATAATAAAGAAACCGCAGTAAGGAACCTTAGACTTGGCACGATTTTGTCTAGATTTCATAACTTTTTAGAGATAAACAAGCAGCTCCATCGAGACTTGGCTAGTATTTTACAGAATGTTTTTGGTGGGATTTCACTTCTTTTTGTAGAAACGTGGGAATATTGATTTATTTTCCTAGATTTTAGTGTAATTTGTTTATTTAATTTGTGTAATGTTCGAGTAGAATAAAGTTCGAGTAGAATAAAGGGTGAAAATGCGGCAAAATGGTTCTAGTAAAGGATGGTACGGCAGTGTTTGCTTCGCACTCGACTTGGCGGGGGCACTGCCGTGCCCCCAGATCGACGTTCTGGTCTTATCTAGAGGTTCTCAAATAGGGGCCTGAAAATGCGGCGAAATGGTTCCAGTAAAGAATGGTACGGCAGTGTTTGCTTCGCGCTCGACTTGGCGGGGGCACTGCCGTGCCCCCAGATCGACGTTCTGGTCTTATCTAGAGGTTCTCAAATAGGGGCCTGAAAATGCGGCGAAATGGTTCCAGTAAAGAATGGTACGGCAGTGTTTGCTTCGCGCTCGACTTGGCAGGGGCACTGCCGTGCCCCCAGATCGATTATCCTAGTTTTTATAGTTTTCCCTTTATGTGGCCATTAAACCCCAACTCTGTACCAAATTTCAGCTCTCTAAGTTTATGGGAAGTACTAGTTCTATTTTGATGATCATGAGTGAGTGAGTGAGTGAGTGAGTGAGTGAGTGAGTGTCGAAAATGCGAAACTTTGCTTTCGCTTAACTTCGGAACTAAATGACCTACAGACTTGAAATTTTGGATTTTAAGTACGTGATTATAGCTTATTGGATGACGAAAATTTCTGCGTTCTGGTCTTATCCAGAGGTTCTCAAATAGGGGCCTGAAAATGCGGCGAAATGGTTCCAGTAAAGGATGGTACGGCAGTGTTTGCTTCGCGCTCGACTTGGCGGGAGCACTGCCGTGCCCCCAGATTGACTTGTAACGTATAAAGAATTTTCAACGGCCAAGTCACACAACATTAACTATAATAATAAAGAAATCGCAGTAAGGAACCTTAGACTTGGCACGACTTTGTCTAGATTTCATTACTTTTTAGAGATAAACAAGCAGCTCCATCGAGAATTGGCTAGTTTTTTACAGAATGTTTTTGGTGGGATTTTAATTTTCTATTCTTTTTTGAAGTGAAATCTTTAGGCAGGATGAGAGTATTTTTGGATTTTAAATTATGAATGAAGTTACATTTTATATACGTAGATAACACAATAATAGGTATCCACCAGAGGCGGCTCGTGACCTTTTTTTTCGGGTGTTCACAAACAAAAAGGTTGGCTTACCATTTATTTGTATAAAAAATCCATTCGCCGGCGAATCTTGAGCGAAGACCTCTATCACTTTCTCGTGAAAATCGGATATGGAATTTATCTAGCGTTTTTCTATGCTTATCAATTTATCATACACAATGCATGCAAACAATTTATTGGTTTCTTCACAACCACACATCCAAGGTGTTTATAAATACTGCTCGGGTTTAAACACACGCGTAAAAGTTTTAGTTTTTTAGCACATTTTGGACCTTTTGCTTTTAGTTCGAGACGCTTTTCTATAGTCTTTTCACAGTATTTAATAAAATATACATTGTATTGTTGCATTTTTACAAATAACACACATAAACTATTTTTTTAATAGCGGAATATCACAAAACTGCCGTATTCGCGCGAGTACCTAGTGTAGTGACCGGTGACGATGAGACGCAATGTTTGTTTACATAAGACAGGCAACAGCGTATAATTAGCCACACCAATAATTGTCATCTCGCCGCGATCTGGCAACGTCGCGTCGTAGGAGCGGCGCTCCAATTTAGGCTAATTTCTCATACGAAATCTTTTGTTTCACGTACCGGGCCGTGTCGATGTTTCTCTTTCGCACTCATTGATTTCAGCACTAGGCGTTGTACTGAATTTTTTCTCATAGGAGCGCAATCGCGAGCGCTCCCGTGAGTAACGACTTAGCAAATCTTGAAATATGCTTGAAAACATTTTAACTTCTTACGTAGTTAATTAATTCTAGTAATTAATAAATACTATTATGTGTGCATGTGTATGATTAAAAATATATAAGTGGGTAGCAGATTAAAAAATACATTTTTGCAACGTGGGAGGAGTGGGAGTGCAGTGCACCAGCGCTCTTTAGGACGAGCCGCCTCTGGTATCCACTATAGACATCCATAGGTAGATTTCGTTTTACGCAAACGCGAACTATATTATGTATGTATCGTCATGTTTCTATTCCATTTTCATATAAATTTACAAACCTGCACAAGCAGTCCCTGGGTACACCCGGGCCGCTGTCCTTCCACGGCTTCTCGAAGACCCGTATGGCGGCTGTGGGGTCCCCCCCGCACCGGTACCACGGGGAGTGAGCCGAGTGCACGGTCCGGCACAGACGCCCGCCGTTCCTCACGCCCCACACCTTCAGCCTGACTACTTCGCCCGGATTCGCTTCGAAGCGGTAGGTGCAGCTGAAAAGTTTTTTGAACTTGATTCATGTTTAAATGAGAGTGTTTGATAATTTTTCTGCCGTTAGGGGGCAGAAACAACGCACACAAAGCGTCATCTGGTGGCGTAAGTGATATCAAGAACGGTCAATGAGAATTTTTGATTCTTTTTCTGTCTCCAGGCAGCGTTTGGTAGCACGACAGTCCTTATCGGGTCGAAAAGCTGTCAGATGTCACGAATTTAAAAACCCCCATTAAAAAAGGGATAGACACAATCGAAATTTCAGCTGATCGTAATATTAAGTATTGTAGAATTTTTTGCCCAGTCTCTCTATTTATTCTATTCGAACTAGTTAGTGGTTGTTCAGTGGTCGAAAGTCGACAGTCATAATTCATTTAATTTTCATTAGGTTTCTTTTGCCTAATATACACGAAATAAAAATGTAGTTGTTGTTTTTGAATGTGAAAGACATATTAACACTCCTTCTCTATTTAAATGTGTGTTATATTTTATGTGCTATACTCGTATGTTATTTGTTTATAATGTATCATAAAGGTTTAAGTAATTGACATTTTAATTAATTTTTGACTGATGTGATAATATCTAATAAATAATGAATTATACGAGTAATATGACGCAGTTATTTTAATAATTTTGTGTGTAATGAAAAATAATGAGTTATCTTTTATTTTCATGTAATAATTGTATGGCTTAGTTAATAACATAAATAATAATATAATATTTGCATGTCAGTATATGACGAAACTTTATTTGTGACTAAAATAATAAATTAACACCTTTTGTACGTACAATTTTTTATGCAAATAAAGAATTTATTTATTAATACACTTGGAAAATTCCATACTCCTCCGTATGCATAATTTTCGTAAAAAAAGGTACAGCGTTTTTGCTTCACGTATTAATATTATATAGATAATATTTTATCTTTCATCACAAAACGAAATAAGTACTGCTACGAAAATTCAAATGTAAGTTTTCGTAGCAGTGCTACGACCGCGTAGAACGGTGTAGCGGCAGACGGGCAGACGTATCCATTGTCCACGGGTCAAAAGCCATAAAGGTCAATTATACTTGCGCCGAAAGAATAAACTATAGCAAATCTACAATCTACACCTGCAATCTATTCTACAGTCTACACCTACTTACAAACCTACCTATCTGCCTACCGGTACCTGCATACCAATCTGTCTGCCTACCCACCCACATACACCTACGATTTCAACACCAA
This sequence comes from Glaucopsyche alexis, assembly GCA_905404095.1. Classification (NCBI taxonomy): domain Eukaryota; kingdom Metazoa; phylum Arthropoda; class Insecta; order Lepidoptera; family Lycaenidae; genus Glaucopsyche; species Glaucopsyche alexis. The sequence continues at coordinate 24,765,585 of FR990053.1, read as the reverse complement.
AAGCTACACTTCTTACAACTTATACCTATAATCTACACCTGTAACCTACACATAAATCCTAGAGCTCCGTGGCCTAGTGAGTAGACCGTTTGATTCGCATTCAAAAGCATGCAGGTTCGAATCCCAGGTGTGGCGTGTACCAATGAGACTTTTTCAGATCTCAAGTACATTATACGGACGCTCTAACGGTGAAGGAAAACATCGTGAGGAAACTCGCACATGGTTGGCCCCAGATGTATTGACCAGTTCATTCCTCTGGACTAGGCTGACTATGTTGTGAGAATGCCGTATGTGCTTGGGCAACCATACGACATTTAAAAACCAACTGTCTCAGGCACTACAGTATTTCAAGAGTGGTTACTTCGCTCGGAGAATACTGTATAAATCATCCAATAGTGGATGATAAGGGCCATTATATTTTAACCCACACCTACAACCTACTGGGGCCAGCCAATTAAACATTATGCGCTTTTGAAAGGAAAAAAAATGATATTTCTGTTTTGCATTCCAAAACATATTCCGAAAATATCTACAAAGTGTCTTACTCGCCGTCTAGCCAGCAAAGAGAGAAAGGAACTGAAATTCATTTTTATGTGTAAGAAGAGGAAGAAGACAATATGAAGAAGATTATATAATTATCATAGCTAGCACTAACCCGGCGACAATAACCCTGGGCCATATTACAATGTATAGCTACCCCATACAGTCTAAACGATTAAGAATTTACATTAAACGTGTGCCAACATATTGTAGACTAGAATTTGCCCGCGGCTCCGCCCGCGTAAATATATTATTCTGCGGGAACACTACTTTTTCGGGATAAAAATAATCCTATGTCCTTTCCCGGGACCCAAAGTATGTCTATACCAAATTTCATAAAAATCGGTTCAGCGGTTAAAGCGTGAAGAGGTAACAGACAGACAGACAGACACACTTTCGCATTTATAATATTAAGTATAGAAGTATAATATATTAGTATATTAATAGTAGTATATTAGTATAGAAGTATAGATTTAGAATAAAAAGTAGACTACGCGTTTGTCCAAAGAATTAACCACTACCATACCAACTTTCATTCAAATCGGTTCAACCTTTTAGCAGTGAAAAACAGTAAAATATCCACAAAATAATATATTATCCCTCGGAAACACTGTATCTTTTTGGGAAAAAGTGGACTGCGCGTTTGTCCAAAGCATAAACCACTACCATACCAACTTTCATTCAAATCGGATCAACCTTTTAGCAGTGAAAGACAGTCAAATATACACAGAATAAAACATTATCCCTCAGAAACACCGTACTTTTTCGGCATAAAAAGTAATAGGATACTTTTTATGCCGAAAATTTACGGTGTCCATTCCCAGGACTCAAAGTATGTCTATACCAAATTTCATCAAAATCAGTTCAGCGGTTAAAGCGTGAAGAGGTAACAGAAAGATAGACAGACACACTTTCGCATTTATAATATTAGTATAGGTATTGTAAAAACTTTAAGGTTTGCTGCAGAGTAGGCATCTACAGACACACGAATTTGGTACGGAGCGTACAGCGGACCATATCCGCAGACCGAATCCGGTGTCGCTACACACGCACGGATTTGGTACGATGCAGTGGACCGAAAAGCTCGACACTCGTGTGTTCGATTTTCAGTTCTATTGCATTAGCACAGAGTTCTATTTACAGTGCTGTCTTTCGACGACACGATGATTCCCGAAATTCATTGATAACAGGCAGTGATATCAACTCTCAAAAATATTTCTCCCCAAACTTTACCCCTGATAATTATACGATTGACAGGTCTAAGAGATAATAAGCTAGAAAGAAAGGTTATGTGTTTAACATAAATACTTACGCGTGAATAACATAAAACTAACTTGTCTTAATCTGATTTCACTCCCAATATTATATTTTCATATCCCTGACTATATACACACATTTAAATATTTTTTATTATTACATACAAATTGATTCATAAGGAGTAAACTCTAAACATCCTGGCCCCTAGTAAACCCCCGTTGATATTTTCCCTAATTTTGGGTGGTAAATCCCTAAGTTGGCAACACTGACACCGTTGTACGGCCTAACCGCCGGACTGCTCTACACACGCACGGATTTGGTACGGAGCGGACCAAATCCGATACGGATAGCTGCGAACTCTTCGCCTTCTTCTTAAGTTCGCCGGACTGCCCTACACACGCTCGGATTTGGTACGGAGCGTACAGCGGATCTGGTACGCTCCGTACCAAATTCGTGTGTCTGTAGACACCATTATTTTTTTATTTTTTTTATGTAATAAGGCGGCAAACGCGCAAACGGGTCACCTGATGGAAAGCAACTTCCGTCGCCCATGGACACTCGCAGCATCAGAAGAGCTGCAAGTGCGTTGCCGGCCTTTTAAGAGGGAATAGGGTAATAGGGGAGGGTAGGGAAGGGAATAGGGTAGGGGATTGGGCCTCCGGTAAACTCACTCACTCGGCGAAACACAGCGCAAACGCTGTTTCACGCCGGTTTTCTGTGAGCCCGTGGTATTTCTCCGGTCGAGCCGGCCCATTCGTGCCGAAGCATGGCTCTACCACGTAAAAAGATACTTACCAAGCTTCAAGTTCAACCTAATATACAATTACTTAGTACCTATAATATGGTAGGATAATCAAAGATATAACATCAATTTAAAGTTTATTTCACTAAAATTAAAGAAGACGAATGTTATAAAAGTTGAAAATATTTTTTCACAGAATAGAATAGTATTTGATATTATAAAACAGTTATTCTTCTATTCTGCTCAGTCAATATCAATACGGTAAAAAGACTATGGCTGTGTTCCGCCGAAAATAGAGCTTGTTAGCGCTTGCTAGCGTTAAAAAACAGATTATCCGCCAGGGCACATATTTTGCTAACTTCAATAATGCTACTAACATAATCCGCCATTTTGTTTATTTAATACCAGCGGTTGCCATTTTGCCTACGTTTTATTTTCCGCGGAACACAGCCTATGCATGCGGTTTAATTTTGAATTTCGAACGCAAATATTTCAAGAGCCTGAACGAAATAATATCAAGGTACATTTTACCAGCTAAAAAAATAGTAGGTAACTTATTAAAGACCACCAAATAAGTTGACCTCTCGCTCAAAGCAAATTCTTAGTTTAAGTAGATCTTGTACTATTGGTTTACTCCTTCGCTATTTATTATTTGTGTTGAGTAGGATAAAAATAGATTTATTTTTAAAATTTTAATTTAATAGTTTTATTTCAAGAGAAAACATGCGAAAAATGATGATTTATTTCGGTTTGTGAAGCAAGTTCAAAAATACAGTTTTTTCATGATCCCGTGGGAACCGTTTTGGTTTCCAAGAAAAAAAAAAATACTGTTAGTTATTTCATGTTCCAATCTACCTTTGTGCCAAGTTTTATTTAAATACGTCGAGTAGATTGCCTGAAATAACGTCAAACAGGTAGGTACAGTTTTTTGAAGATCCCATGGGAACCCTTTAATTTTGCGGGATAAAGAGTATCCTATTTTACCCTTCAGGTCCTAAGCTACCTACCTGCCAAATTTCATTTTATTCCATCCAGTGGTTTCGGCGTGATGTGATAACAAACACACAGACAGACAGACAGACAGACAGACAGACAGACAGACAGACATTTTTTTTAAAAACGTTATTTTTAGGTTCTGTGGCCTTTATAGACCCCCCATTTTGATTTTCACTTAGATAACTTTAATGTACAGACATGACCCCTCTACAGATTTATTATATGTATAGATAAAATACATAGTTAACAAATTATTAATTGCGAATCAATGTTGCGTTATCTAGGTCTTTTACCCGGCACCATTCCCAAATTTGTACATGAATGTCTAAACGTCATAACAGTGTTATTATATAAATAGTCACTAGATCACTACACTCTTAGCTTGCGAGTAAAAATAATTACCGTAATTTTATTCGAATGTATTGGTCACGGTAATCAGTGTTATAATTTCGCTCCACACCATCCTATACCTCCACACGGGTAGGTAAACTGTAATGTCAAATAAGTAGATTACCTAATGTTCCTCGTTCCTCCTCGTCCGTACAGGAACACATCACGCGGTGACGACAGCGTGATCGGTGGATCCGCAGGTGCCTCAGGGAAGGACCTGGAGACGAACCTTCTGGAGCAAGGCCCCCGCCCCCAGGGCTCGCCGTCTTGGTGTAGATCCACGAATTCGTACAGAGCCTTAAAAAATACTGGCCTGAAACGAGATTATAAGATTAAGAAACCTTATGCCGGATTACAGTTCAAAGGAGCACGTTTTCAGTCATGGATGATCTCTTGATATTTTAGACTATGAAAAAGTGCGTTCGTGTAAATAATAAATAAAATTCTACATAAAACCAGAAGGTTGATTCTGCTAATAAAATCTTGCAATAATGCAGCTACGATCTAGTCCCGATATGTTAAAACTGCTAAATGGTATTCTCATAAATGTCAATCCAACGTCAAACGCGTTTTCATTGGTCCAAACTTCAAAAATCAGCTTATTATATCAAGACGATTTATTTATAATTCAGTAAAAGTAAAATGAAAGTGTAAGTTAATTACGAGAATTGGGGTTCTGTATTGAGCATAAATTTTTTACTTTAGGTAATTTAAGACAATATTGTATTTAGTCGTAGTAAATGTCTTATTTCTGTGATTAATGAAATAATGTGTATATAATTTTCTATTTCTAACTTTACAAAATCTGAACTTACTTTAACGCCGTTCCCTGTGTCAACTTCAGCTCCAAGGTCAGCGAATCTCCCTTGGACAAGAAACTCTCTGTCCTCGCACAGGCCCTGGACTTCCTCAGCAGCGCATGTTCGCAGGTCCGTGGGGCCCTCTCGCGGCAGAACCGGGCGATGAGCGTGGCGTTGGTAGGCGGACGGCCGACTATTACCGACTGGGGGGAGGTAGCTCGCGACATCTGAACTGACCTCTCTTTGTCACTGTAAAACACAAAACGAAAATTAATTTTTCATCAATTGATGGAAGAAATAAAGGCATGTTTGTTCCTCATATTGTGAACTTTTCAATCAACGTCAATAAGCACAATAATAAATTACCAGCTTACACTTAATTATTATCTTCTATATATAAGTATATAAAAGAAAAAGAAAAATAAATTAAACTATTTATAACTCAAGAACGGCTAAACCGATTTGGCTGAAAATTGCTGGGGAGGTATCTTAAAACCAGCAGAAGGATATAGGATATTTTTGAACCCGTTCCCGAGAGACTCGAAAACGGCTGGACCGATTTAGCTAATTTTGATCTTGAAATAATTGTGGAAGTTCAGAGTAGACTTAAATAGTGAGAAATATTGGAAAAGGTGTAGGTTGTAGGTGTAGGACTAGGACGTAGTTTGTATTGTAGGTGTAGTCATTTGTTCATTCCAGTTCATATTTAAGACAGAACACCGAGTGTCGGGACAGCTAGTTTTAAATAAATAATAATTAATAGGATGATTTTCCTGAAAATAGAACTAAAGTCTTTTATTTTCTGACTAATTTACATAACAAATCTCCAACGGCATAAAATACGATCCGTAAAAGGCAAAGAATAAGGGAATAACTTACCAAAATATATCACTGCAGCCGGGCGAAATCCTCATGGGGCCGTCCCAAATATTCAAATGGCTTCCACAGTACTCGTCCTCGGGCAAATTCGGATTCAGGGCGTTCGTCACGAAGAACTTTAGCACCGAGAACCAAACTCTAAATCTCGGGGCGGCGAACTGGCGCCTGTATATAATGTTCCTGCCCGTCGGGCCCGAGGTGTCGATGCCCTGCATGTGGTAGAGGCAGGTCGTGTTCGGGGGGAGGGAGTGCTGGGGGTGTTCCAGCACGCCCTTCCCCGTGCCCCGGATCCAAAATTCGCAGGCCCTCTTGTTTTTCGCATACGTCGGCGATTGTTGATCGACGAACCGGACCTGAAAATTATGGGCAGATATTTTAATATACGAGTATATGGGTTAGTTTGCTCGGTGTAATATTTTTGATTGAAATGTTTGTGAACTAGGTTTTTCTCGCGGCTCCACCCGCGTAAATACAGTATCTATGTGTTATTCCAGAGTTTAAACTACTATCTTACTAAATTTCATCAAAATCAGTTCCGTAGTTTTTTCGTGAAAGAGTAACAAACATTCATCTATCCATCTTCACAAAATTTCACATTTGTAATAGAAGTAGGATTGTTTTGTTTGTGGGAAATGGAAATCATGAAATGGGCATTCATGCCTTCGGCACTTGAATTTCTATGTGCACTTAATTAATTAACTACTCGTAATGGAGAGCGTTCTAAATGAGCGTTAGAATGAGCAGAGTTCGCGAGTACTGGCGAGTACAGAAGCGGCGATTAGAACCTTATGCCACAGTGATATGGTCGAAGTGTAGCCCACCCAGAGTGTCCGCGACAGTACAACGTACAGGCCACCATAACGGGGCCCGCTAATTAGTCTGGCGAGGACCCAAGTGGCGGCCGAGTGGAGCCAATAATTTATTAGATGACCAAACTTTAAACGGCAATTATCGCCCAAATGTATTGGTAATTTTGAATTAAATGGGAATTGTACTTTTGTATTCGCTATTCGCCCTAGATAATAATGCGGTTTGAGGTTCAATGTGATTAGTGAAATTGCTATTTTACGCAATTAATATTATATTGCTTTATTTATATTCAAAGAAGACCTTTAGCGTGTGTTGCGATAAGTTAAAAAATATCTAAAGGCTTTTATTAAATTAAAAGACTAGCGTTGCCCACGACATCGTAAGCGCCAAAGAGAAAGAACAAACGTCGCAGGAACCGTGCATTTTGCCGCAATAAAAAGTAGCCTATATCCTTCCTCATAATCTACTCTATATCTGTGCAAAAATTTCATTAAAATCGGTCCTGTAGTTTCGAATAAAAAAGTATAGATGTCCATATCAATTTGTAAATGTCGCTTCAATTTTTTTGACGAAAAGTCGACCAAAAGCCACGTTAATTGTGGAGTAATAAAAACTTTACTGAGCAGTCTCGACTCTCGATGAGACGGACGCTTATTTTGCATTCTGTATTTTTATTAGCCTGTAAAGAATGAGATCCTAAGTATACTGGCAGTAATATTTAGGTATATTATGATCATCGTCTGGCAGAGGTTGATAATATTAGAGTAAGCTAAGTACAATAGTCACTTTAAACAATTTCAACTATTCATTAATTGCTGGAATACCAAATAAGAGCTTGAGAAAAATGTTAGTAAAGAAATTTACAATAATCTTAATTAATAAAAATCTAGTTCACACTTCACATATTTGCTAGCTTCAATAGGTACTTCATAATGTCAACGACGATAACATCTTATACTTAAATTGCCATCAGCTCCCTAAGCATAATATATTTAAGACAATGTCGTCTCAAGTAGAATTCAATTTAAACCCATCGCTTTGTTAATTAAGTTCTACAATAGTCTGCTGATGCGGCGGAATGGCCTGTCAAAATTGACAATAAGGGCGGCCGTGCGCGGACAAAAGGAGTCTCGAAGACAGGCGCAATTGTTACAACCTACCTTATGCCTACGAATGGAATAAGATGATTCTGAACACACAATACTGTGTAGTATATAGGTAGGTACATAGGTAATAAAAACAGGCCAAGTTCCAGTGGGACTCGCGCATGAAGGCTGAAGGGCTCCGTACAAAACGGCAAAAAATATTTATTATATTCTGTTTTTAGTATTTGTTGTTATAGCGGTAATAGAGATACATCATCTGTGAAAATTACGAGAGGTACGAAACCTTTACGAAACCCTAGCAACCATAGATATATAATGTTAACTACTAGCAACCATATTTTTTTGGTTAATCTTGGTAAGCGATTATTTAAAATTATTATTTAGAATAATCAACATGAAAATATATTTCTACTTTATTTCTATTTCATTTGTGACTCGTGAGCTACAATATTGTGGCAAGGCATAAGTTTCAGCGTGAAAGAAAACAAAAACCACATAAATCTTACCTCAACTTCTAATTGGAAACCGTGCAAAGATTGCGAAACGGCCGGCTGCAAGAATGTTCCGAACGGCGAAGTCGTAAATTCGACCAGTAACTCCGGTCCGCTCGATATTGCTTCTGGGACCGACACGCCTCCCCCGCAGAACCTCAGAATGATCGGGTCTCTGGTCGTGTAGCCGTCGTACACCGTGACGTAATCCTGGACTTCGTCGCACTGCTGCCAAAACTTCAACTCTCTCCCGTTGTTCTCCCTGTCCTGCTGCGTTGGAGCGTAGAGGGCCTTCTGGCTCCTAATCGAAACCAATTGACCGTTGGGCTGTTTGACCACTATTAAAGCGTGTTTCCCCGGAGGCACCTCGTGTTGTCGCACCGCATAGTAGCATGTTAGATTCCTCGGATACACGCCCGGGAAATTCGGGGACTGTAATCTACAGTTTTTACGATCGCAGTCGCTGAATATACGAGAGCAGTAAGTCCCCGAAATCAAGTCCCCGAGGTAATACTCGGGAGTTTTTGCCGTTTTTACGGAGGTCGTATCATTTCGGGATACGTTTGTGAGATATAACATCGGGCGCAGTTTGAAGAAGGGTCTTTCTGGAAAGGAGACATTGAATATAAGTAGCGGTAATGATTTATTTGGTTACATTTTGTATTACGTAACAAGGATTTAGGTTCGAATGTTGTAATGTTGTGACGCTATAAATAATTTCCAATCATGTTTTCATTCTAATTTACGTAATCTATCAAATACTTAATGGATAAACCAGCTGGTCCCAGTCCGTTCGTTATTAATTTCCTAGTGATTTAATCGTTGTTATGTCACAGACAAGGCCATTGTTATTCAATCTATATCATATAACAATTTGCTAGAGTTTTAGCTTGATCAAAAAATATACAATTAATGAACTTTTAGACGTAAGTTAGGGTCAGTTCACACCGTGACCGAAATGCGATGCTGTATTATCAAGATAGCCATTCAAATTTGAACTTTATTCACTACGCAAAAAGATACACATTTCGTATGAAAGTAGTTATACACTCAGGCACATGCCTGACATTCGAACTCCTACAATGAAACGTGTATCTTATGTATCGAATAAAGTTCCTTAATCTTAAAAATGCAGAGCTATGTCGCGTATCGTTTCATAATAGGGAAAAATTTGTAGTACAGAATTTATTTAAAATAATAATATGAAACTAGATTGAAAAATAAAAGAAATGGCGAAAAAAATCGCCAGTATCTGTTGAAAAATAAGTAAAGTATTAGCGGTCAAAGTTTGTAATCTATGTTTGTATCTATCTATATATGTAGCCTATATTTTAATCCAGAGCTTAAACTATTACCACACCAAAATTCATCGATATCCGTTCAGTAGTATTTGCGTGAAAGAGTTACAAACATCCATCCATCCATCCTCACAAACTTCCACATTTATAATAGAAGTAGGATTTTACCATTAAAATGTCAACTAACCTGTAGGTGATGATCCCCCGTAGCGCACGGTGGCGTACTCCTTCCTCAGAACCTTGTAAGCTATGCGGAAATCGAAGTTGTAGTTATTCTGTTCCTTCGACAAATGCAGCAGTCGTATTATGAGTGTAATGGACTTGGTTTCGCTGTAGTATATGGAGGGGCCCCACGAGGTGCCGCACCATGACCCCCCGACCTGCGGTCTACTCGCCTCCTGGATCTGCATGTAGCCGTCTGGACACCCGTCGTCGGTGAAGGACGTGAAGCGACCGAGAGTGAAACTGTCGAAGAGGATCTGAAACAAATAGAAGATTCTTTTATTTAGTTACTTAGATTTGTATGTATTAGGTTTAAAAAGAACTGAAATAACACGTAGACAAACACCATCATACAAAATGGCGCTATCACAAAGAAGAAGGAGCAAAACGTCCCCACCCTTGTAGCACTACATGACATATTATATCAAATGAAAGGGCTTAAAAAGTGTGTCGTTTTATTGTATGACGAAAAATCTATATACCATGGGAGAAAAAAGTTAATGAGTGTTAAAGGTTAAAAAAAAGTTAAAAAATCATTTTTCATTTGATATCTGTATTGTAGTGCTACAGTAGTGGGAACGGGCTCCATACAAAAATGCCCCTGATCCTGAATATTTTTGGGTAGTCATGATGACTTCTAAGTTATGGTCATAGAAAGTCAAAGGAAACGATATTTCCGGAAAAATAAAAGTATGTGATATAGTTTTTGGGTAAGTTGATCACCGTGATGAATGGATTAACTCTTTCGCTAGTGTCATACCTGGAATGAATCATTCTTTTTCTATTGTTACAACGAAACCCAACGAAACGTTCATGATTGATTTACCAACTAATGCGTCTGACAGAAATAATATCAATTACTGGTATTCGGTTTTCTGTCGCGATACAATAAAACTCTGGAATGAACTGTCAGTCCGGACCACTGCGACCTTCGAACCTTCGAGAAAAGAGCGTAGGTAGGTACTCCTTTCTAAAAGTTCGGCAATGCACTTGCAACTCCTCGACATGGGCTCCGATAATTGCTTTCCATCAGGTGATCCGACTCCTCGATTGACCAATATTTCATTAAAAATATATTATTAGTTGGCTAGATAGATATTCAATTTTCAACCTTATGTTTTCTTTTGCTACTATTGTACCTAAATATGATAAATCTAAGAAAGTTTAATATATATTTTATCCCAAGACTTCTGAGCTACTGATAAATTTCTGCAATTTGCATGATTATGGATTTTTACCCGACTGGGTTATGTTTTTCGCGTGTATCTTGTATGTATGTTTGTAAATTCCTTTATTCTCACGTATCTTCCATAGTCCTTAGATAGGTACCTACCTAGTTCAAAGAAAAAAAATACAAAATGGCGAATTTTGGCGCCAAATTGAAAGCACTTCAATTTTTTTTACTAAACCTATCAAGTAAGGTATCAAAATAAAGGAAGTTAAAAGGAGATTTCAAAATATACATATACGTCAATTTGATTAGGAACTGAAAGCCTAAGTGAAATAATTGAAGTTATGATTTGCAGCAAGCAGGACCCATTTATTTTTGTACGATTTATAATTTGCAAAGTGGGCCTTTTTTTTCAAATTCAAATTCAAGTTTATAGTGTTGTTTTTAGGGCTGAATTTTAAGCTCTTTATGGTCAGATTATTTAGGTAATCTATATAATAACTGTTATTGAATTGCGATGTTCACTTATGTCCACAAAGACAAATTTAGTCTACAGTAATAATACACAATACTTCTTGCACTATTTCCACTTTTATAAGTATTTTACATTAATTTTAATATATTACTAAAATTAATGTAAAATACTTATTAAAATGGAAATAGTGCAAGAAGTATTGTGTATTATTACTGTGAAACATGAATTTCCACCAAGAATGTATAGTACAATCAATAACATATCTAAATTTAGTCTAATCACAAATCTGAAAGAAATACTCCAATAACTGAAAAGACTGATATTTATTTCAATAAAAAACAATAGTCTGAGATGAAATAAATAAAGTGAAACTAAGAAATAACACAATCTCACAATATTAATCATTTTCCTCGGAAATCCTGCGCGTTCCGTACCCGGCGATGCGGAGAACTAACTTCGTATTAATATTAATGGCAATAGTTACGAGGTTCTTTAGTTAAAACCCAACAAACAGTGATATCTTTTTCTATTTGAGATATTAATAAGGGATGGATAAACTCTGGAATTGAATTGAAAAAATTGAAAAGACTACTTTAAAGCATTTTACTGCGTTTATTTTTTTCCTTCTATAATGTTTTATTTGCCTCTTTATGGCAAAATTCCCATATCAGCCAAGTTACATAATACAACGCAACAGCTTAAACTAAATTAACTTATTTTTAGTTTCACCTTACTAATGCGACTAGCGTATTCTTTGCAAGTTCGTGAAAAGCAATAAGTAAATGTCCTTTTTAAGTTTCCTCATTTTTAATCTCAATTTATCGCCTGTATTTTATTTCAACTTCTGTTTTCTGCGGGAAATTGCCATCAAACATGAGATTTGTCTTCCTTACGACCCTGTTCGCGACTCAGTAACTTGACATCAAATAAATAGCCGCATGTAACAGCGCTCCGAGCTGAATGTATCACTACTTATATCAGACGTTGATACAATTTCGTTAGCATTTATCTTTTCCGTTATTTTATGTTTAAGAGGCACAGTCTAGTTATTAGTCTGCCTTATTCTGTTAACCAATTATTCTATCTATCTATCAATTAACAAGTGAATGAGAATTTATTAATTAGCAACTGCGTTTTTCGGAGCTTTGCGTTGTATTAAATCGATGATAATAAATAATAAATTAAAAATCAATGGTACGCTTGTCGCTTACATAAAAAATATGAATAGGTACCTCTATCTATATATGTATATTTATTATTATTATCTACCTATATACTTTTATTAATAACAACAGATTATATCTAGAAAAGAAATAAAATAATTGAACGCAGACGATCTCTATTTGCGAATCAATTTAATCATGGTGCTAGACAAAGAATCTAATCTCGTGATATTTAGATATTTATAAGAGAATAGAATTGTTTTTTTTTTTTATGAAATAAGGGGGCAAACGAACAAACGGGTCACCTGATGGAAAGCAACTTCCGTCGCCCATGGACACTCGCAGCATCAGAAGAGCTGCAAGTGCGTTGCCGGCCTTTTAAGAGGGAATAGGGTAATAGGGGAGGGTAGGGAAGGGAATAGGGTAGGGGATTGGGCCTCCGGTAAACTCACTCACTCGGCGAAACACAGCGCAAACGCTGTTTCACGCCGGTTTTCTGTGAGCCCGTGGTATTTCTCCGGTCGAGCCGGCCCATTCGTGCCGAAGCATGGCTCTACCACGTAAAAAACGTAGGTAATAATAGATGTTTCCAAGAAAATATCTATTATTACCTATCTATACCTACTAATAATATAATAAAGAGGAAAAGTTTGTTTGTTTGTATGTTTGTTGTTTGCATCGAATAGGCTCCGAAACTATAACTGGACTGATTTTGATGAAATTTGGCACAGTTATAGAATATACCACGGGGAAGGACATAGGCTACTTTTTATTGCGGCAAAATGTACGGTTACCGTGGGATTTCCTTTGTCGCGCACAAAGTCGTGCGTAACATCTAGTACTAAATAATATAATTATTTTAGAACGTTCTAACATAATATGAACCACACGTCTGATAACAGAACGTCACCTTCGCCCTTCACGATGTCACATTTAAATTTCATCACAGATATCTTGATATTGTATTTTGTCAGGCGAACGACTCCGCGTCTCGTGAAATCTCATTTTATCTGACACAGCATCACTCTTCTGTTTATAATATCGTATATCTTACATTTGTTATTTTAAATCTAGGTGCTAAATATTTATTTCAATCCTCACAGTAATACACAAACTTCTTGCACTTTTCACGTTATTGGATTATAGTTTATTTATTAATATTTTTACATTAAAATTTTGTTGTTTAAAAGATTATGATCGGATGTCAATTCGTTAAATAGAGATCCGAAGGGTGAGGACAAATCATTTGAATTCTCTGTATGTATGGCCGATTTTGGACCGTTTCTTATATTTTCGACATTTCGTTTTTTTTTTCAAAAGTGGGTGAGCTATTTGGTCATAATAAAACACTGAAAACTGTTTAAATCACTAAGGTTTTTTTCGTAATAACAGAAGTATTAACTAAAATCAATCGGGTATAGCTTATCAATTGAAATCTGAAAAATATATTTTTTCATTTATTTATACCCTGCCCTTATCTTTTATTTATCTCTTTATATTCTTTATTTATTCTACCTTCTGAACAATATTGGACATTTTGGGTTTGTCGTGAATGAGTGTTAAAGGTTTGTATGTTATTGCCTAAACTTTATTTTTCGACAAATATCTTTTCTCAATGCGCAATTTATTCAAACCTTTGGACTAGTTTTTTAATCAAACTTAACACGTGTTCAATGAGTTTTAGTTTAATGAGACAACTTTTTTGCTTTCTTAAGGCGTGTTATTAATTATTATAAATATTAAAATACATTATAACGGAGTCACGAGCGACATAATATAAAAACGTTCAGGTTTAATTTCGCATAACTTAACTCGTTTTCAAACATAACCCTTCACAAAACATTCATTTGTGTACTTAACATTATATTTCCGTAATATTCCGAAGTAATTTAAACTTCGAAAGCGTCAGCTCACACCGAAAGGAGACGATACGCTACGCGACGCTAAATTTTTAATATAGTGATTCAAAATTAAACTTCATTCACTACACAAGAAAATCATTTAATAAGGGTGTTTGATATTTTTTCGGCCGTTAGTGGGCATCTGTGTTGTCCGCCCAAGAAAGCGGAGAAGGACTTAAGGACAAATAGAAAGAGAATAAATAACTTGTAGGGAATCAAGAATTGCGTACCCGATGGGAAGAACCCAGGACAGTAGGGTGCGCATTCCCATGCTTCGGCCCGTATACCTAACGACGATCGGTTGATAGAGCCATACGAGGAGGTTGGTGGAGGGATTTGCCGTTAGGAGACAGACAAAACGTACACTAAGCGTCATCTGGTGGCGTTAAGTGGTAAAAAACGGTCAATAAGAATTTTCGATTCTTTTTCTGTCCCGTAAGCCCTACGGCCCTTGTCGTGTTAAAAAGCTGTCAGATGTCACGAGTTTAAAAACCCTCATTGCAAGAGTTCGAATATCAAACTAGACCGCTCTGTATAGCGCGGCGCCGCTCTTGATGAAACGTGTATCTTGTATACTGAAAAAAGTTCAATTTTAAATCAGTCTTTTAAAAATCCAGCGTCACGTCCCGTATTGTCTTATTTCGGTGTGAGCTGGCCCTAAGAGCTGATAACTGCGCTACGGGCTACAGGCTACAGCGAATTAATCAAAATCAAGATATTTACCCGCGGGACACATTACATGTTACTGGTGTTGTTTGTTTGTTTCATCTTTAAGTTTGGATTTTGATTCATATTACGCCATTTTAAATATTATGTTGATTGACTAGGTGGTGATATTATTATGTGGTTAAATTTTGGTCACTTCCAACAGTAAATTAAGATAAAAAAAATTAAGAAAGTTCATTCAAGATTTGAAAATCTGTTTGAGTTTTTTTCGTAGAATCGTCTATCTATCTATGGACACTTCACACCACGTCAGTCTGGTCTCATGCTAAGTATCCGAAGAACTTGTAACTTACAACGTACAATTACGACCAAACCAGACGTACCAAATAACGGGAAATATAATTATACACAAATTTAATTAACATTCATGATCCAGGAACAACTTTTAGTTCCCTAGGCAGGATACGAACCCGCTACCTCCGGCTTGAGCGCCGACGCACTATAACTGGGTCACAGGGGTCGTCATGAACTAAGTTATGCTTGTTAATAACGGTTATATTAAACAGAAACTACGACGAAGCATAATTAATCAAAAGTTAAAAACTAATAACCCGCCTAAGGGGCCCCATACATGGTCCGGTCTACCTTCAGTTCGGCCTGAACGGATGCAAAATCGTATCGTGTGTGTGCAATTTCGAGATCGCATCAGGCGGCCGTACGGACTGAAGCGATTCGTTCCAGTGTTGCCAGCTCTTTTTTTGTGAAACTACTAAACTCGTATCGATTTCTACTAAAACTACTAAAAAACTACTAAAGAGGCTACTTAACTTAGGAATTCCTGAAGCCCCCCAAAAACCACTGCATTTTAGGTTTTATTATATTAAATTTTTTTCATTAATTGAATTTGATTATAAATTTTACTATTAAATTAAAATATACTAGGAAATATTACGTATTTAGTAGCTATTTTGCATATCATTACTGTCTGGCTCTTTCCTACTTAAACACTACTAATAACTAAATTTCTACCAAGGAGGGAATAAAATACTCAATTTAGTAAAATTTTGTAAAATAACTAAGTTGGCAACATTAATTCTGGCCTGACCGATCGGCCTGAACGCGCGGCCTGTCCTGACCGTGTGTGGACAAATCGCTTCAGTTCTTGCCCGACCCGCTGCCGTGCGGGCGTGTATCTTGTACAAGCGTTGTATGAGTTTTCGCGATGTTTAAATACAAAATTGATAAACACGACCGTAGCGCGCGGCAAACCAGAATGGACTGATGCGACTGTTCCGTGTGTGGGCACGAATCAGATCAGGCCGAACTGACGTAAATTGGATTGGATGCGATTTTTTCCGTGTGTGTGCTCGAATCCGTTCAGGCCGAACTGACGTCAGTTCCAGCTGAAACGATCGGCCTCTCGTCTGTGGGGGCCTTAAGCAAATTATGTAAGGTTCGGTAAAATCACTACGGATATTTTGGGCTTATGATCTATACTGCTTATGTATAGACGTTAAGGCAGAAAAATAATTGTTGTACTCGAAAAAAACAATATCTTCATTTATATGGGGGAGTTAGATATATAAGATGTTTTTTTTTTGCTTTGAGTATGACAATATTTTTGCCTAAACGTTTTTATAATAAGCAGTAGATCATATACCCAAAATATCCGTAGTTGATTTTACTGAACCTTATAATATAGCCTATGTTTAATCGGATCAATAAGCGCTACGGTGGAACAAATACACAGTCTGCCAAAATCATTACCCTTCCTTTTGGCTTCGCCGTCGGGTAAAATAACAAAGCAACAAACAAACAAAACAACAAAGCAATGCGAAAACAGACTGCAAACAAATTTTATAACAGGCGCCGCGACTGATATGAAATCTTTTATCCTTTTAAAACAGAAAAGATAGGTACGCTTTTTGCATTTAAATGTACTGAAAATACAATTGAGTTTTTCATGAAAAAGAAATGATCTGCTTTAAATATTTACAGCGTAATGGTGAAAACTGTGAATATAAACTGCATGATATTGTAGCTAAAGTTTCATTTAGGTAACATTTCAAATAAAATATTTAATGAAAGGTTAGTTTGTAGGACTGTCGCAGATAAAGAAAGTCCTGATAACATAACGTACCACTCCACGCAATAAACACGATAACAAAATATTTGATGACTCACATCGCCTAGTACCTTTCTTATTCTCATAGAATAAGAAAGGTACTAGGAGTTCTATGGGTACCTACATCTGATTCTAACACTTATAATGAATGCAATAAAGTCGTAATTTCATCGTCGTAAAAATGAACACTATCACCAACGCCGAGACAACCTTAGACTATAAACTGGACAAGTGCGAGTAGGACGCGTTCAAAAAATTCACGTTTGTTGTATGGAGGCCCCAAATAAATAGTTATTTTATTCTGTTTTTGCTGTTATAGCGGCGATCGAAATAAGCCTTTTGTAAAAAAAATCAACTCTCTAGCTATCACGGTTAAGGAGATTCAATCTGGTGACGGACAGACGGACACAGCGAAGTCTCATAATAGGGACTCGTTTATTCCCTTTGGGCACGCAACAATAAAAACAAGAAGACATAATTTGCTTTCTCTTTCACTCTAATCAGATTTCGCCATTGATGTTTTGTGAGACAGATTTAATCTGCTTACGTCTTGGATTTTTGAACTCCATCTATGTTTTATTCATCTTCCTAGTGTAATAACTGTTACTAGAGGCGACGATGATGATGCTTGTAATGAAACATAACCCGGCTTGACCGCACAATCTATATTAGCACACGACACCGACACGTTAAGTCCACAAGGCCGGAGCCACGACAAACACAATCAGTTCAACATAGGCGGTGCAATCGAAAAATTGTTGTTTACATCATATCACGCGATAAGAGATAAAACTAGCCTATGTGATTAGTGTACCCAGAATAGTGGACCAACAAGCAACAATACTAATACACATTGAAAATTACAAAAGGAAAGTAGCAGAAGAATAGAGGGAGGAAAACAAATTAGAATCAAGAGAGGATATTACTGTTTTATTAGTACAAGTAGTTGTGAAAATGAGTTTAGTGCCGTGGAAGGTGGAGGACAAAGTGGTGTTGGTGACCGGGGGGGCGGCGGGGGTCGGGGCGGCTCTGGTTCGAGAGATGGTGGCTCAGAATGCAAGGGTGGGTCACAAAATGCAATCTACACAAATAAATAAAATTTACGTGTTTGTTTCACGTTTGTAATTTCAAATTAACAGCTGCATATATTATAGTAAGGTACCTGTACCAACAATCAATTTTCAAAATTGTTATCTCTGTCCGTCTGTCTGTTTGTTCCGGCTAATCTCTGAAACAGCTGGATCGATTTAGACCGGACTTTCACTGGCAGATAGCTGATGTTATAAGGAGTAACTTAGAATACTTTTAATCCTCATCATCATCTTCACCAGTAAAAACATTTAACACCGAAGTAGGCACGGCTCAGCTAGTGTAGCTAGTCCGTTCGCAGTTATTTTACCTTTCTAAGAGAGTGAACCTTATGCCGACGGAATAAAGGTTCTGACTCCTGTTCGAGGTAAAGTATCGGTTTGCACAGAATAGAATTTTTAGAGTTCAGGTTTAGATTACACCGGTCAACAAAATTTTTTTTTTTTGCGCATGGGTTTCACTTGATTTATTCTGAATATATAAGCAAATATTTATAAAAAAGTGCGATTACAAATCGAAAATATTTGCTTTTTAAGAAGTTATAGCGATTTGACCATTTATGATTTTTGCTTCCAGTTAAAGTCGGTCTTTGCGCTCTATTCCTGGCGAAAGAGAGGTATGGTATGGGGGTTGTCTTTCTTACATCCCTCCTCGTGTTCGACGGTATGACCTCGCATATTATAAAGAAATGACGTGTTTAATATTTTTTTTCGCTGTATTATCTTGTACAAAATGGCTTCGAGAAGTTGAAAAGGAGACGGTGACTCGTTTTGCTATATTTGTGGTGGATTTATTAAAATGAGAGAGAAAAAGTGCTATTTAACTACAGTTTTAAAGATTTGCGAGGCATAACAAGCTTACTTCCATCTACCTGTTGCAAATCAAGACCAAAAATAGGCATTTGAAATAAATGTATGAATAAAATAACGAGATGATTAAGATTTTTCTCATCTTCGGCTATAGGATGTATCTAAAGAGGCAGACGTTCCATTCTTCTTTTGATAAGTTTAAAGATAATATGGGAGCTTATTCGGAAGAACAAGGGGAAGGATTCCATCGAGATATAGTTGAATTTGAGAGACGTTCCCAAAGCCAGTATACATACTGAAAGCATATTGAGGATTGAGGGACTATATTTGGTGGTTAATAAGATAACTTCTACTGAACATGACAGGAAAAGCAAAACTGTTAATTTTTAGACATTTTAACACTATTTTAAAACCTATTTTGTAAGATTATATCATAAAATTGATGCTCAGTATCTTTTAATAAATTACCTCTATGTAAATTTTTCATGCATTTTCATTGATTTGAATTTTTTCATTTTTTACACTTAAAAGCAAATACAGAACTTTTTTTTGTTCTTATTATTATTTCTAGGTATAGAAGCAATAAAAATAATGTATGTATAACCCGTGCGCAAAAATGCTGTCGACTATTGTTATTTCTTTAAATGCGAAAGTGCAATACTATTTTTTTTACTTGTAAATGTACGGTCACTGTTAATCTGAACCCCAATTCTCGTATTTAAAGTAGACTTTCATTGTACTTTAATTTTATTGTAAGTGAAGCGACTTGTTATCATAAACTGATTTTATGAAGTTTCGACCAATCAGAGCACGTTTCACGTTTTTTTAACGTTAACGAGAATACCGTTTGACAGTTTTAGCGTATCAAGAGTTGATTGTAATTGTATTAATGCAAGTTTTATTTATCAGAATTGACCCTCAGGTAGGTAACTGTGGGAGAGCCACGCTTCGGCATGAATGGGCCGGCTCGACCGGGTAAATACCACGACCTCACAGAAAACCGGCGTGAAATAACGCTTGCGTTGTGTTTCGCCGAGTGAATGAGGTTACCGGAGGCCCATGGGGGGGATTGGGGATTTTAAGGATCAGGAACGCAAGTCGCGACTGTCCATGGGCGGCGGTAATCGCTTACCATCAGGCGATCCGTCTGCTCGTTTCCTGGTTCATTACATAAAAAAAAAAAAGGTAGGATATTTAAGAATTCTAATGGAGATCCCATTAGAATTCTTAAATATCCTACTAATATAAGGTACTATAAATGTGGTAGTTTATGTGGAATGTTTGTTACTCTTTCATGCAAAAACTACTGAACGGATTTTATGAAATTTGCTATGATAGTAGTAAAAGGCTCTGGATAAAAACAGGCTACATTTTATCCCGAATTAGTGCAGTGATCTCGTGGGATACTGTATTGACACAGGCAAAAGCTATTTTTAACCGACTTCCAAAAAAGGAGGCGGTTATACGTTCGGCTGTATATATATATATTTTTTTTGTATGTTAGACCACAATTCCGCCGTCTGTGGATCGATTTTCACAATTCTTTTTTTGATGTAAAGGGTATATTCCCAAGTTGGTCCCGTTTTGAAAAAAGTGGTAACCTGATGATGGGATCCATGAGGAATCGAGGGAACTCCTCGAAATTTATATGGATACATATGATGATTTCAACTTTTTCTGAAGTAGTCCAAGCATATGCTACCAAAAAGTAAGATTTTGCTCCAAGGTATACCCTGGATCCAAAAGTACAGAACAGAACTCCTGACTCCTTATAGATACATGTTTGGGGATTTCAGCGTTGTTTAAAGAACTGCAAGCATATGCCACCATGTCAATTAGAGTAATCATCATCATCACCACCACCACCACCACCATCACACCATACATCATCACATATAAAAGGTACTTATAGTATTTTACACCAACACGGAGATTTTTGAACATTACTCTGCCGTTTATAGACCAATTTGCAAAATTATTTTGTTGTTGTAAAGGGTATATTTCGAAATTGGTATTTTAGTCACTAAAGTGAAAACTTGATGATGGGATCCATGAGGAATCGAGAGAACTCCTCGAAATTTATATGGACACATATAGTGATTTATACTTTTCCTGAAGTAACATAAGCATATGCTACCAAAAAATAAGATTTTGCACCAAGGTATACCCTGGATCCAAAAGCACTGAACAGAACTCCTCAGCCCCTAAAGATACGCGTTTGGAAATTTCGGCATTGATCAAAGAACTACAAGCATATGCCACTAACTTAAAGTAATCATCATCATCATCATCTTCTTTACAATACCTAATGGAATCTTAGCGCGAATTCAAGAATTATACATTCGATCGTTTATTTCAAACGTTCTTAAGATATATTAATAATAATTTAATAAAATATATCACTAAAAAGGTTGAAATTATTATTTTTAAATAAAAAATTAAATCGACTTCCAAAGTAAAAATACACAAAAAAGTATGAAATAAAACTTATTTTCTAAATAAGTCCCCTTTAAAATTCGGCTAAAATTTTAACTATTTCTCTACTCAATCTTCTTAATTTTGAAGTCGGTACCAGCAATTTTTAACGTGAGTTCTATAAAATGTTGTTTGGGCTGGTATTTATTTCTCATTCGATGTTAAAACGGGGAATATTTACAATAAAAAATTTAAAAATTAAAAATTAGCATAAAAAATTTCAACGTTTTTCAAATTATTACGTTATTATCAAATTGGAAGTAAACTGTAAGATAACAGTTATAATTATGTTGTTATCACAAAAATTACAGTGCACAGTGTGTATACACACTGGAGTTAATTAGACGATAATAACTCTGTGTACCTTATTATTATAATACTAGCTTTTGCCCGCAGCTTCGCCCGCGTGAATTTGGGTTTAAGTCAGAGGAAAAGCTTGTTAGGAAAAATACCAATAGGTACCAAAATTGAATTCATAATGGTGAAGGCACTGCACAGCCATATCAGTTGTATTTTATTTGAATGTTTCCTGCGACTTCGTACACTCAAGAAATCTACCGGGAACTCTACCACAAATAAAATTTAATAAGCTGCAAAAAGTATTCTGTGTTAATTCTAGATAAACTACTACCATACCAAATTTCATCAAAATTCGTTACGTAGTTATTGCATGAAAAACTACTTAAACATATTATGTACATACAAACTTTCGCTTTTAGGTATAATATTAAGTAAGGATTGATTTGTAAGTTGTGGGAAGGTGGGAAGACGTTAGTTGGCAATTGGCAGTAGGCGCGTAGACTTTGAACTAATTTGTATTGTGATCACCCACCCTAGTTGGGACCAAGGCTGAGTTTGAGAGAGAGATGAGTTAGCAGTAGGTACGACCACGAAGCCATCGAAGTTTCTCACTTGTTGCTCATATAGAATCATACACACTAATGATTAGGTAATACCTAGGTAAAGTTTTAACCAATTCAAATATCTGGTTATTCTTAAGAATTTTATTCTGTTATTAAATAATAACAGAATAAAATAAATCTAAATAGATTGATAAAATAAATAATTATAAAAAGCGATAAAAAGTGAGTCCTATGTTCTCAAAATTCCATACAAATTCGTTCTGTAGTTTCTGAGATTAGCGCGCACAAACGTACCTACAGATAAACAAAAAAAATCTTAAAAGTCATTGTTTTGGGTTAAAAACTAAAACTTATATATTAAACACTGATAAATCAAGCACAAATAAATTAAATCTACACTAATATTATAAAGAGGAAAACTTTGTTTGTATGTTTGTTTGTTTGTTTGTTTGTTTGTAATGAATAGGCTCAAAAAGTACTGGACCGATTTTAAAAATTCTTTTACCATTCGAAAGCTACATTATCCACGAGTAACATAGGCTAAATTTTATTTTGGAAAAAAATAGGGTTCCGTAAAATATTTGGTGTTTTCGGACACAAGGTGTAAAAAATCAACCAGAAAAGTTACTTATTTTGCGTACGCTGCCTAAACTATAAAAGATAGAACCATAAAATGTTCTAATTAATTGTAGATCTTATAAATATCTACAAAAAAGTCCGCGACACACTATACCTATCTATGTCGAGTGAGGCACAACAACCATTTTTTTATTTAGAAATCTTGATTTTTTTTGGACTACATTTAAACGCGTTTATTTTACTCATGCTATTAATTCTTATCAAAATAAATTATTTCATCACTAAGTACAGTTTATGTAGATAATATTTGGTCTTTGAATGATTGAAATTGGACGTTTGGTTTTGAAGTTATGGCAAAATTAAAATATTACGATTTCTGCTGCGCGGCCCGTTGCGACGTGGCCGTCACAAGGCGGCGCGCGCGTGCGGGGGGGACTTTAGATCTATGGTATTTCCACAGAATTACAGAAAAAGGTATTTCATACGATAAAAGTATACCCACCTACTTATTTCATTGAGTTTTAGTAGGTACCTATATTAATTTGTTTCTGTTTGTTTTGACTAGATTTCGCCAGTTTTGTTAGAGGTTTAAAGACATTCTGTAGTATTAGTATCAGTATTGTACCCTAATATATATCTGTATTATCTATGATTGTACCCGTGCGAAGCTGGGGCGGGTCGCTAGTACTTCATATACTACTTCATATACACGTGACGTCATTTGTAGGTCGCCTTTAGTATGGAGCGTTTTTAGGAGGCTCGCGAAATTTTTTATAAAAATCGCTGTACCTCTGAAAATATTGCCTTTTGATATACGGTTTCTTCTGAGAAGTTACTCATATTTAAGAGTACTATTCATTTATGCAATAAAAAAAAATTAGTCCGACTGCCTATTTTAGTGAAATAAATTTTAAATTGATGTTATATCTTTGAGTATCCTACCATATTATAGGTACTAAGTAATTGTATATTAGGTTGAACTTGAAGCTTGGTAGGTATCTTATTACGAATAATGGTGTCTACAGACACACGAATTTGGTACGGAGCGTACAGCGGATCTGGTCCGCTCCGTACCAAATCCGTGCGTGTGTAGAGCAGTCCGGCGGTTAGGCCGTACAACGGTGTCAGTGTTGCCAACTTAGGGATTTACCACCCAAAATTAGGGAAAATATCTACGGGGGTTTACTAGGGGCCAGGATGTTTAGAGTTTACTCCTTATGAATCAATTTGTATGTAATAATAAAATAAATATTTATTATAAATATTTCAATGTGTGTATAAAGTCAGGGATATGAAAATATAATATTGGGAGTGAAATCAGATTAAGACAAGTTAGTTTTATGCTATTCACGCGTAAGTCTTTATGTTAAACACATAACCTTTCTTTCTAGCTTATTATCTCATAGACCTGTCAATGGCATAATTATCAGGGGTAAAGTTTGGGGAGAAATATTTTTGAGAGTTAATATCACTGCCTGTTATCAATGAATTTAGTGAATCATCGCGTCGTCGAAAAAAAGCACTGTAAATAGAACTCTGTGCTAATGCAATAGAACTGAAAATCGAACACACGAGTGTCGAGCTTTTCGGTCCACTGCATCATACCAAATCTGTGCGTGTGTAGCGACACCGGATTCGGTCTGCGGATATGGTCCGCTGTACGCTCCGTACCAAATTCGTGTGTCTGTAGATGCCTACCTGCAGCAAACCGCAAAAGTTTTTACAATACCTATACTAATATTATAAATGCGAAAGTGTGTCTGTCTATCTGTCTGTTACCTCTTCACGCTTTAACCGCTGAACTGATTTTGATGAAATTTGGTATAGACATACTTTGAGTCCTGGGAAAGGACACCGTAATTTTTCGGCATAAAAAGTATCCTATTACTTTTTATGCCGAAAAAGTACGGCGTTTCTGAGGGATAATGTATTATTCTGTGTATATTTCACTGTCTTTCACTGCTAAAAGGTTGATCCGATTTGAATGAAAGTTGGTATGGTAGTGGTTTATGCTTTGCACAAACGCGCAGTCCACTTTTTACCCAAAAAGATACAGTGCTCCCGAGGGATAATATATTATTTTGTGGATATTTGACTGTTTTTCACTGCTAAAACGATGAACCGATTTGAATGAAAGTTGGTATGGTAGTGGTTAATTCTTTGGACAAACGCGTAGTCTACTTTTTATTCCAAATCTATACTTCCATACTAATATACTACTATTAATATATTATACTTCTATACTTAATATTATAAATGCGAAAGTGTGTCTGTCTGTCTGTCTGTTACCTCTTCACGCTTTTACCGCTGAACCGATTTTTATGAAATTTGGTATAGACATACTTTGGGTCCCGGGAAAGGACATAGGATTTTTTTTATCCCGAAAAAGTAGTGTTCCCGCGGAATAATATATTTACGCGGGCGGAGCCGCGGGCAAAAGCTAGTATTACATATAACAACAAAAGAGAAAGAAAAATTATACACTGAAAACATTCTACTGAAATAGTAGGTATATTATATAATATTATATGTACTTATTATGAATATATTAAATGCAGCAATCGCAAAATATAATATCTAAAGTGCCTATAGTTTTTCAGAGTAAGATTTTCATCACTTTCGAATTCTTGTTGACATTTATTTTTCAACACGATGACAATATATTATGTCAAAATAAAAATAAAGCTCTCCACTCACGGCCTATCGATTGCCTCGTTCAAATTGGAAATTAATTCTTTGGAATATAGCTAAAATTTACCCGCGACTTCATTTACGTAGAAGGAGAAGCGCTTCCACCTCACGGTCACGACTGCCCGCCCGCGCCGTGCGCCGTACTATAGCGCGCATGATTATTTTATTACTGCGATATCTTCTAAAATACTCATTGAAATCAAATGATGTAAACGGCAAATTTCTTCTAGATTAAATGCTTGTAATGAATAACGTATTACTTGGATAAGGATTAATATAATCTTTATGAAAACACTTTCACAAATAATGCTTACTTTTAGAACAAATTTGGTTAGTATAAAAAGGTTATAGTGAGCCAACCTTAAAAGATACATATACTGTCGCGGACTTTTTTTAGAAATTTTACAGGGGAACAATTCTGCCATACATCATTTTAGCGAAACTTTAACCGTTTCCGCAGCGTACGTAGCGAAAGCTCTCAAAAGGAAAAAAAGACCCCCGATTTTGTAACATTCTTGATTGGTGCTCCGCTCGTATTGAGTTTAGCATGATGCTTTATAGCCTAAAGCCTTCCTCGATAAGTGGACTATGGATAGTCCACACAAAGAATTATTTTTCAATTCGTACCAGTAGTTCCTGAGATTAGCGCGTTCAAACAAACAAACAAACTCTTCAGCTTTATAATATTAGTAATAGATATTGGAATACATATTCTAATTCGAGCTAGGTACACGTATTTTTATTTCTCGTCCTTACTACAGGTTCCATCTTTTTACTTATTTAAACATTATTTATTTCAACCTTTTTATGTCACGTATACATATAGTACTTAGGTACTAAATAATATTGTTCTGAAAACTGCATCAAAATCGATGCGTACAGAGCTATTGTACATACAAAAAATATCAACATTATATACTTAATCAATCCCATTTATAATAAAATAAACATTTATATTTTACTTACGTACGTATGTGCCACTGAACAAATAATTCATTCAACCACCATACACCATAAACTAACACCTAGGTATATTACCATTGAATTATTCCGGCGAAATATTCGACGGAAACATTCGGAAACATTCGATTGCGAGTACGAATCTTTCTCGCGCGGGGGAAAACTTCTCCGGGGAGCATCTCCCTCCCGCGCCGCGCCGCCGTCTCGCTCATGTGGCAGCGGCCGGCGGGCGACACATAGAGGGCGGCGCGGCGGCGATCGACGATTTATGCAAAATATGATTTTTCAGCAAAAATAAAAATCTTAATTAAATTCATTTTGAATAATTCTAATTTAAAGAAACTTTCCCAGAAGTATTCCGGAATTATTCGGAATTTTTCAGAAGTTTTGCAACTATAGGCTCGAAACGTTTGTTTGTTTTTAATTTAAATATTTATTCAAATAAAACCGTGACACAAAAATTGTGCGTCAAGAGAAAATCGCGCTTTGCTGCCTCCGCCTGCGTCAGCCTACCGCGCCGCCCTGGATGATGACTCCGTTGGCCCTAGGGTAAAATATACACTACTGCCAACTGTAGATGGTCTTTTAAAACAAAATTCACGTTTCCGTCAATCTGTTAATCAATAGTTTTTAAATATCGAATAAAAAAATACCCACTAAATATGATGAAAGCCAAAAATTTCATTTTCATTTATTCATTTATTTTAAAGAGGCTTAATACTTTTGGGCTGTCAGACTCATTGTATATTCACTACATTAATATTCTATTAAGCTTTTAATTATAAAAAATTATTAACAAAATATGTAACAACGGTCTGAGAATCAGTATGCGGCAATCTAATAAAACTAAACATTAAACCTACATCATAGAAATTAACTTTCAAAAACTTAAACAAATCTAATCTAAGTGCTTCATACTGAACACACATAAACATAATATGATGGACCTCTTCGGTAACCACCTCATAATATATTATCACAATTCGAGGACGCTACCTTTCGCATTAAGAATCCAAAATTGTTTAATGGAATGTGTCCAGTACGAATTATAAACATAGTTACTAGCTCATTGCTAATGTAGAAATGTAACGTATAATTAACTTTTCAGCACGTCGCGTTTTTAGACATCGCAGAGCGCGAGGGGAGCGCATTAGAAGCCGAGCTCACGAGCAAATTCGGAGCCCTGAAGGCCAAGTTCATAAGATGCGACGTGGCCAGCGAGGCGGAGCTGGCTGCCGCGTACGAGCAGGTCCTGGACAAGTACAACAGGCTAGATCTGGTCGTGAACAACGCCGCCGTCGTCTCCAACGACGAGAGGGACTACAGGAAAATGGTTGATATTAACTTCGTAAGTAAACTTTACTAGCTTATGGTTAGAGCATTGGCTCTCGACTCGGAAGTCGGAGGTCGTGGGTTTTGCGAGCGATGCGAGCCGCATTGGAACAATAAAAATGTTGTTTCCAAGTTTGGTTAGGACAATGGAGGCTGATCACCTGATCGTCTGACAAGAAAGTTGATCCATGCGTCGGATGGGCATGTAAAAAGTCGGTCCTGCGCCTGATCTCTCGTCAGTCGTGTCGGTTATCTGTCCCACTGGATTGAGTAAAGGAAGGGAGAGTGCTCTTGTGTACTGCGCACACACTTGGGCATTATAAATTTACTCCTGTGTAACTGTCCTGGTTTCAATAAAACCGGCCACCGTCGCCGAAATCGGTGTGAGGAGTTATTATTATTATTTACTAGTTTATGACTTTATTGTATAGTTTTAGACTTGTTATTTATACAAAATAGAATACTATGGCACCAAAGTCAAATTTACTAATGGTTTTACCAAACAACGTGACGAAAATACCTAGTAATATAATATTATCTAGAAGCATCGCACCCAGCGATTCGAAGCTGATGATGCTTAACGAAAATCGTTAAAAATGTCCCATTGAACACAACTCGTTGAATACCTTTTCAGACAGCCACAGTTTCCAGCACATTAAAGGCATTGGAGTTAATGTCTGCGGATAACCGGAGCAGTGGGGGGGCGGTGGTGAACATGTCGTCGCTGCTCGCGCTCAAGCCGGTGCCCCACCTGCCCGTGTACTCCGCGACCAAGTCCGCCGTGCTGCAGTTCAGCAATTGTATAGCGGTATGTTATATGTCCTTTTTTTATCTATCGACGCTTCACACCACGTCAATTCGATCCCGTGGTAAGTTTTCGAAGAACTTGTGTTACGGTTACCAGACAACGGAAATATTATATTTAATACTTTTATACTATACACATATTTAAGATTTTTATTATATTATACACATATTTAATACACATCCATGACCAAGGAACACAGAAAAACTTTTTGTTTGGGATTCGAACCCGCGACCCCCGGCTTGAGCACGAACACGCTTAACCAACTGAGCCACAGAGGCAAGGTCGTCATGTCCTGATTTTATACTTCCTCCATTTGCACTATAATCCTTACTAATATAGTAAACGGCAAACGCGAAAGTTTGTTACTCTTTCACGCAATAACTACCGAATGGATTTTGATAAAATTTCGTATGGTGGGTGGGATATTACATTATCAAATATCTGATCATTTAAATGATCATATATTTGATCCAATTTAATTGACTAATTGAGTCATATCTGTGTATTACACTATCAAAGTTCTTTGATCCTATTTTACGTCATATGTGGTTACAATGGAGAACGCGTCGCTGGTGTGCGCTACGATTGCTTCGGCAGTGTCTGTTATTTTACTATTAAAAAGAAAAAGAAAAAAAGGAATACAAGAAAAAAACGAAAAGGTATCATTAAATAGAGAACTCGACAGATTGATGACAGGTATTGATGTCAGGGTTACCAGATCTCAGAGAATTCGATTTGCCAAAGGACATCGTCATTTTTAGAATGGCTTGTTTTTTTGTTATTTCAGAAAGATTAGCAAGTAAGTATATAATTAGAAAAAGAACTACATTACATTATTTGAAATATATTAACGAACAAGAAATTAAAAACTCTTTTTTTTATATTAAATAACTGGCAACACCTGTTTCTATGACCGTATTGGATCCAATCTCTCAGCAAATGTCAAAAATCTATGATCAAGGAGAAATGAATCATATGTCTATATTACATTATCCAATAACATTGACTCATAGATCTATGAGCCAAGATATTATATGATAATGTAATATGCCCAGATAGGGTTCTGATTTATGATACCGATAACATCTAATAATATTAATTATTTTTTCAGACCAGCAAACCATTCTCCGAGACCCAGGTTCGAGTGCTAACCGTGTGTCTCGGACCAACAGACACGGCCATCATACACAGACACAACTTCTCGAAGGACAACCACATTTCGTCTCGTGTGCCGGAACGCCAGAGGTATCCCCCGTGGGTTGTAAAGCACAAAGTTTTCCGCTAACATAGTTCGCCGGGATCGGAGGATATCATTTAATACAATTTACGAGGGAGAGATTTTATGGGCGGATTGGTTAAGATTGTTTTTGGGATAGAGTTAACGAGAAAGGGATCTTCGTTCATCGCTTACAATTGGTTAATTCAACTACTCTTATAAATGTTAAAGTTTGTGAGGATGGATGGATGTTTGTTACCCTTTCACGCAAAAACTACTAAACGGATTTCGATGAAATTTTGTATAGTAGTTTGAGCTCTCAATTAACACATAAGCTACTTTTTATCCCGAAAAAGTACAGTGTTCTCGCAAAAACCAGTTTAAGATATTAGAAAGTAATGTATTGCTTTACGACCTAAATGCATACTCAAACATAAAATTTAAGAACTTAAGAGTGAACTCGAAGGTCAAAAGTAGAGAAAATTTTTTAGTGTCCTCAAGATAGCCTTACTTAACGGTGAAATATTCGTAGTTAACTTTTTTCAACCGACTTCCAAAACACAAGAGGAGGTTTACAATTCGTGTGTATGTTTTTTTTTTTGTGTGTATGTTACACGATTACTCCGCCGTTTGTGGACCGATTTTCAAAATTCTTTTTTTATTGTAAAGGATTGACTCCTGGATTGGTCCCATTGTCATCAAATGGTAGATCTGGTGATGGGATCCATGAGGAATTGAGAGAAGTCCTCAAAATTTATAGGGACACCGATAGTGATTTTGACTTTTTTTGAAGTAACTCGAGCAAATGCTACCAAAAAGTGAAATGTTGTGCCAAGGTATACCCTGGATCCAAAAGCACTGAACGGCATTTCTCAGTCTTTGAAGATATACGTTTAAAAATTTCAGCATTGTTTATAAAACTACAAGCAAATGTCAGTATTAAATAATAATTATCATCATCACCACCACCATCATAATCACACCATACATCATGATAAATTATGATGATATAGGTATTTTTAATAGTATTTTACACCGATATCGATTTCTTTGAACATTCACAGCTACCAAAAAGTTAAATGTTGTGCCAAGGTATACCCTGGATCCAAAAGGGCTGAACAGCACTCCTCAGTCTTTAAGTATACACGTTTGATAATTTAAGTATTGTTTATAAAACTGCAAGCAAATGTCACCATTAAATAATCATCACCACCACCATCATAACACCATACACCTTGATATTTTGTTGATATCTAGGTGTTTCTCATAGCTTTTTACACCGATATCGATTTCTTTGAACATTGACAGTTACCAAAAAGTAAAAGTTGTGCCAAGGTATACCCTGGATCCAAAAGGACTGAATAGAACTCCTCAGTCTTTAAATACACACGTTTGGAAATTTCAACATTGCTTTAAGAACTGCAAGCATATGTCACTATTAAATAATAATCATCATCACCACGACCATCATCATCAAATCATACATCATGATAATATTATGATGATATAGGTATTTTTTATAGATTTTTACACCGATATCGATTCCTTTGAACATTCATAGCTACCAAAAAGTGAAATATTGTGCCAAGGTATACCCTGGATCCAAAAAGGCTATAGAGCACACCTCAGTATTTAATGGTACACGTTTGAAAATGTCTGCATTGTTAAAAGAACTGCAAGCATAGGTCACTACTCACTATTAAATAATCATCATCACCACAACCATCATCACACCATACATCATGATATTATGTTGATATAGGTATTTCTCATAGTATTTTACACCGACATCGATTTCTTTGAACATTCAGAGCTACTCAAAAGTGATATGTTGTTCCAAGCCTATATACCCTAATAACGATAATGGGATCCATGAGGAATCGAGGAAACTCTTAATAGAAAAGTTAATGATCGTTAAGTTTTCTTACAAATTTTTAATTTCCCCGCAACCTTTTCTGTCAACACAACACCACAAAAAATATTTATGAAAATTGGTGTAGCACTTTATGCAATGAATGACCAAGGGAAAGGGGGATTTTTTTTATACAGAAGATGATCACTTACTAAGAACTAATCTGAGACACGGCGCTGCGCCGGCCGATTCAACATTAGGCATTTTTAGTAGATTTCATTTTTGAAATCGTGAGTGTGGGACCTCTTGCTCCAACTAACTTCATTGAGGTGTTTTATGCATAAGTGTTTAAAATCGACATTGAAAAAACATGATTAAACTATAGTAGACGTTAATCGCAACTTCGTGCGCGCAAAAGGAAATCTCGCTGAAACCGTACATTTTGCCGCGATAAAATGTAGCTTCAGCTGGATGGTAGAATGGTAATTTGTATGTTGTTAACGAATTGGTCTCGGGTTCGAAACCCGGTCAGATGAATATTTTTGTGATTCTTTTTATTTCCTTTCTCTTATATATTTATTTATTTTTGAATATTTTATTGTCCTATAACAGCTCCGAACAAAGCTCGGTCTCCCAGGTACTAGTTAATAATATTATAATACCACTGAAAAGAAAAAAATAAAAAATATTTAAAAAAATATAGAAACCGACTTCCAAAGTAAAAGCAATAACATTCTTAAAATCACATAAAAGTATGAAATAATTCTTATTGTCGAAATAGTTCCCTTTCAAATTCTACTAAAATGTTACTATTTTTCTACTCAATCTTCTTATTTTTGAAGTCGGTACCAGCCCAAATAATTGTACCTATAAATCCTTTCAATAAAAAATATTAATTTTAACACAACTACGTCCTTAAACATATAAATAATATTTTAAATAACTCACGTTCAAATTGGCTGGGCTGGTACCGACCTCAAAAATAAGATTGAGTAGAAAAATAGTAACATTTTAGTAGAATTTGAAAGGGAACTATTTCGACAATAAGAATTATTTCATACTTTTATGTGATTTTAAGAATGTTATTGCTTTTACTTTGGAAGTCGGTTTCTATATTTTTTTAAATATTTTTTATTTCTAATTAAATTATAATTAAAGATCTCGTTTCTCTTTCAATTTTCTCGTTAGTTGCCTACTTACCTTACCTAGTACCTACTTTGAGACTAATTATAGTGTATCTTAATTCAGAAAATTATTAGTTTCAAAGCAGGAGCTTATACCAAACCACGTATTTCACCACCATTCTAAATGTAGAATAATAAAATATTTAGCCCAATCGACCTACTACAGAACGCTGTAGGTCGATTCTGCTAATTAAATCTAACATTAATAACAAAAACATTAAACTATGAATGGTGTTTTGATTGATCCAAACTCCAAATATCATATTCATTTGTAATTTATTAAAAGAAAATTGGGAGTAAATTGAAGGTCATTTAACACCGCGACGATACACAACACTAAGCGGAATAGCTATTCAAAATTTAATTTTATTCAATATGCATAAAGATTAAAGATATATGTTGCATAATAAGACATCAGTCATATACTGCACATGCACTGTGCAGTGTGGTGCTGACATTCGAGCTGTTACAATGAAACGTGTACCTTGTTGTGTAATGAATAAAGTTCCGTTTTGAATAGTTCATTATCAAGATGAAATGCAGTGTATGCCGTGTATCGTTTCGTTCCGGTATGAATTGGCTGTTGGTTCATATGAGAATTGGGGTTCTGATAACTAATCCACTGTTGCAGGGTTAGCTCAGCGGTAGCGGGTATCCTGGACGTCATCAGCTCCGCGGCCAGCGGCACCACATGGGTAATCGCGGACGACCGGCCCGCCAGGGACGTCACGAGCTACGTCAGGGACGGCTTCAACGTCGTCTCCGGGGCGACTGACGGTGTAGCTTAGTTTATCGTGACCGGAGTCCGGACTCCTGACTGATTTGTTTTATTTATTTTCATTGTCTTTATATTTTTTATTTTATTTTGGATGTTTTTAATCCGTTATTAAAAGCGTGTTATTAATTTACACAATGCCTTTCTGTTGTAGGTACACTTATATCGTATCAAAAGTAATGAGAACACGTTGTATAACATGTATTTATTTTTAAATACCTATTACCTATTTATTTACCTACTCATTTATTTACAGAATGAAGTGGTAATTTACCAAGGTGTTATATTGTGTAGGTATAGTTTATTGCCCTAATAACGTTGGTGGAATGGAAGTCTTAGATCAACTAATTAAATTTTAACTACACATTCTGATTATTGTTGTACTCATTCGTAGTGTATTTATTTATTCACTTACTGATTCACCAACGGAACGACATTTTATACGGTATAAAAATAATGCAAACAATGTTTTTAATAGATAAAATGAGTTCTAATAACTAGCTAGTAATTTCATAAAACTAATGAACTAAACAGCTACGAAACGAGATGAAACGAGATTTTTAAGATAACTATTAACTATATTATTTTCACAAGAAGATACACAACGGTTCGAATGTCAAGTTGTGCGGCGCGGTGCAACTTGACATTCGAACTGTTACAATGAAACGTGTGTCTTCTTGTGGAATATATAAATATCAATTTTGAATAGCTATCATAAAACTGCGCCGCATCCCTAATATTTTCGTTTTGATGTGAGGTTTTCCTAATAGGCAACATTCGCACTATTCATTCCAAACTCTTAACTACAAATGTTATTGCCTATACTTGTATATTTTAGTATGCCAACTTAATAAAATTCCATCAATATTTGTCGAGCCAAATGGCCGTTATTGATGGGGCACGGACCCTCTGATATTGGATATCCTGCACAAGACGCCATCAATAAGAGCAGACATTCCAATTCGGCTTCACGATGCGTCATAACGTTTATTTCTTATTGAATTTTGACGCCGCATTTTATAAGAGACAGAAACTTGAGACTTAAATATGTAAATAGGTAGTATAGGTTGCTATACTAAAGTTGGTACGTTCAAATTAGTCACGCATATCCAATATTTCATATACAGTGTGTTAGAATTTAGAAATATCATTCTAATTTCAGGCTCCTTTGGATTTTATGAAGAGAGATGGACTCATATTTTATTATTGTCGACTTTTCCAGTTAAGATTTTGCCTGATTCAATTTCAGATTTTATTTATAATGTCATTGTAAAATTTAAAAAGTAAATAATGGAGATTATCACCTAATATTATGTCAATTAACATCATTGAAAGACAATAAATAAAAAATACAACTACGATGTGTTTGTAAGCCATACAACTTTTAATAATAAATTGATAAAATAGAAATGGCATAGAAAAAGCAAATGCAGTACGAAAATGCTCAAACTTTAAATAACTAATTGAGTGTACTGTTAGTTCTTGAACCAAGGGAGACATCTCGGGGAGGACTACGGGATAATAAAGAACTCGTGGGGCAAGGACTATGGTTACTTAATCTCTGCTCAGGAAGCCAAGGACAACCGCGTGTGACTTGAAAGCCTCTAAAAAGGAGGCGCTTAAGAGTTAGGTTCAATTTTAAGATAGCGATTAAACAATTGAAAAGTGCGCGCCGCGTCGTGTCTCGGTGGCGTGGCGCCTACGTCAAAACTTATTCAAATAATATCAAAAATATACATAATAAACTCCCACACCGATCTCGGTGACGGTGGCCGGTTTCATTGAAACCAGACAAGTTACGCCGGAGTAATTTTATAGTGCCCAGGTGTGTGCGCAGTACACAAGAGCACTCTCTCTTCCTTTTACTCTCGTAACCCAGTGGGACGGATGACCGACACGACTGGCGAGAGATCAGGCGCAGGACCGACTTTTTACATGCCCATCCGACGTATGGATCATCTTTCTTGTCAGACAATCAGGTGATCAGCCTGCATTGTCCTAACCAATGCGGGAATCGAACCCACGACCTCCGAGTCGAGAGCCAATGCTCGAACCACTAGACCACGGAGGCTACTACATATATGGCTCTGGAAATGTTAAAATGTTTCAAAATTTGTTAATAAGTAATCCAGATACGAGTCGGCCGCATCAACTATCAGTATTTTGGGATTTCAGCCAAGTCCGCGAATTTGGCAGTCAAAATGGTGCGGTGATCACATATCATACAAATGTAACTAACTGAAAACGGCACAAAAATTGTTATGATATCAACTTGATATCAAATACTATACCTGAGCATTTCTCAAATTTTTTGACCATCATTTTAATAATCTTCTTAAAATACAATAAGTATATTTTGGACATATTATGTTAAATACAGCTAGCTAAAACTAGACAGATTCTGAATTTATGGTTGTTTTTTTGTTTTAATAGAGTATTTATACAAAAAACCTGTAAATTATTAGTTAAGGGCGAAATAAAAGTTCTTATTTTGTTACTTGGAAATTAATGAAAACCATAAAGAAACATGCAGACTGTATTATAAATTTATGTTTTTCTATGTAGATCATAAATTAAACAACATCTGATAAAAGTAAAAATTGTGAAAAAAATTATTTAAATTGTTTTTAGCAGTACTGAGTATTTTTTGTTACCTTTTTTAAACTTTCTAATCAAAATGTTAAGTTTTCCTCTAAAATAGAAAAAGGCATGTTATATTTACTATTTATAATTATAATAATATTTATCATAAAATTGTTTTAAATTATTGATTATAGCATTTCAATTTAAAGAAAAAGAAATATCTACCATTATTATCAGAAAAAATTTGGGACAGTATCAAAACAAGAAACTTGGGTAACAAAATCGGAAATGTAAGGCTAAGCATACACACACTTGACACTCCATTATAAAATGAAAACAAAATAAGTGAAAATGAAAATTATTTAGTTTTATCCTGTGTTATAATCTTCAAATTTAGTAATATATACATAACAAAAGATATATATAACATTATGGGGATTAAACGAATATAGATACCTACCTACCAGTATGGCAATTTTACGAAATGTGTACTTAGCTTTAAAAACTCCTTTTTTGTTACCCCTCGTTCTGGTTATACGTTACCACGCGAAAGTAACAAAAACAGAGGTAACGAAATGACGGGTACAGATTTTGAATAAAATACATATTCTTTAAAACTTAATACTTAAAACAGTATTTTACATCAAATTGTAGCCCATTAAAAGAACTATTTATCAATTTCAACAAGAGTATTAAGTATCTTGAACTTACCTTCACACAGTATAACAAAATCCAGATCGAATTAGTCGCAGTGCAGAGCACTACGTTAAGCCGCGGCTGTTGTCGACACCGAAATGACATCACAACAAAATAGCAATGTGAAATGTCGTCAATAGTGTTGCCAAAGGAAAAAAAATCAATTAACTTTGTAGTTTAAAAAATCTTTCGACACAAAAATCGGTAACAAAAACTGAATTCCGTTTTGGAATTTTTTTATGGGACAATATTATTTTCCTGAAACTGATTAACTTACGACGTATTTCACTATTATACTACATAAAATATGTATTCAAATACTCTAAGTATTGTTTTAAGACTATAACATATATTCCGTTTCTTAGAATTTAATGAAATAAATGAGTTCAAAATCACCGCGGTCGCAATGGGACAACCTATTTTCCATACTACGAAAATTTTGGTATTTTAGATTATTAATTATTTATTGTAGTGAGAGTGTTTTATTTATAGCTTTGATATTTTCTCTGATAATTAAATAATATCAACGAAGTTACGACAGTCATGTATGTTATTTATGTTATCGTAGTAAAAAAATAATCAAAGACCAAAACATGGGACATCGACGTTGCGGCTATGGTCAAAAAATTTGAGAAATGCTCACCTAATATAATGTACCTAATATAAAATTTTAGTAAAAAACATTTTTAGTCAAATAGACATTTTACTAAAAATGCCTATTGTATAAATATACTACTTAATATCTATACCTAAATCTGAACCAACGAAATCCCCACGTTCATCAAACCTTCTACAGGAAGGAGATTAAGCCGAGTCAATATCAAAGTCAAAGCGAAGGAAGGTGAAACTTATTGAAAAAGTTCTTTCCTTAACAAGTGCTTAAAATTTAAATTGGCGTTTTGAAGGAAATATTTGATTTTTCCATTTTGAAAACTTTGCGGCGTTATTGCGAAGAGCTTATTATGAACATTTCGAGGAACAGAAACGTTATTAAGAATTCAATGTTTGCTTTTCAATTTAATTTTTTTTGGAAGTTGAGAAAATTGGATTAACAGCGTAGGCAAAGAATATACCTATATTACTAACGGCGGCGTAGGCGCGTTCAGATGACACGCGCTCAGGAGCGCTGATCACGTAGAGCGGAAATCGCGTCATTAACGTGCAGAGTCAGAGTTACAGTTGAAAGAATGACCACGACTAGTGACCACCCAATTATGACCAACTAGCTGTTGCCCGATATCCAATATCCCAAGGAACGCTGTACTTTTCCAGGATGAAAAGTAGCCTATGTTTTAATCTAGAGCCTAAACTTCTACTATACCAAATTTCATCGAAATAATGTCAGTACCATTTGCGTGAACAAACATCATCCATCAATCCGTTCATCCTCACAAACTTTTAATGTACGAGTATATCATCGAATACGGTTTGTTCGCAAGCCAATTCAAACAACATTTTCCATTAATGAAACTATCCAAATGTGTAACCAAATTTCGATGCATTAGATTTGATAATATAACGAGAGCCATCCAGTTTGCTACCGCGAGTAATGTGAGTTAGATCGTTATTGCAATGAAGTTGTTCTCATTTATCACTCGCATTGGCAAATGTAACAGTGTTCGGGAAATTCAGTAACTACATAATTCATAAAATTATCTGATAGCGTAACATATAGCCTACAGAACAATTAATAATTTAGTTAACTTATTATTTGTTCTGCTTCCTTTTTTTATATAATAGCCAATGATTTGAAAACTAAAGATGGACTATGACGTATTTACCACCGACAAAGTTCCCGCTCGACCAGTCTCGAAACATTTACTTTTGCACTAGGACACCTCAAAATATATAAACGCAAAGGAAGTAACCGCAACGACTGCAAACGAGGTTGAACTACGTATTTACACGTGAGGTTGCTTGCGAGCCCACTATTCAAGGGCACTGCTGAGCGATTTTCATCTTATGCCTGGTCGAGCGGGAATTTATTCGGTAATACATTTGCCACAAGAATGGTTGCGCCGATATCGCATTTGAATTTGACGCGTAAAGGTTTAGTGTAATCGCTGACTTTCTATGTGAAATTAATCATTGATTTGACGTTGTACTCACTCCCGATTCCCTTTTCCTTCCCGCATATACATTTCTCGGGCGCAAGAAAGAGGCAGTTGATGCCCTTTGGCGACATCTGGCGATAAGTTTGACGCCGGGCAGAAGCGCACCGCAAGCATGCTCAGTGTGTGTGATAGAAAACCTAAA
This sequence comes from Glaucopsyche alexis, assembly GCA_905404095.1. Lineage (NCBI taxonomy): Eukaryota > Metazoa > Arthropoda > Insecta > Lepidoptera > Lycaenidae > Glaucopsyche > Glaucopsyche alexis. Next base: position 24,726,385 of record FR990053.1, on the reverse strand, counting down.
TGGCCGCCGTAAACCGCGCTCTTCGTAATTAATTGTTTAATGGACAACGGTGTGATTGTGTTATGAATAAGTGATTATCATTGTGAAGATTAACGGTCATTCTCCGATTCGGCGTTCTTTGCCTAATTACCGCAACATTTTTTATTTTTCACTGATTTGACTTAAACACATTAAAATATGAAGCAAATCAAAGATACGAATTCAATAATTAATGAGGCATATAAAAATTAATTGTTGTTTTCTAGATAATGAAACTTAAAAATTTTATGACTATGGTAATTAGAAAAAAAATAATATTTAATGTAACGGTAATTAGAAAATATCATCAAGTCTATGTAAAATATGATATAATGAAATGATAATAACACACATTAATATTTTGTACACATATAATTATAATTGAAGCGATAGAATTAACGATGCCTCTCATAACTATAACCTACCAATAGTAAAAACAGACACTTTATCATTGCTATAATTAAATAAAAATTTGACACTTTTTTGACATTTCATTCATTCATTTTTTGATACAAAACAGGGTTATTTTAAAAGCATATTTTATTTAACTTGCAATGTATGTTAGTTCGGGTGGAATCTTGCTACTCAATTTTGAAGCAGATATCTTCAACCGATTGAGCTGAAATTTTGTACACACTTAGTTTTTTTAGTTTGGATGACAATATTTAATTCGTTCTCGGCGTTGTCGAGCGGTAAGCCTTCTCTTTTCTTTAACTTCCTCTTTGGTCTTTTTGGGATTTCCCATCCTATAAATTAAATAATTTAATGATTAATTCAGCATATAATATAGACATATTTATGGACAATGATAATAATAATCTACGAAAACCGTGGGAAAACTTTCCATTGGTAAGAAATCGCGGCTTCAGTTAGTAAACAAGTATTAATTTTTCATACAACGGTAATTATAAACATATGGTAATTAGTATACGGTAATTAGAAAACGATAGATTTTCTTAAAAATTTTGAAAACCGACACAGTATGCAAATACTAGCTTATTACAACGTACGGAGGCCAAAGTACTGTCTCCATTTACATGATCAACTTGGGTCTATCTTAAAAAATCAAGTATTAAAATAAGAACAACGGTAATTAGAAAAGTTTTTAACCAAGGCTATGGTAATTATATACTCACGTGCTTCATTGGCGGTACACTAACGTTAGAGACGTGCAACTGCTGCTGGGCCTCGGTACACACGGAGGAGACGCGACTCCTATGGTAGTGATGTGCCAAATACCTTTATTTAGGGATGTGCACCCGAGAACAGCAAATGTTACGGCAATTATAACTTTCGATTGGACATGCGATTACTTAATGATAATTAATTATAGATTGGTTCTATTGAGTCGATATTTTGTTATGCGATACACGTTACTTAATATCGCTTAAAAAGTTAAATGGATCAAAGTAAATCTGTACGTTATAAAAATTACAAGCAAGTTTAAAGATTAAGTTGGTGTGCGGACACGCCACGGTAATTAGAGAATAGAGGTTTTTTGAACATAAGTTAAATTAATTTAGTCATAATAACTTAAAACAGAAGCCAATGTTTTTGTTTGCAGATAGATACAGATCTAACATATAAAAAATAATGCATGATTGAATATGATAATATTACGGAATAAACAAGCCCGGACACGTAAAATTTGCTAATTGGAGAATGGCCGTTAAGTGCTCGATTGCCAGCTTGGTGTTGTGAAAGGAATGCCCAGCGGCCGTGAGTTCAGATTTGGAATTCTGTAGCAGACAACACGTGGGTCTTTGTCTTGCTTCTGAGGGTTACCTCAGAAGCAAGACAAAGATATGGTACTGTGCAATTCCATCACTGTTTTTCGAACACTCTTGCCCTGGCCTGGTCCACCAGTTCAAAATTTTCTTCCTCTTGAGTATAGCGTCAATTCCTGCATTAATGAATTAGTTTAAAGGTTTACAGCCCACTTAACGCGCCACCATAGCCTTCATATAAGAAAAAGTTACGCCATCTTGATTTTACCATACCTCAAATGTCAGCAGTCTTGATTTGCTCTAAAATATCAAAATAGCCCCAAACAACCCTAAAAGTGGGTCCATTTAAGTGGATAGAGATTTTCCTCTACATGCGTCGTCTATAATTTTTTATAATATCTATTACTTTATTACGGTTGTTTATTACGCTTGCACGCAAAAACCACTGAACAAATTTTGATAAAGGTATGGTAGTAGTTTATGGTCTGGATTAAATTGATTGGATTAAGGCTACTTTTTATCCCGAAATATACGTTATGGTATTTAGGCGCGGCGAAGCCGCAAACAAAAGCCAATGTAATCTCCAAAAAGTACATTGTTCCCGTGGGAGACTTTATTTATTCGGGCCGAGCTGCGTGCAAAAGCTAGTGCCTATAACATAAGGGTCCTTTGTCCAGACAATATAAGGATCAGCCTTCGCACACATTTAAGTTAGCGATTCTAATTGAATAAAACCGGCCAAGTGCGTGTCGGACTCGCGCACTGAGGGCTCCGTACTAACCTGTAGGTATATAAGTAAAAGTTCATCACGACAATCGAGTCATAGTAGGGGTAGTAAGTTTAAAATTATTAAAAATATTTTTATTATATTATGATGTAATTAAAAATTTACAGTTTTCGCAATTTTTCTTTTTTTGTGTTATAAAAAGTTGCTTCGTACCAAATTTCAAGGTTCTGAGTTTACGGGAAGTACCCTGTAGAGTGTAGGTTATGATTTCCTTGCGAGTGTCGAAAATTTGCGGAAAGCGGCATAAACGGCTGTATCTTTTGATTGCGTTGGCTTAGAAGTTTGATTTTTTTCACAGATACAAGGAGCACTAGACCTGAGTATTTTATATAAATTCCAGCTTGATACGCGACGAATTTTTCAACGCGTTCCAAAAAATCGAACGCGTTTCTGACAAAAAGGGGCTTGACAGACAGACAGACGGACGGACAACAAAGTGATCCTATAAGGGTTCCGTTTTTTCTTTTCGAGGTTCGGAACTCTAAAAATTAACTTTTTGCAGAAATCGCAAGAGCTGGAATTGCGAGATGATCAACTCGGGCAATGAAACATGTATTTTTTGTGTAGTGAATAAAAACCTACTGCAAGCAAGAATGCAAATGCTTGCAAGAAGAAAATACGTTCAATGAATATTCTTTGAAACTAGTCAAAAACTGACTTTAAAAATGTATGCAAGGATATAATGATTAATGATTAATTTTATCCTTACCGACTAGCTCATGGTGGATTTAGATCGTTACTACATAAACAGTTCGGAATCGCTCACAATGGGTGGAAACAGGTCACCTGCTTCTGTTCGCTGACCGAAATCATTTGTTTTGCATCAATTGTAATGCGGTTTTATTATCATTTTTATGAACACTTTTTTCGGTTGACAGTTCTTTCTCATATTCCTGGATATATATGACTGTCATCCTCTGTGGTAATTTTTATTTATCTTCGTCGATCTATGCTCTTACACTTAATGCGATATCCTTAAAAAACCGACAGTTTTTTAGGGTTCCGTAATACTTGAGGAACCCTTATAGTTTCGCTCTGTCCGTCCATTAGATTAAACCATAGGCATATGGCTACACTCATACGCATAACAATTTCTTCTAATTATGACGTTTTCTCTTCACATATCTGTATTAATTCCCCTAATGTTTATCATTTAATCAAAATACTGATGATCAGATTAGATATTTTTTTTAATAAGAATTTCTAAGCGTCGTCATGGATTTTGAATCATATTAAAATTTCTAAAATTGTTGACCGTGTTTTGAATAAAAATATTGTTTTACCTACAGTTTTTATGGACAAAAATTGGATGAAGTTATTGCATAATAAACATAATTTAGCGCATCGACAGTCGGCTAACAGATAAAAAAAAAAAAAACATACTACCTATGTATTTATAAGAAGATTATACTCATGTAAAACCATAGGCAAACATTATAAAGAGAAAAGTTATATTTGTATGTTTGTTTGCATTGAATAGGTTCCGAAACTACTCAAGCGATTTTGATGAAATTTGGCACATATATAAATTAGACCAGGTGGAAGGACACTTTTGCACGTACGAAGTCGCGGGGTACATCAAGTACTTTATAAAACACATTTTCCACAACAAAGAATTTCGTGAGGTGAAAAGAGGCCGGGATTGCAGGGGTTTTAGGGTTAAAAGGGTTTGTTATTTCGCTTTTGTAGCAGGAGACAATGTAATCCAAGTCTACACGACTCCAAATATTATTTCATCCAATTGCTGTTTGTGAGGAAACTTCACGAATGAAAAATAAGAAAAGGGTATATTAGAATATACGCTCAGTTTTATGAGTAAAAACTTTAAGTCGCCTTATTTGGTTGGGTTTAAATATCTTGGATATTTTAGTTGAATCCTGCAGTCAATTTAGTTGGTTTATTATTAGTCAGTTTAGATCACTAACTTCATACTTTTATAGGATGTCAATGATAAAGCGAGTCAGTTAAACTTAAAACAGGGAAATAATTGTTTTCTAAATTTACTAGTTGCTATACCTACTTTAGAATTTAGTATCAGTGTCAAATGTAGGTTATACTTTGTACAGGGCGCCTAGACAAGATGCATTCTATAATTTCGACGGAAACTTTGCCGTCGAAATTAAAGAATGCATCTTGTATGGGATGGGATGAAAACAAAATGTATGGGATTTTATATTTGACATATTATTGCATCGCAAGCAACATGTCACATAACGATGACTTTTTCAAATCCCATACATTTTTGATTTTGAAGTTCGCCGTCGAACTTATCGAATGCATCTTGACTAGTCGAGGCCCTGATTACATTACGATTACTCCAGTAGGTAACATACGAACTTCGTCTCAGCAATTGCAAAAGGCTAGTTGACTGATTTTTTATTGCAAATAAATATTACTCTTAAATATAAGTTAAGTACTTCTCTTAAAATTAAAAAAAAAAAAAAAAAAAAAAAAAACTGGCCAAGTGCGAGTCAGACTCGAGCACAAGGGTTCCGGCAAAATTAAATATTTATTTTATTTTGTTTTTAGTATTTGTTATTATAGCGGCAACAGAAATACATAATTTGTGAAAATTTAAACTGTCTAGCTATCGCGGTTCTTGAGATACAGCCTGGTGACAGACAGACGGACGGACAGACAGCGAAGTCTCAATAATAGGGTCCCGTTTTTACCCTAGGTACGGAACCCTAAAAAAAAGTTTAAATTAAAAATCAATATTTTTAAAGATACGATTTGTAGTACTGAAATTATTTCGTTTAAGTTTTTAAGTACAATAAAGAATGCTTTTCTATGTTAAGCAAGTAATAGGTTTTTACTTTTTACACTCATTATTATAATTTATACATAGGTATCTGTTAATTTATTTCAACAAAATAATAATTATAGTATAATATATAATAGCTAACTACTTAAAAAAATTAAAACTAGAAAAACTTAAAAAGCTATAATAAAAATAAATCTCCCAGGTCGTCTCCACCAGGCAGAGTACCTAGAAGGCTCAAAGAGTTTCCCCGCTGGATTGCTCATTATTATTATATAAAAAATATTCCAACTTTTTTGTGATTTTGAAATGCATATAATTACCAAACTGCACGTTGACATACCTTAATATTCCAGAATATACAAATTAAACTAAATATTATATTTAACATGTAGGTTTATATATTTGTATCGTGCTAATATTGTGTTACAACGTAAGTGCCTCGCCCTTTGTAGTTGTGGAGTGATCAGATTTGCAGCACTTAACTACATAAGAGCTTGTACTCGTGTGATGTTACATAATATCTAATAACTATGTAATACTAGCTGTTGCCCGCGGCTCCGCCCGCGTAAATATAGTTTTTTCGCGGTCGCGGATCAAAATTAGATAAAAACACTCCTTGATGCAGATTAAATATCATGCTAAAATTTCAGCTCGATCGGTGCAGAACTTTTTGAGTTTTTGAAGCGTACACAAACCAACATAACATTTTTATATAAGACTAGGTGTTGCTCGTCCTCCGCGCGCGTAAAAGAAAGTCCTGCCGGAATTGTACATTTTACCGCAATAAAAGCATACCGCAAAAGTAGCATAAGTCCTTCACCGTGGTGTACTGTATACCTGTGTCAAATTTCATCAAAATCGGTCCAGTAATTTTGGAGTCAATTCAGTGCAAATATACGGTTTCCGCATAATTTCCCTTTGCGCGCACGATGTCGTGGCCAACATCTAGTCTTATTATAGTAAGGTATACTACAAATTAGACCAGCATACCTGCACCAAGTCCCCATGTATGCCCCCAGCGGCTGTGACCGTGAGGAGGCAGACATACGGCACCAGGTCCTCGCGAGGCCGGTGTAGCTCCATCTCGTACGTTCGTCCGATGTCACCATAGTAGGTTTTGTTGCAACCTGCAATTGAAAATCTGGATATATCTAGGGCATAATTTAACAAAACATTGGTTTTAAATCTGCAAATAATGGATGTTATGATGACGACAAATAAAGCTAGTCACACACACACGTAACGGTGTACCAGACAGGTTTGCTAGCAACAACTATCAGATAAGCTTGAGCTGATGCTGTATGATGAAACCTGCAAAGTTCTGCAACATACACGCTCCGGTTTACCTTTCCAACTTAACTACAGACAAACCTGTGAGGTTACCCTGTTACGTATATGCCTATATATGTTAGCTTAAAAAGTATTGGAGAAATAGGAGCAAGCCTTGCAGCCAAAAGTAAAGTTCCTCGTGAACGCTCTGTAAGTTCTGTAACCGTAGGTATACGTACTATATTATACTAATACAATGTAGTAACGTACTAGAAGTACATAAATTTTAAACTACACTACTAAGGGTTTCGGAAACCCTACATAAAATTCCATTTGAAAAAATGGTTTAAAAACACCAAAACCAGACAGCCAAAAGTCCATCACGTAACAAGTGAAGTTAAATAAATGCCTGATAAATGTACGAGTAAGGCGGTGAAACGGATTGTTTTTGATCCGATGTTTTTACAGCTAGGAATCGGTTCATCGGTTGCACGTATAGGACATAAAGTTTTTCCATGATTTTAACTCTATAAAAAAGCGTTTGACCCTTGTAATGGTATTCCCCGTTTGTTTATCTATCAGGTTTCAGGAAACTAAAAGGAATTTGTTGTCATATAATAGCAATACGGTTTTGTTAGATGTTGTTTATGAAATTTTATGAACACGGGAATGCTTTTTCGGAACCCTACTACGGTCTCTAGAGACGTGTATTTCATGATATCACAGTTATTAGATATCAGTTAGTGGTATTATATTTATGCGACAGACAAAGCGAGAGTACTGTCTCGCTTTCTCTGTCACTTAAGTAATTCAAATTGAAATAAGGTAGTAGAAAGGATTAAATGAATCTAGTTTCGTCACCACGGAATATATAAAGGTAAGTAAGTAAGTAGTAGTATGTAAGTAGTACCATCGTGATCTCATCCAAGTCGCCAAGAAAGCGATTGAACGCCTCGCACAAATATCATACATAAGGTGAATCGGTCGCTCCTGGCATTTAAAGTAACAGATTTCTTTTATTATTTTCCTTATTTGAGTTCCTTTCTTGTTTTCGCTAAGTATGAGTCATTATTTTTGATATATGATCACGCGCTTTACTGAAAGAATAATGCCTGTCATTAAGTGTTTTTCCCGAAAATTTAGAACCACCAGCCATTTTCCTGGCTGGATTTTCCTTCCTTTTGTAATATGCAAAAAGAAAATAAATGGGAAAATATTGAAATACGTCAGAAACCGTAAATGTAGCATGAATATTTTAAATTGTTTTCGTTTATGCCTTGGTTATCTTTACATGTTTAAGCAGTGGCGTAGCTTCTAAGGGGCAAGGTGGGGCAGTACCCCGGGCCCACGACCTCAGGCGGCCCCTCGGACTTTCACTTAAAAACTATAAATTGAAGTAGTGAAAATGTCTCCCACATTAGGAATATAAATAAATAATATTGGCAACATGCATGTGCATTTATCTCAATTTATGACATCGTCGCGCGCTACGCTGGCTTCATTTCTATATAAGATATTGTACATCGTACAAAAACTAAGTATATATATACTTAGTTTTTGTAGTTGATAGTATAGTTTGAAACTCCGTAATTTGCAACCTATGACATAAACATGCCTTACATTACGAATACGCTACAAGCATTTATAAGGTTCAAATTATGAAAATCCTAACTTGATATAGCATCTTTTATGTATATGAAATATTTATTTTACTCTTTAATATATATTCCATTTCTTATCCGATTTCATTCAAACTGTAAGCCTACTAGGTACTAGCTCATTGTTTGAGCTGGTACTTAATACCTAGTACTAACCTGATAAAACAATATTTTATAACTTTAAATTGGCTGGTAAATACTTTAAAATAATGAAGTTTATGTAGAAAAATAGTCAAAATTTTAGCCGATTTTTACTTATAAGTCGGTTTTAATTTTAGTCACATTAATATAGTATTACTAACAATTTTATTTAAAGATAAAAATATGCGTTCGAATGTACAATATTTACTGTAAGTTACGTACATAATGGCATTTATTTGTAATTCTTTAAGCGATGTCGAAATTTTCTGACGTGTGTTTTTAAAGACTGAGGAGTTCTGTGCAGTACTTTTGGACGCAGGTATACTGTTTACCTGAATTCCAAATGTAAACAAAGCTCAGTCAAGCCCGCTGTAAGCGAGCGTGAAAGGCCTGCATCGTACGCGGGTGGCACGCCCAGGAGGCGGCAAATTGGGTGACGTATCACGTAATTCAAGTCTTTGTGTTAATACCTAGAAACCACCCCTTCATAAGTACTAGAAATTCATCGAATGAAAATGCGACCAAATGGAAAAAAATTAACAGGTAAAATAGAAAAAAATATATATGAAAGTGATATAGTAGGTGTTTATAATTAGGACTTAGTTATAGACCTTTGATTTTATCCTGTTGATTTTCCGAAGTTTACAGTCCTCCCGATTTTTTACAGTTTACAGTCCCCCAGATTTGTAAAACTAGAAAAAAAAATGTTCACTCGTTCGCTCGCGTTTAACACCGCGTTTAAATAATATTATATTGTTTAGTACGGACGTTTAAGGCTATTGATTAAATTTTATTATAATATATAATATTATATTATTATATTAGGTTGGGGAAAAAGTTTCTTCGCATTTTATATAAAAATTCAAAAGGTTTTTTTATAAAGTTTATTTACAAGTGACTAAAGTATATAGGTGCCATTTTGTTCGATAACTTTTTGCCATCTTGTTGGTAGGTACATGATCCCATTGCTATAAAATTTTTGGGGCTTCTGATGAAAAAACTGCGACAAGTGGTTTTGGCAGTCCTCTTGTGATGTCAACCTGACACTGCCTAAGGAATTCTGCAGCGACCGAAACAGGTGGAAATCTGAAGGTGCAAGGTCAGGACTATACGGCGGATGCATTAACACCTCCCAGCCAAACTCCCGTAATTTTTTCTGAGTGGCTAAAGATGTGTGAGGTCTAGCGTTATCATGGTGAAAAACCACACCCCTTCTTTTGATTAATTCCGGCCGCTTTCTCTCAACTTCTTGCTTTAATCTCATCAGTTGTTCGCAGTACAGTTCAGAATTGATGGTCCTGCCTGGCGGTAACAGCTCATAATGAATAATGCCCTTCCAATCCCACCACACACGCAGCATCACCTTGTTGCGAGTTAACCCGGGTTTCGCCACAGCCTGTGAAGCCTGACCGGCCTTTGACCACGATCTTTTTCACACGTTCTTGTCGTACGTGATCCACTTTTCATCACCAGTTATCAGCTTCTTCAAAAATGGTTCGGTTTCATTACGTCGTAATAAAGAATCACAAATGAGTACACGGTTCATTAGGTTTCTTTCAGTGAGCTCATGAGGCACCCAAATATCGAGCTTTTTTGTGTACCCAGCTTTTTTCAAATGCGCCAAAACCATTTTGTGGCCAATCCCCAGTTCTTCAGCTACATCGTAACTACTAATATGCCGATCTTGCTCCACTTTTTCAAAAATGGCAACAGTTTTGTCCGTAACAGGGCGACCAGAGCGACGTGCATCTTTGATATCAAAATTTCCGGATTGAAAACGCTTAAACCAAATTTGCGCTACTCTCACAGATACTGCATTAGGTCCATAAACATCACAAATTTTTTTCGCGGCTTGTGTTGCATTTTTACCTTTTTTGTAATAAAATTTTAAAATGTATCGAAATTCTTCATAAGAATCACTCATTTTAACAATAAGAAAAACAAATGAAAATCTCAAATTTACCTAATTTGAATTTGGAATTGTCTTCTGTAAAATTAAAACTTTTTAATGATACCAAAATCAGCCAGATACAATTGGTATAGCCCAAGATATTTTATGGCAAGTTCATACATACTATAATGCGAAAAGACTTTTTCCCCAACCTATTATATAATTTTACGTTTAAATAGATTTTAACAGGTAAAATAGTAAAGCTAGCAATAGCAATAGCTAATAGCAATCTAGCTGTTGTGTTTTTCCAAAGTCTTTAGTTGGTAAGTTCAGGCTCGTTCATTTGTTGCCCTAGGGCCCTCGGTTACCTAGCTACGCCACCGTGCATATGCTGTATAGCGAAATGTCTATTAGTCTTATCTTTCGGTAAAATATTATTATTGTTATAATCTTAATTCACTTTTGATTTCGCCGAATTATCGGAAGCGTAATACTGACGTGATATAATATATTATTGATTGTAATCAATAGATTGTTATCGCTTAGTTCTTTGTTAGATATAATTGGCCATTAACCGCGACACCGCGGGTGCGACTTATGCCTATACAATGAAATCGATATTGTTGTTATTTTTTGTGCATAGTTTATATGCACAAATGCTGCCCAACGGATGTCCGACCGACTACAGCGTACATCTCTTGTTGCGGGACGAGAACGATTGTGGACGATACTATAGCTGCAGCAATGGAGTTGCTATCTCAATGCCTTGTCCGGAAAATACACGTTTTGACGAAAATCTACAAGTATGTAATTGGGCATATGAAGTAAATTGCGACAAACCTGCAAGTTCAACAACAAGTACAACAGTAACTACATCTACGACAACAGTTTCAACAACTATCAAAGAACCAACGAAACCAACAACTACTGATTCAACAAGCGACGAAACTACCGCAACTGAAGAACAAACGACTGATACTAAACCAGAGACAACGTCAACAACTGAACAACCAACAACCACAACACCTCCTGCTGTCACTACGGAAATTTATTTGGTACCCGAGGATTGCGCAAAGGAATTCGACGCGCATGTGGAAGAAGAAGATTGTGATAAATATTTCAGCTGCGAGGAAGGAGCTAAGTTAGTGCTGAGTTGTAGAAGTGCAAAATTGTTTCATTTCAACTTCAAAGTGAGTTATATAAAGGTACTAGCTGTCCCGATACACGTATCTTAAATATGAACTGGAACTTACAATATATTATCTACACCAACAATGCAACCTGCATCCTAGTGCTACATATACGACATACACTTTTCCAATATTTCTCACTGTTTAAATTTTCCCGGAAATTCCATAATTATTTCAAGACAAAAATTAGCCAAATTTGTCCAGCCACTCTCGAGTTTTGAGTCTCTCAGTAATGGGATAAAAAGTATCTTTTGTCCTTCTCCTGGCTTTTTAAAATACCTCCCTACCAATTTTCAGCCAAATAGGTTCAGCCGTTCTGAATTATAAATAGTGTAGTTAACACGTCATACTCGTATAAGATTTTAAATTGTAAAATTATTATGTTTTAGTGTTGCAAACAAAAGTTGAATCTAATATTATATTTCCTACATAATGAGTTACTTAATAATTATTTATTTTTAAGCATTTTTTTTATATAAACTTCAGAGGAAAATGCCTAATTCATGTGAAATAAATATTTTAGTCTTTCAAGCATAAACCAAAGAAGTTGTGTCAAATTTTGGTTTGGCCAATTGAATTTTTTCATAATACCCAGATTCAACTTTTGTTGCCAGACTGTATGAGCTAAAAGAGATGTTCAAGAAATGTATGAGGCCTGGGCCAGCCCTATGTACAGTATATGTAAATATAGCTACATAATATAGTAACCGATTCCTATTCTTTATTTTGTTTAATTTCACTTCATTTCCATGTACATTTAAATTAACTTCGTCAAGGAGAGCAACACAAAGTAAAATAAAACATGGCGGATCAGATCAGAATTAACTAAAGACTGTCATTTTGTCAATGACATGACTTTTGACAAAGAAAGACGTATGACATTCAAGACGACGTCTCTTCGTAAAACTGTCTACTACGTCAAAAGTCAAGTCAAAACAACTGTCATGGCCGCTCTAAAAATAGGTTCTCGCAATAAAAAACTCTTTAAATAATCATTTTTGTACACATGTACCCTTCTTCAAATTATTTTTTTCGTATTTTTATGATATTCCCATATTTTTTTCCTATTTGCCTATGTAGTGTACATAGAACTAGCCCAAAATCAAACATCTCTTTTATGGCAATTATAATATTGTATCACGAGATCACTATTTGATGAAATTGCTATAAAAGTTCTCGTTATGCTTTTTGTATTTATGAAGTAACTAACAAAAAAAATCATGCTTGTGAGACCCAGTAGATAATATAGGCTAACGTTATAATAAATGTATATAAAGTCTGTAAATACACGGATTTATTTCTACGTAGAACTCCAGATCAATGCGCCATATGTTAGATCGCTTTCCAACAAAAAACTATGTGTAAAAGCTTGGACCTAAATAGCAAACATGTCGGCCAAAGTTTTAGCGTAGCAAGAAGTTCTGCAACATCGGAGTGGTGTAAAGTTTGCCTTCTCAGAGAGCTCTTTACGTGATTGGCGAAGCGATAAATATGTATGTTTGTGTGCGAAATAAGAACAAAGAAAATACTCTTGAAGTTCTACATATTGTCAACATCTTTACAGTACTCACTGATGTTTTCCTTTCTTTTGATGTTCGTTGCGAAATGTAAATCTTATCAAAATTCGTGGAAAGTGTAGTTCTTACTGATTGCTCATCAAAATACCTTTTGCAGAAAGAACATTGGGACTTGAATATTACTAAACTAGCTGTTGCCCGCGGCTCCACCCGCGTAAATATAGTATCCCTCGGGAATATTGTAATTTTTCGGGATAAAAAGTAGCCTATGTTTTAATCTAGAGCCTAAACTACTACCATACCGAATTTCACCGGAATCCGTTCAGTAGTTTTTGTGTGAAAGAGGAACAAACATCCATCCATCCATACATAAATCCATGCATACATCCTAACAAACTTTCACATTTATAATAATATAATAGCAGTAGCATAATAGGATATTGTTAACATAGACATAAATATTGTTCTTATTGGATAGACAAAGTATCATACTACAGTCGGTGAATCCAGAGCCTTGAGCTAAACTTAATGTCGTCACAATTAGCGATGGCAACTTTGCTCTAAAGGCTCAGGGGCCAGGGACTTTAGTCAAGACTCATGATGCATTCGATAATTTCAACGGTGAATTTCGAAATCAAAAATGTATGAGATTTGACATAATAAGTCATCGGTAAGTGGCATGTCGCTTGCGATGCCATATCTCAAATCTCGTACATTTGTTTTTGAACTACGCCATCGATATTATCGAACTCATCTTGGCTAAAGCCCCTTGAAAGACATTAATAATTAATGTCGTTACTTTGTCTTATCACCTCGTCTCGATATCGCGAACGTTATAAAATCTCGCACCTCCTGTCTTAATTAGGGTTGCTTCATTCCAAAAGTTTCTCAAGATAGTCGGTAGTCAAGTCAGTGCCTACTCAAGATTTAGAAGTATCTAAGTTTAATAACAGATATAGCTAAATTTCGACATATTCTCGATGTTCTATATGTCCCAAAATTTTAATATTATTGTAGTTAACCAGCTTCACGTATAGGACCTTATGCACCTACATACTTAAAAAATGACAACAACTATATTTTTCGGGTTTTTTCACGCCTTTACAATTTTATTCAACCCTGTACCCGAGTAAACAGGAAAGCAAGATGAATGAGGTTCTCAAAGGATCTTTATTCTGACGTATAGCGTCTTATCTTCCAGCGCACGACGCTTATGTACCATTCTCCACACGTGCCTAAGGACTTTATGTGACGTTCTCAAAAGAGGCAGAAGTGAAACGCAATCGCTAAATACCCGGGAAAGTGAGCTTCAAATGTTCGATTACTATTGTAGGCAATACTTCTTTGTTAGGCTTTATGGGTTATTTTCATTGATTTATTTAAATCAAATCATGTTTTGTCCCATTAAAAATATTATATCTAAATATATATAAATATATATAGCGTTTGCCTTTTTTGACTGACTCATCAATCAACGCACAGCCGAAACTACAACTTTGGCATACAGATAGTTGTAATGACGTAAGCATCCGCTAATAAAGGAATTTTGAAAATTCGCCCCTAAGGGATGAAAGCTTAAAACCTAATTTCAGGGAAAATTATGCTAGTGTAATAATATTTTAGTGCTGTAATACCTGATCAAATTTTGAAAAATAAATTGGAAGTTTTGCAGAGTGTCCACTTGTCTAGGATCTCTCTACCCGACTTACTAGATTTATTTGGTTGTTTCAAAAACTACTGTAAAAGTATCAATTTAATACTTTAAAAAAGAATGTGCCAAAATACATTCAAAGACTGTTTATAATTTTCAGGATTGTTTTATTTGAAAATTCACCAACATCTACACATACACTTACGCTTATGAACTAAAACCATTTAAAATCATATTCAGTAAAATTAAATCCCGGGTTGCGTTTGCACGATCAAATCTCATTACCCCGCCCTCATGCAGCGTCACGGACCGAATTGCCGCCATTGATTCTGGCAATTCGGGCAATTCCGCCATTCAGCCGGATCAACAGAATCCGACTTTAATTAGTGTAAAAGTTAATGACAATTTTATCTCGCTACGTCTACGGCCTAGTTTTTTAGTTTACATTTAATTACTTTTAGTAAACTAAAAAACGTTTTATAAAATGTGTACTCACTGAATAGGTACGTAATGAATAAAATATTCATTACGTACCTATTCAGTACCAGTATAATACCAAAAATAATTAAGAAAGATTCGAATAACACTGGTTTTATTTTTAAAACTAGCTTTTCTTCGACTTCGTCCGCTTGCTGTTCGGTTTCCATCCAAAGTTTTTTTTCAACCTTTTAGAGGCGAATTTTCAAAAATCCTTTCTTAGCGGATGCCTACGTCATACCAACTATCTGTATGCCAAATTTCAGCGAAATCCGTCCTGTAGTTTCGGCTGTGCGTTGAGTAATGAATCAGTCAGGTTTGCCTTTTATATATTTAGATTCGTAAAATAAATGTTAAATTGCAATAATAACGAAATAATCTCTTTATCTATTTTAAATCTGTACACAGTAATATTAGATTCATTGACGATTCATCACATGTAGTTACTTTCGATCCCGCTATTGCCGCAGCCCTGCGGTGGTAGAGTGGGCTCGTGTTATCTATTCAATTCGAGCTGCGAACTATTTGTAAACACTGTGAACATTCGTCGGAATAGTGGAGCAAAATTTGGCGTGAGTTAGCTATTTACAGAGACTCTATAAACGATTTTGTCTGTTTTTGTACAGTTTTGCATAATTGGGAATGTTTTGATTGTCAATTGTTTATCAAAGGTTTGTGAAACGCGAGTTTTGCGTTATTACATCGACCTGTTGCCATCAGGTAGAAGATAATGTCATCATCATCATCAGCCCATCGTCGTCCAGTGCTGAACGTAAGCCTCCACTAACCATCCCGATCTTGGGCAGCCCTTTTTTTGATCTCGCAGGGGAAGAGCATAAATACTTGGGACTCCGACCTAAGGGTTACCCACTAAAACCACCTGCGGATTGCCCTCAGCGGCTATGGAAGGGGGTGTCCAGGATCTGTCTAACACAGGGATCTTGGGCAGCCCTCATCCATCTGCTGCCAGCCACCTTTCTCAAATCGTAGGTCCATCGTGCCGCAGGACGTCATACACTACGTTCGCCTAAGCGTGGTTTCCACTCTAATACTTGTCTGCTTTGTACATACTTTACATTAGAACCTACATCAAAACAAAAGTATTTCGATACCATATCCGAGACAATCCGAGAGTACACTACGGCCGTTGTATCTTGACGGGTCTGAACATATTATAGGCTCTGCGAACTTTAGCGCATGTACAACTCGTGAAGAAAACTGTACTTGTATTTTTTTATATACCTATGTACTAATAAAATTTCCCTAATACAGTTGACCAATTAGTACAAATAAAATAAATACGAAAACACTTAAAAACAGTTATTGCGCAACCTTCTGCGCGAAGTTCAGACTCGCCAAGATACATCGGCCGTATTGTACAAAAGCATAAGCGATGTATGTAGAAGCTTTCTGTTTGATAGCAATAATGTGCACTTGGCCAGTGGAACACATTCGGCGTTTGTAACACTTGGTATTACACTTGCAGCTGGGAGTTGATGCATTTGTGTGTGATATTGCTTTTTGCGCGTTTCCTTTGAGTTCAGTTTGAAATTAAATTCCTAGTTTTATAAAGGCTTATTCATATACACACAGACATATTATACAATGTAGAGACAAACCGCATACAAATAATATACTTAACTATTAAATCAAAGAGCATATATGTTCCTGAGCAGGTTACTTCAGTAAACTAGTAATGAATATATTACGTACTTCACTCTTAAGTAACGACTTAGAAAAAATTAAGTAAACCTTTGTACTTACCAATTAATGTATTATGTACTAGTACTTAAGGTAGGTACTTATGCCTTTATATAATATGTAAATCTACATAATATTCTAGATGGAAAACAAAATATTGTTTATCAAATATCAATGATTCTTCAAGAGATCAGAGTTCCGATTAAGATATTTTTAATTAATTGCTGTTCTAAATCAGGTAAGGATTTTATAAATTTATTTATTATTTGGTCTATAAAAGTGTTCATCTTATTCTTTAGTAGGAATTAGGATTAACACGGCATTT
This sequence comes from Glaucopsyche alexis, assembly GCA_905404095.1. Classification (NCBI taxonomy): domain Eukaryota; kingdom Metazoa; phylum Arthropoda; class Insecta; order Lepidoptera; family Lycaenidae; genus Glaucopsyche; species Glaucopsyche alexis. The sequence continues at coordinate 24,709,269 of FR990053.1, read as the reverse complement.
AAAATACTGTCAAAGAATTAAGATATTATGGCATTTCTATTTAATTTATTTAGCAGCAATAACAAAACAATTATTGTCTCCTTCATAATCAAAAGCTTGACCAGGTGAGTAGAGGGACAGATATTATATCTAACACTTATAGTAGGGAGCGTTTCAATTTAAAAGAAACAGATTTTGAAAGATATAAACGTATAACTAGATATAACTAGAGCTGTAGCAAACCGGATGTATTCGTAATAACGGGTGCGCCACCTAGACACCCAGTACCGAGTAACGGAATGTTACACACAAATATATGTTGTTACTCGCATTTTTCGTATAGTATAATTATTTCACTCTTCCGTATTTTGAACCACTTTTTGAATTATAATACGAATACGCGTACGCAATACGACTTGATTCGTTGCTATAACATAATAGCAATTTATGAGGTATCAGAAGTAACGAGTAACGTAACGATACTATAGTAACGAGTACCTACTAATGTCCTAGTAACGAATACATACATACGGGTACGCCTTTTTTCGTTACTTTTACACCTCTAATTATAACGGATAATGCGGTGCAATGTCACGTAACGCCCTATACAGTTTTGCCGGGAAAGTCAATCAGCAATGTTGTGTTTCTGTATTATTTTTCTAAATCCGTGTTAATTCGGTTTTTAATGTGTTATAGTGGTAGAATATTAACCATTAATTATTCGTTGAGGTGCATTAGTGTGGAAAAGTGATACATTCTACAAAATGCGTGCTAAATTGGGTTTCCCGTCAAAACTCCCTAGGAAGTTTCAGTAAAGCGTCTACCACTTTACTGAATCGACTGACTTGACTAATTGACTACCCTGACTACTTATTTGGACTTTGACTAGACTTTGGACTTGACGATTTAGAAATAAGACAAAGAAATACCTCAAACGACAGACGAGGCAGTATGGTCTAAGACCTTAGCCTGTTCCATTTCGGGACGAATTAAACAAAAAAAAAAAAAAAAAAAGTAACGCCCTATAATTCGTGACATAACGTGACAGCTCAACTCGTACATTTTCACCTATAACTACGTTCTACTACAGTAACTATTCTATTCGAGCTTTCTAAAAGCCAAATCCATAGTATAGATAACAATCGTAAAGGAACGGTATAAATATCGTAAAATAACAAAGCTATGAATTCGTGTATTTTGCTCATGTATTATAGGGATTCCATAAATTTTAACGTTCCCGTTACCTTAATATCAGCTCTCATCTTTTGTGAAATGTTTTGAACTAAAAGTTGTGAAGTCAGTTTCAAACGGAAGCTACATTTATACGGGCAACTTCCACGAACTCATGCAACTTTGAAAGATTCGCAAACTATATAAATTACTGCAAAATATTCCAGTTTTCAAACTCCCAGTGTTATGAAGTAAAAAATTAGTGCACTTAAGAGTGATTTATCATTTTGTTGCGGTTTTTGTTGAATCCCTTAACCTAGTACTTGTAAAGGTTACCAACTTGAGTAATCCACAGGGATTACTCAAGTTAGTAACCTTTACAAGTTCTAGGTTATGGGTTTAAATAACAGTATTTATAAATGTTATCAACTTGAAATAGTAGTTACTTAAAAGTATAATCAACAAGTCTTAGATTGTTCGTTACGCATTTTTAAACTATAAAGATAAATGAACATGAATTACATCTCTCCTGAAAGTCGTTTCCCAGTATCGATATTATAAAACTGCCAAATGGTATTCTTATAAACGTTAAACCAACATCAAACCCGTTTTGATTGGTCCGAACAACAAAAATCAACTTATGATATCGTGACGCTTCATTTATCTATAGGTACTAATATAATAAGGAGGAAAAGTTTGTTTGTTCGTTTGCATTAAATAGGCTCCGAAGCTACTGCACCGATTTTGATGAATTTTGGCACAGATATAGAACAGACCACGCGGAAGGACATAGGCTACTTTTTATCGCGACAAATTGTACGGCTACCGCGGGATTTCCTTTTGTTACGCACGAAGTCGCGAGCAACATTCAGTAAAAGTAAACTGCAAGTGTAAGTTAATTACGAGAATTGGGCTTCTGGCTTAGCCTGGATTTGGATGTGGGCCTTCAAAAGGTAAGTGGGAAGTGAAGCCGATAGGAATGGAGTTATAGGAACCCCTCGCCACTGATAAGTGTGTTCGCTTACCGTTCTCGGAATCGAATAGGCAAGCGGACTGATTTTTTTTATTGCATTAATGAATAGTACTCTTAAATATGAGTAACTTCTCAGAAGAAACCGTATATCAAAAGTCAATATTTTCAAAGGTACAGCGATTTGTATACAAAATTTCGCGAGTCTTTATACCAAAAAAATTTTTTTTTTTTGCGAAATTGGTAAACAAAACCTACATCATTAGTTTACTCACACCATATACAAAAACATTCGTTATGTTACCATAACGAATGTTTTTGTACTTACGTATGAACTTAAACGCACAAATATCGGAGATATTTACAAATATATTCCTGCGGCCATATACTTCATATACTACTTCATACTACTTCATATACAAGTGACGTCATTTTTAGGTGGACTTTAGTATGGAGCGTTTTTAGGAGGCTCACGAAATTTTTTATACAAATCGCTGTACCTTTGAAAATATTGACTTTTGATATACGGTTTCTTCTGAGAAGTATTTAAGAGTATTTAAGAGTACTATTGATTTATGCAATAAAAAAAAATTGTCCGATTGCCTATTGATAGCGATCGTAACAACTACCCAGTCATTGTCTAATGTCTTCTGTCTGTAGTCGGCTAACTCGTTCATAAAGTCCTGATAAGATCTCGAGTTCTAATCTCTCCAAGATGGAATATAGGTCAAACAGTTCTTGAAGAAAATGTATACGGCGTGTGGTACAAATATTATGGAGTCATTTTCTAGAGCCCGAACCAAATCTCGCTTCGGCTTGACCTACAAATCATTATTACTATACACAATATTCTATAATGGTGTGCAGAATAAAATACTTGTACTTTTTTCATTCCAGCACAGTTAGAAAATATAATATGTTAGGTAATGTAGAGGCAGAGGAATAATTATTATTTATAGATAATAATTGTACAGTACGAGATGTTATATAATATAATTAATGTAATAAAATAAATTAATGTGAAACATATTAGATTTTGATATCCGGGAAATTGTAGATTTCTACATTACATGTTTGACAGGTCAAGTGCGAGTCGGACTTACGAATATTTATTGTATGAGAGCTCCACTTAAATAATATATTCTTTATAAAAATAATCTGTGAAATACATCATCAGTGAAAATGTCAACTATCTAGCTATCACGATTCATTAGATACAACCTAGTGATAGACAGACAGACGGACACACATCGTACTATTACTAAGTTTTCAAACTCCCTGTGTTGTGAAGTAGCTAGTCTCGTTTTTACCCTTTGGGTACAGAACCTTAAAACTAAACATGCCAGTTTTGCTATAGGTATGGTAATGTTAGGAAAGGCCTGAAATCTACACCGAAATCTTCTCCTATCTTAACAGGGATTCGATCGCGGATCAAGTAACGCTATCTTCAGACATCGAAGGGTTTCGTGGATACAAAACCTTCGCATTACGGAAAACTAATGTTATGCCTATCGAACCGGTCCGCTTTAGCCCCGTAACCATTAAAAACTTAGGCCTTTTCATCAGTTAATGGATGATTTATACAGTATTCTTCGAGCGAAGTAACCACTCTTGAAAAACTGTTGTGCCTGGGACAGTCGGTTTTTAAATGTCGTATGGTTGCCCAAGCACATACGTCATTCCCATAACACCGTCAGCCTAGTGCAGATGAATGACTGGTCAATACGTCTGGGGCAACCATGTGCGGGTTTCCTCACGATGTTTTCCTCCAACGTTAGAGTGTCCTATCCGTATAGTAACTTTCCGAAAATAGCGTTTTATTTGGAAATTAAAAAAAAATAAACATTTTCATTTCATTAATTTACCTACTTGAGATCTGAAAAAGTTTCATTGATACACACCACAATCTGGGAATCGAACCTGCACTCTCTCGAGTGCGAATCAAACGGTCTACCCACTAGCCCCGTAACCGTTATGATGTTGTGTGATATTATCAGGAAAACGATACCTACAAAAGGCACATTTTCTCTTAGAAAACAAATCTGTCTACCTGAAAAAATAATAATAATGTACTTATTGGATTGGATATTCTAAAGGAAATCACAACAGTATAAAAATACATGGAGTATTTAAACATCATATTTATTGCTTTGAATAAGTAGATTTCCAATCTCAGTTTTAATGGATCTTTTTATTCGCAGCAATCATTCAGAAATGAATGGATGGATGGATTCTGTCGAATTCACAAAACGGAGATGATAGATTTGATAAAAATTTGGATCTTCTGCCGAAATTGAACGACGTTTTTGATTACCGGCTCTTTAAGTATTTATTTATTGATATTTAATGACGTTGCGTGAAAAATACGGTGCGGTGCGCACACTGGCAACAAATTTTTTCCTTCCTCAACCATTTGCGTTCCTATTATCGACTTTAACGCACGCGAAATAGAGTAAACTTTTCCGCAAAATATGAGCGTATAGGAAAACAATGTTTAGCAGAAAAGTTATTTGAAGTATACATTTTTAGTCTGTGCTGTTATTACAGTAGCCACACACCACACTGTAGATCGTCCAATCGGCATGAATGACGCTGTATGCTTGACCCAATCTGCAGTTTATATTCTTATAACAGTTATACCAATCGACGACCATACACGGTCGGTCATACCAATACGATAGGCAGTATGGTGTAATATGGCTACCTCAACATGTTAAAATACAAAACATAAGTACTTATACGAGTATATTAGGTTCAATAACCGCCCGCGCCGTATTATGGAAGTGAGTTAAAAATAACATGTAGGTACCTACAGTATCGTCAAAGTTCTTGCTCAACCAGTTTCTAAATATTTTCCTTGCCCTAGGACGCCGTGAAAAGGTAGAAGAAAAGACGCCACGAAAGTGGCCGCAGCGACTGCGGACATATGTGCGCGTGCGACTTTCATTTTATGCCTGGTCGAGCGGTAACTTGTTCAATAGTAAAAATTGTGTATGTGGCCTTAATAATGAGGAAGACTGAATAAAAAATATTTTTCAGAATTTAATAATTATGTACTCGTCTTGATCTAAATAAATCTTGACATTTTCAGATTGAAATCTAATGTAGGTGCCGTATTTTTTATCGAGTGTACTTTCCGAACCCAAACGTGAGTAGTGCGCCCTAAAACAACAAGCCTAGGGCTAATAAAGGACAGGCTGAATATTCAAGTATAGAATGTTCCTCAGTCCGGTCACGATCTGTCTTTTGGCTTGAATATTCGAGACGTCTGAAGTACACGAATTTATGAAGCACATTTACGTTTTTACGCACGACACGAAAATAAAATTTCTGAGTAAATAAGATATTGAGCCGGCGCGTTCTGGAGTTGCAAAGGAATTTAAACAACAAATGAAGTACGTATGACAGGAGGACTTTTTTGGTAAAAGTAATCTAATTGCTGCATGGCAAGGCGTAATGCCCACTTGCTCAAGTCTGGGTTATAATCCTGAGTTAAAACATATTATCTTTTATATATATGAAGAAAGAGGGAGATAACAATATGATATTTAACCCAGTTTTAACTTTAAGTTAACCGTAAGTGGGCATTAGAAAACATTATTTTTAACCCCGGCGCAAAAAAGGGGGTGCTTAATAATATATGTCGGTGTTAAAAAACTGCCTGTCTCTGTCTGTCCGTGGCATCGTAGCTCCTAAATGTAATTTATCATCAATCATCATCATCAGCTCACTCACTGCTTGACAGTTTGGGGGTTACTTATTTTTGTGTGTTGTTTATTTAAATTTATTAATGTACTCGTATCGTACCGTAACCTATACGTTCTAGTGCACTAAGCATTTCCAAAAACTCACTAACCAACTACAACTATGAACTAACCTAACCTTAAGCCCTCGTATACACTAGAGTTTTTTGTGGTCGCGACAGAAAAAACTTCACTGCAAATAGAACTCAGAAAATCGAAGAGTCAAGTGTCAAATGTCAGATTTGTAACTCTACATGATTTTCAACTCTATTATAATAGAGCAGAGTTCTATTTACAGTTCAGTTTTTTTGGGTACATTGTGGGTACGAGGGCTAACGTTGCTAGGTAGTAAAACTTAGTAGTAAGCTAGGTTTAAAGCTACTTTGATAACAAAAATTTAGTCATTTGGGAATTATAATAAAGCTGGTAAGTATTTCGTTGGAGACACAATCGACGCATTAAATCTCCGGAACCCCTAGTTTTAGAGCGAAACTCCAGGCCGAGTTGTTCTAACTTTGTAGATTATCCCATCTTCGCCGTATCTTAAACACGTGAAACTTTTACATAGGCTTGTTTTATGAAGAGATTTTATTCACTGCGTTAATACGCTACTTAAAGTTTAGCCCATCGCTGGATGTCTCTGTCTGATCTTGGCAGAATAACTTGAGAGCTAAGATAAGTAGGTAGTCTTTTTGTATACGGCACGGGCGTAGCCAGGTTTTAGTTTCGGGGGGGGGGGGGGGGGGTTCAAGAAAATAAAACGACTACGGGGGGGGGGGGGAGGGGGGTAGTATCAAAGTTTTGATATAAGCTGTTGATTATTTTTCTAAAATAACTTCAAAAATCATCTTTCAGATAGGGTTAATGGGGCGGCAAAATATGTTAATTGACCTCGGGCGCAAAATTTCTAAATACGCCTCTGTATATTGGTCAGATCTCTGTATTATATATACCAGCCAGCCCATTTCGGGGGGGGTTTTAACCCCCTAAACCACCCCCCTGGCTACGCCCATGGTATACGGCCATTAGTGGCGTAAAACCTGAACAACGTCAACTTACATCAATTTTAATTAACCGAATTCCAAAAAAAGGAGGCGGTTATTAAGAGTGGACTTCGTTTTAATTTGGGTTATCTATGGGTCCGTTCGCACCGCGACTATATGTGGTACTACGGAGCGGCGCTACTGTTTTAAGATAGCTACTGAATATTGACTTTATTTACTACGCAATAAGATACATACATACATATAATCACGCCTTTTTCCCGTAAAGGGGTAGGCAGAGACCACTTTTTGCCACTTGCTACGATCCTTACATACTCGTTTCACTTCGTTCACTTTCATCCTTACTATCCATTCCTCCTCTTACATTCAACGTAGCCAAGCGGCTCTCCATGGTCCGCTTTTCGCCTCCGCGAGAAACGAGACGTGATAGGTGGCGAACCACATCGCCGCCATTTTGGATAATTAAATTATTTTTCTGATTATCCATTGCGTTTCCACGGATTGGTGGAGAGGGTAGGAATAGGGAAAAGGAAGGATAGGTGGTGTGGAAAGGAAGATTGGTAAGTTAGAGTGGGAAATAGGAAATGTAGGATATTACCGCCCAGGAGGACAAGGGATAGGACAGTAATAGCTAGGGAAGCCGGGGTCGCGTACCCGTATACTATACCACAACTACCGGACAGGTAAGTTGGGATGAGTATCCCATGACACTTATATAACATTATACACTGCACATGCGCTGTAACAGCGCGGTGAGACATGATATTTGAACTCTTGCAATGAAACGTGTATCTTCGTATATAAAAAATTAAGTTCAATTTTGAATAGCTATCTAAAAATACAGCCCTACGTCGCGTATCGTTTCGGTGGGAATTGACCCTTACACTCACTGCATAATATTATATGTTTCTAATATTAATATAATTATGCACTTTGTATTTTTCTAACAAAATGTTATGTTTCGCAATTAGTTAACAATTTGCATGAATGAATTAAGTAAGTTGAATGCATACAAGTATAGTGAAGATAACAACGAAATTTAATAAAAATCTATATATATCTTCTAAAATCTTGCAGTTTGTCGGCAGGTATTGCGCTCGTTTTATCTTCTAACATCTTAACATCTTAAAATTAAAATTCTTAACTCACCAGTCAGCAATAAGCGTTTGGAAACACTGACACTATGCATTTAACAGGTAAGTATACTGCTTACTAATTACCTTTTATATAGAACAACAATATTATTAGAAGAAAATATTATTTGGTATTATTATTTATTTGGTAACATTATCTTTTTCACATTATTTTTGAAAATTACATTAGTTAGTTTTTTTTTATATAGGTATCATGAATTACAGCTTTGTAAACCTTCCTAAGTACGGAAACTACACGAAACTATTTTCGACGGTCGAGTGAACAATATTTAGGGTGCGTAAAAGCCCAAATTTCTGCTGACCTCACTCTGGAAGTTCTTGAAAACATTAGGGCGGCGCGGGGCGGGCGCTAAAAGGGAAGGTAACGATAACATTTTGTACAAGCCGTAACTTTCTTACATTTTCTGCAAAGTTGTAGTTGATTTTCCTTACAGTTATATTATTTAGGACTTCGAAAAGATGATCGCGTAAGTTTCACTCACTAAAACTGACCTATGATTTTGTTTCTGTCTATAGGAAATCTCTGTTTGGTGTACTAGATGTTGTCCGCGACTTCGTGCGCGCAAAAGCTAATTTCACAGAAACCGTATATTTTTCCGAATTAAAAATGTAGCCTATGTCCTTCCTCGTGGTCTACTCTACATCTGTGCCAAATTTCATCACAATAGGTGCAGTAGTTTCAGAGATTTTATTCGATGCAAACAAACAAACAAACTTTTCCCCTTATTATATTATATAGTATAGATAGATATGTTATTATTAAACTTAACAGAAATGTATTGATTTTCTGCATTCTAAATTATTTAATTATAATTATTGTTACGGAAGTGTAAAATTTTTACTTCACTTTTAATTTTATTCTAGGATAATCCTAGTAGTATTTGAGTCTAGTAAACTGCAGTGAGCTTTCCAAAAAGCTTAATTTATTACGATGATGATGATCATGATGCCAATAATTATATTATCGGTTTCCATTCATCGCATAACAGATCTGTCGTAATCGATACACAAGCCTGTTAGTCCTAATGTAGCTAATTACGCTAAGCCCAGTGGAAGTTGTTGTAACAAACATGTAACAATAATTTATACAAATATATAAAAAGCATCTACTTCGATTAAGTCACGGGGTGTGCTCCGAGGAATTGTTCGGACTTACACCTGCTGTAACTTATCTCCACCGTTCCACGGGACAAAACTATCATCATCCCATCACCGTGATGAGTGGCAGTCCTCTATCGTGTGCTTTGACAGGGGTTGGAATGAACGGTTGCAAGCGGTATTTCCGGACCGTTACGACCTTCAAATCATCAAGAAAGGAGCATATTCATCTTTAAAAGGCGTTCGCCGCACTTCCGACTCCTCCGGTGTTGTCCATGGGCGACGGTAATCGCTTTCCATCAGGTGATCTGTCTGCTCGCCTCGCATTCATTTAAAAAAAAGATCAAAAGCTAATGCTAAACATCGGCAAAATCTGCGTGTCTGGAAAGACAATTTTCCATCTTGCAGTCTCGTTAGTGGTAGCTGATGATGAGGGTATTTATATCCATAGCCGAGGTGATGATAATGCTATTACTGAAGAATAACGAAAAATGAATACTGCGTTCACCATTTCTTTAGCCTTTATTCCATTTCCTCGTGAAACCACCAACTCGGGAAATAATTTAATTCCATTTTCTCGAGAGAATGTTATAAACTCGAGGTAAAAATTTTCTTATTCACATTCTCTCTGAATATCTCGATTACGCCTAGATTAAAGTGCTAATTTTAAATCAATCTTTTAATCTAAAGCTTTTTAAATTTAAGTTTTGCCATCTAGAGTCTTAATTTTTATGGCATATTTAAATTAAAAACATTAAATAACTTTAAGATGATGAATTAGAGCTAAAAGCACTCGATGTCAACTTTTATACGTAAAAAAGTAGATTAAAATCGGTTGATCCATTTGGGAGATACGATGCCTCGGTCAGACACACGGACACGTTAAAAGGTTAAAAAACAATAATAAACCTAAACAAAAAAAATGAATAATGCTATAAAAAGGAATAGCATCTTTATAATTGTCCTAATAGTATAAAGTTCGTATACTATTTCATAGTGGTCCTTTCCTAGAGCATGTTCTTTGTAGTCTTAAAGCCACAATTTTAAATTTCAAATCCTCATAAAACTAATATTTTATTAAGTACTAGCTGACCCGGCAAACTTTGTTCTACCTTAGAGGCAATAAATGAGCAGATTTTGGATTTCATTAAGTGCAAATTTTCATTAGGATATCTACCTATATATAATAAAAATAAATCAATTGTTTTAATGATTGTTAAAATGGGCCATGTATTTTGGTGCATGGGTTGCAATCTTCAGTAAAGCATCTTGTAATAGACGACATTTTTCGTTTTATTATCAGGCGCAAGAATAAATAACGCAGATGGTCTTCCGATCCGTGAATATGCCACATATAATTGACCAGGTGAAAAACATGGATTTTGTCTACAAAACTTCGTCACCTTCGAGTTTCCCTTTGAGTATCGTCACGTAAATCACATTATTTGTAAATTCCTATTAAATATTTACTAAATCCCCAAACATATTTTTCTGCGATAAATAGTAGCCAATGCTCTTCCTCGTAATCTACTCTATGTCTGTGACAATTTTCATGATGATCGTTTAAGTAGTTTTACGTAAAAGTGTAAATACAGTTGTCCACAGGAACCGTACATTTCCCGCGATCAAAAGTAGCCTATGTCCTTCCCAGTGGTCTACTTTATATCTGTACCAAATTTCATGATGATCGGTTAAGTAGTTTTTACGTAAAAGCGTAAATACAGTATTCCACGGGAACCGTACATTTTCTGCAATAAAAAGTAGCCTATGTCCTTTCCCGTGCTCTATTTTATATCTGTGCAAAATTTCATGATGATCGGTTAAGTAGTTTTTACGTAAAAGCGTAAATACAATATTCCACGGGAACCGTACATTTTCTGCAATAGAAAGTAGCCTATGTCCTTTCCCGTGCTCTACTTTATATCTGTACAAAATTTCATGATGATCGGGTAAGTAGTTACGTAAAAGCGTAAATACAGTATTCCACGGGAACCGTACATTTTTATGCAATAAAGAGTTACCTATGTTCTTCCTCGTAGTCTACTTTATATCCGTGCCAAATTTCATGATGATCGGTTAAGTAGTTTTTACGTAAAAGCGTAAATACAGTATTCCACGGGAACCGTACATTTTCTGCAATAAAAAGTAGCCTATGTCCTTTCCCGTGCTCTACTTTATATCTGTGCAAAATTTCATGATGATCGGTTAAGTAGTTTTGACGTAAAAGCGTAAATACAATATTCCACAGGAACCGTACATTTTCTGCAATAAAAAGTAGCCTATGTCCTTTCCCGTGCTCTACTTTATATTTGTGCAAAATTTCATGATGATCGGTTAAGTAGTTACGTAAAAGCGTAAATACAGTATTCCACGGGAACCGTACATTTTTATGCAATAAAGAGTAACCTATGTTCTTCCTCGTAGTCTATTTTATATCTGTGCCAAATCTCATGATGATCGGTTAAGTAGTTTTTACGTAAAAGCGTAAATACAGTATTCCACGGGAACCGTACATTTTCCCGCGATAAATAGTATCCTATGTCCTTTTCCTGGTTCTAAGCTACCTCCCTGCCAATTTTCAGCCAAATCGGTTCAGCCGTTCTTGAGTTATAAATAGTGTAACTAACACGACTTTCTTTTATATATATAGATGTGACTTTTCAAAAATATAATAAATTCAATCTAGAAAACTCCATTACAGTCCTTGGATGTTAAAATTTTCGTGGCAGCTTCAAGTGGTACACGATGATTGTTAAATCCTAGGACAAGTTTTAAGCGTCGTCTCAGCGCTAAGTGAGTTTTAAATTCGGAGCCTTGTGTACGGGAGGCTTATTTAAAGTTACTCGTAAAAGGTTATACGAATTATTCGTAGAGGTTCTGTGACTTACTCTAGAGACTAGAGGTTATACGAATCGGGTGCAAAACCTGTTTGTATCATAATCCTACTACTGCCGTCCTCAAACTAAAAGGCGGTTAAATGACACAAAGAGTTTCTGAGGTAGAGCTGAAAAACGTGGGATTATTTTGAAATTGATGCTAGTGATTGCAATTGTTAATGTTGTCTTAAATGTCTTATGACAACATCAACAATTGTTTATAGAAAATCACTAGCATGAAATTTCGAAATAATCCTGTGTTTTTTAGCTCTACCTCAGAAACGCTTTTTGTCATTTAACCGCCTTTTAGCTTGAGGACGGCAGACTACCTGACCCGGCGAACTTCGTACCGCCATGTTTTTAGACGTCTCTCAGTCTTCTGTCTCATTCGATCACTCAATTTTCGGATATTAATATTACCTATATTACTTTACCTATCCCCAAGACCTGGACATTTGATAACCGCAGTTTAAATTTGCATTTTGAACACAATAATTTCGTGAAAATTTTAATTACGTCACATTACACGAATGAAAGAATATAAAGTTAAAGCTTTCTAGAACGTTCTACGATATTGCAATTTGCAACACGAGCCACAATACCTAGTAATAACCTGAAACGTTAATACGAGGTGACAGCACACAAAAGTAGAAACTGTATGAGGAATTTAAATAGAACATTCCAGAGAGAAACAACGGCTCGGCCTGATTTCTGTCGACTATACCAGAGCAAAACGTGCAATTAAACTTGCGTGGGTCAGAATCGATACGAAACACATTCTATTTCAAGTGATTACTTGCAAAACCTTTCAATTAATGCACCTACTTTAATTATCGTCTTTTTATCACTCAAAGGTTGGCCGGTAGAGACAATCACTAGAGAGAGACACGAGGCATGGAGCCCTCTTTTGTGCGAGTTGCAGTAATATATTTATTTATTTACAAGCTTTCGCCCGCGACTTCGTCTGCGTGGCGTTCAGTTTCCATACAAAATTTTAACCCCTTTTTTACCTGGCGAAGAAGAACCGGCCGGCGTAAGAAACTCGCGCGTAACCTTGTAGTAAAGAGATGGGACTATTATTTCCTGTCTTCGCAGAAACCAAAGATTTTAACAACAATAATAATAAGTAGCTTATAATTTTATTATGAAATCATTTCTGGTACATTTCCTTTGACAAAAGCTAAAGTTCCGAGTACCTACTTAAGTTTCTCCCCTTGTAAACTTCAACTCACAGCTATTAACCCAAACAGGAATCTCGATTCACCGATAATTGAATAATTTAAGCTTTTAAAGTCAAAGTTCAAAATGAACATAAAAATGTATGTAATATCAAGTTTTTATAACGGCGACTTTTTTTTTCTTGAAATGTTTCACAGTTTAAGGTGCGCTTACATAGGCAACAAAAATTTATTAATTATGAGTAATTATGGTCGATTGCAAGTGACGAATTTGAGAAAATCTTTTGCAACTACAATACTGAGCGATAAAGAACAAGCTCAAAGAAACTAACATTCATACACAAGCAATTCATTTGATAAAAAAAAAAAACGGCAATTCGAATCAGCGACATTGAGCAATATGGAATATATGGAGCAACTAGAAGCGAGATCGCCGAAACATTTGCCGATTTTTTTTTAAATTGTTCCACAGATTGCTCCATGTTGCCGGGGCACTAATGCCCAAAATATTGCCCATATAAATGCACCTTAACACGTTAATTTGTGTAAATTTTTATTATGATCTCAAATGTGACTAGGACTGACTATGCATGGAAACGAAAACTATTTATAGAAACGAAAACATTTGACGCTAAAATAATTCGGTTAAATAGTGCTTAAATTTATCCACAATCATATATTTTCTCTATGAAATTCAATTTTAAATTCACGCAAGGAGATAATGAAAACTCTTACATTATAATTAAAACGCTGTATTTGAAACGTACAGAATTAATTTTAAAAGGCACTCACAAAGCAAATTCTCTTACAAAGTAAATATGCACGATTATTTACCCCACAGAGGGGTTAGTTCAAACATTCTCGTTTGTAGAGCGGTAATAATGTGAGCTGAGCATCTAGGTGTTGGAACTGGTTCACGCCGGTTATCCCATGTTTTTTACAAGGTGACCCAAATTTTGCATGGATTTAATGTAAATATAATAGTTATAAAACTAGAACCTACTACTTTAAATTAGATATAGAGAAGCAAAAATTCCTCTTTACTCGACTATGGCGAAGCCAAAATAATAGAATAGAAAATCTTTATTTACAAAAATATGATACAGTAGGATGGTATAATATTTATTGTCACACATATTCTGTCGAATTAATCATATTATCCAAAAGAAAGGGTAACGATTTTGGCAGTTGTAGCGCCTAAATTACTGATTCATGGAAATAAATGATTCTGAACCACTATTTTAATTTGTGACACTTGATGACTGATACGTCACATTCATTTGACGTAATTTTTATACACTTTGTTTTGCTTGTGTCATAGATATTTAATTTAATATTAAAATAGTTATCACTGGCTTGTGTATATGTGAAAATATTGTAATGACTATAGTGATTTTATTATTTTACTTAATATATTTATAATGAATTTAATGTAAAAATTGAGAACATTTCCACGCCCAATGGGTAGAAATTGTGACCAATAATTATTGTACCTAATGTAACATCTTTGTACCAATTTCATGGAAATAAATGATTCTGATTCTGATCCGATTTTAATAAATGAGGTATCCATAGGATCGTATTAATATTCCGGGCAACATAAGCTATTTAATTTACGTAGTATCTATGTAGCCGGATTAAAGTTTTTATAAAAATATATAATATACCTTGTTATTAATTTTAAAGACAATTGATAGAATAATTAAAAATAGATTTTATAATTTCACGAAATAAGCTTATGTTAGGTACTGCTATAGATTAATACATTTAAAACTACATTTACGGATTATTCTTTGATCGATTTTCCCCATGCCAATAAAAACGCGGTTAATTACTATTTTGCCGTAATTGTATATGTACGCGGTACAACACCAAATAAGAATAAATATAGTTTCAAAAAACTAAAAAAAACACGCTTTTAAAGAATATCGAACTAAAAAGTTGAAAATAATTTAAAAAATTTAAAAAATAAACTTAAAACAGTTTATATAAAAAATACTAGTATAATTGAGGGAAAAGCGTGGGTATACGAAAATTATGGCACAAAGCACCCACGCTTTTCCCTCAATTATACTAGTATTTTTATATACTACTGTTTTAAGTTTATTTTTAAAAATTTAAAAATTATTTTCAACTCAAAAGTTGAAAATAATTTTATTTCGATATTCTTTAAAAGCATGTTTTTTTAGTTTTTTTTTAACTATATTTATTTTCAACTTTTTAGTTCGATATTCTTTAAAAGCGTGTTTTAAAGCTACCAGAGCCGAGGAAGGCAGCAGGCGCGCAAGAGAGAGTTAAAAGCGTGTTAAAAACTAAACGAAACGAGGTTGCGCTTCTGTTTAGTTGCTTTGTAGGTGAGTATATATTCCAAGTAATTACTCAGTTCTGTGGGTGTAAGAATAGAATATTAAAATAACGACGACCTCTGTGGCTCAGTTGGTTGAGTGTGTTGGTGCTCAAGCCGGAGGTCGCGGGTTCAAATCCCGCCGAAGGAACAAAAAGTTTTTCTGTGTTCCTGGGTCATGGATGTGTATGAAATATGTGTATAATATAATAAAAATCTTAAATATGTGTATAGTATAAAAGTATTAAATATATTTCCGTGGTCTGGTACCCGTAACACAAGTTCTTCGAGAACTTACCACGGGATCAGATTGACGTGGTGTGAAGCGTCCATAGATATTATTTATTTATTTATTTATTATTTAAAAACCGCGGACATTTATTTATTTTCCTGGCCATCAGTATGCAACATTGAGCGGAAGCACGCTCACTTTGCATGAAATTAAAATTGCATGCCACGTGTATGAAAATATGGAAATTTAGTTTGAAAAATAACGCCTGCACAAATTATTAGGTACGTTTTTACTTTAACTAAATTTACAAACTTTTATAATTAAAGCTATAATATAGTAATTATAACTTTTTTAATTATGGTGTGATTTGGATTTAGACCAATTCGTGAGTAGTGAAAACTTTTCCACCTCCATTTTTTTATATGATTCTACTGGTTATATTACAAAATAAAATAAAACAGAAGATATTATTAATTTATTTCAGGCTTCTGAGACCTATAATCAATGTTACAAGCCTTGAATCAATATTGAGCATGGGTCCATCATAGGTGAAAAACCAATATGTACCTATTAAATAATCCACCAATCGAGCTTCAAACCCGTAAATGTTTGACAAACCGCTCAAACTACTCTACGGGTTTAGGGGGTTCAAATTTTAAAATATTCTCTAGTAATATTACAATCTAACTGTTTTTATAATTTTACGGTGACATATATATACTAGTTACTACACAATGATGCTAGTTTCGCTGCCATGCAATTTCACTCGCAATAATTTACCTGTGTCATATTACTTTTACAACAACACAGCAATATGAATGCCACTTTGTCGGCAGTCAGCTTTATATTTATGATTGTTTTTGTTGTTTTCCTACCTCTACGACCCCCGTATATATTATAGTGGAATAATAAAGAAGTTTGTACCTTTTCCCCGTAAGCGTGGGTTATATTTTCGAACACATACCTATACAGTAGTACCTCCGTAATACGTATGCTGTACCAGAAGACGGGAAGTATATTTAATACTTTTATACTATACATATTATATTTAAGATTTTTATTATATTTATATTATACACATATTTAATACACATTCATGACCCAAGAACACGGAAAAACTTTGTTCCTTCCGCGGGATTCGAACCCGCGATCCCAGGCTTGAGCACCAACACGCTCAACCACTGAGCCACAGCTGTGGTCGTCCAATAAATAGGATGTGTTATAAGATTGATCTCATTGGTTATGATAATAGATAGATAGTAATTATAAAATACCACCAGCGGTGAATTGACGAAAAACGATGATTTACCTATGTAACTAGAACTTTCAACTTCTATGAGATTTTCCAATTAATAGTACCTACCTAGCTCATCGTCATCGTATTATACTATGTCGCCCGAAGTAAAGGTTATTTACCTCTTTTACGAAAATGCAAACGGAAGAGTATGAAATTTAAACAGTTAAAGTGGAGGAAGGTTTTCAAAAAGCTAATATATTTTTAAACAATGCTCAGAATTCAATCTTCCTTTCACATGTCATACGCAAAATTAACATAATATTTTTATTGGTTATCGAAGAGGCAGACGACCGCCCGTTCGTTCGTCCTTCTGTCTGTCACCAGGATATACGTCGTGAATGTGGACAGTTGGCTTTTCACAGCCGATGTATTTCTGTTGCCGATATACTCGTAATAACAAATACTAAAACCTTAATATATTAAATATTAAAGTGGGGCTGAAATACAACAAACTTAATATTTTTTGCCGTTTTCTACGGAACCCCTTGTGCGCGAGTCCGACTCGGCTGGTTTATTTAAAGTCAGGTTATAGAAGGCACAGCTAATATAGGTTCAGTTCATTGACACGAGAGCAGACTCCATAGCGGCTGATAATGGAATTAGCGCAGGACACGCGATCGGGCGTGCCCGCCGCCCGCTTGGTGCTCCCTCAATAGGATTACTCTCGCGGATCTGAGCAGGTGACCCCATTTTATTTATAGCTTCCACACGGAAGCGACGGTGGTCATCTTGGAAAGGAGTTTAGTGTGAGAAGAGCTAGCGTGGATTTCCTTTAGTACCTACTACCTACCGAAGCAACTATTATATCTTACAACACGGGCACATATTATATCACGAACACTTACACACCTCATGTTCAATAACACGAACCCTAGTGGAACTAGGTGGACTTATTATCGTAGGGCTAGGGATCTAAACAGACACACACACTATGCACCACATAGTACTACACACCGCACACGAACACTATACACCACACACCAAACTGGGATCCGCGCTCATCCAACTACATAACATGTATTTCTCTCTGTCTGTTATTAACTAAATGTTTGTAAATATAATACTGATAAAGACTGTAATATGTGTTCTGAATAAATAAAAAAAGGAGTCTATGGACTTTGGAATGTCGATACTGCTCATGAAGTCCTGCATTAATACAGTTACAATCTAGTCTCGATATGTTAAAACTGCTTAATGTTTACGTATATTAAATTAACAGCAAACAATCAGAATTGCATAAAAACTTATTCCATTCCATCCTATTATTCATATACTAGCGACCCGCCCCGGCTTCGCACGGGTACAATACTGATACTAATACTACAGATCTGTAGTATCTATAATAAAATGTCTTTAAACCTCTAACAAAACGGGTGAAATTTAGTCAAAACAAACAGACACAAATTAATATAGGTACCTACTAATAGTTAATGAAATAAGTAAGTGGGTATACTTTTATCGTATGAAATACCTACACTTTTCAGAACTAACAATACAACAATCATTATATAAATAGTTACTCAAGTATCTATCCATCATAGTTACAACGAACACAAAACAAAAAATTTATTCATAGATCTAAACTCGCACGCCTTGGCGACGACGCGACGCCCACTTCGCAACGGGCCGTGCAGCAGAAATCGTAATATTTTAATTTCGCCATAACTTCAAAACCAAACATCCAATTTTAATCATTAAAAGACCAAATATTATCTACATAAACTGTACTTAGTGATGAAATAATTTATTTTGATAAGGATTAATAGCATGAGTAAAATAAACGCGTTTAAATGTAGTCCAAAAAAAATTCAAGATTTCTAAATAAAAAAATGGTTGTTGTGCCTCACTCGACATAGATAGGTATAGTGTGTCGCGGACTTTTTTGTAGATATTTATAAGATCTACAATTAATTTGAACATTTTATGGTTCTATCTTTTATAGTTTAGGCAGCGTACGCAAAATAAGTAACTTTTCTGGTTGATTTTTTACACCTTGTGTCCGATAACATTATTCCTTCTTTAACTTTAATGTACTTACTAGCGAAAGATTTCAAATTAATATTAATAATGTAGGGTTTTCTATGTGTCTACTCTGCTATAAAGTTGCAGGCATGGCACACTAAGAAAAGAAAACTAGTTCAACGATCCTTTTATTCCCATCCATAAAACACGGCATATTTTCTCTCAGCATTTTCCTGTAGCCCCATCAAATTATATAGCAACATAAGCTAATAAACTTTATCATAAAAGCTATATAATATGTCATATAGAATGACATAAAAATTCACTCCGCTTTTTATAAGCCTGATCCTCTAAATGCCCCGAGTGTGGATTGAACTTTAAATACCGACGCCGAAGATTATGTAAATTGGGAGAGAAAATGGGTGAGATTTAAAACTGGGAATTTTCTAGAATTTGCGGCATCGGTATCAATAGTTCTGTTTCAATGGAGTTTCTCGCTGGGTTTGGTAAAGTTGCAATTACCTACAGACGTAACGGCAATGCGAATACTAAATTGGAAGAATTTTCTCAATATTTACGGAAAATGAATAGTCCGAAATGAATTGTGAAAGACTTTCACATAGGTTTTAACTGACGATCTTTAAAGACCAAGCCAATTGTTAAAGAAGTTTTAATATTTCAAATTGATATAGAATTGGTAAACTCTTTATTTTCGTTCTCATCGTAATCTTACTAATCTTATAAATGTGAAAGTTTGTGAGGATGTATGGATGGATGGATGTATGGATGGATGGAGGTATGGTTGGATGTTTGCTCCTCTTTGACGCAAAAACTATTTCGATGAAATTTAGTATGGTATAGT
This sequence comes from Glaucopsyche alexis, assembly GCA_905404095.1. NCBI lineage: Eukaryota > Metazoa > Arthropoda > Insecta > Lepidoptera > Lycaenidae > Glaucopsyche > Glaucopsyche alexis. The sequence continues at coordinate 24,689,400 of FR990053.1, read as the reverse complement.
AGTTTAGGCTCTAGATTAAAACATAGGCTACTTTTCATCCCGGAAAGTATTTCCGCGGGATACCCAATTCTATATTTACGCGGGTGAAGCAGCGGGAAACAGCTAGTAACACAATATTGTAACAATAATTACATAACTATGGGAACTGTACAAACAGACGGTCTTTCAGCTGCTTACAGCATTTTCTGTCAGATAACCTAAGAATGTTACGAGCGAAAAAGCCTCTATTAGCCAACTATTAGCTAAGCTAGTTGCGTCACGAGATGATTATTCTCTAGAAAACGGAGACGTTTACAGCGTGTCTTATGTGTAAGCGTCAGTTCATTCCGAGCACAGAACACATCTAGTATATATCTGTATAATCTATGGAACACATAATACACGGCGCGCGGCGCAGCATTCTAAAATAGCGATAAAAATTGAACTTAATTTAACTAGCAGACGAATACTGAAACGCTAATCAAAATTGAGAGCCCACCTATTCACAGGCTGTCGCTGTCTCTATTAGTCGAAACGACAAGGACAGCCTGTGAGTTGAGCGTCACTTAATTTAACTATCGTCCCAGTATTCGGCCGTAAACAAGATAAGAAAGCTGTACCGAGCTGTGTAGTGTGTCGTCGCTCTTGCAATGAAAAGTGTATCTTCTTATGTAGAGAATAAAGTTTAATTTTGAATCGCTATCCTAAATCCAAAAATATTATTAAAAAAACAAAATCGATTACCAAATTGCTCCATTTTTCTAGGATGTGGTGGATTTAAGTAGGACATTCAATTACTGCTTAATCTATTCTCTACGGCATAATAAACGTTAGAAAGACCGATTTCCGGGCATACCTAACTAGCTACTAGCTACAAAGACAGCCTCATATATTCGCCGTCCCACATTCCCTCGGAGACCCCATTCCGAAACTGTCCGGGAAATTGGTTGATACATAAAACGATATAAAATATACGCAACTTTATTGAAAAACCCCGTTTAAGCCCCCATATTATGAGGCTTAAAGGATTTCAAAGGGTTTAATCAAAATGTAAATTAAAAATGTTTATATATATATTGGTAAATCTGCGAAATATATTTAGTGTTTATTTTTATTTATTTTGGATTTATCCTTACCTTATCAACTTTATAAAATAAATAAATAAAAATTTTTTCATTGAACACATCAACTTTATCAAGTTTTAGACTGCATTAGGACGGTCCGTTTCAATAAGACAATATGGCTAGTACCTACCTACTTTTTACTTTGAGCTTGAGAGGCATCATTTGGATATAGCGTCAGTTCACACAGAGACGCGACACTCTGCTTTTTCAATATAGCGATTCAAAATTGATAATCATAAAAATAATTTAATTGTCCAAAATGGCGGCGATGTGTGGACCCATCACATCTCGAAAAGTGGCCCATGCAGAGCCGCTTTGCTACGTTGAATGAAAGAGCAGGAATGGATGGTAGGAATGAAAGTGGACGAGGCGAAACAAGTATGTAAGGATCGTAGCAAGAGGAAAAAAGTGGTCTTTGCTTACCCCTACGGGAAAGAGGCGTGATTATACAGGATGTCCCAGAAGTCGACGTCGTCCCTTCGAACGCCGATAGACCAGCTCATGACTCACCAGAATATCGTAATATGACCTTAGTAAAAATTCTTATTGAGGTGAGGTGATTCTTCATGAGGTGTAATTTTTAAGAAATTATAAAAAGTGCCAATATCTCGAAAACTAAAGATTTTTTACTAAGGTCATATTACATTATATTCTAGTGAGTCATGAGCTGGGCGCCTAGACAAATTACCTTCGTTAAAATTCGGAAAGATCTGTCGTATCGACTTCTCTTTTGAGATCACGACATTTTGTGCCTAGCCAAACACATACTGTTGTTCGAATCGCAACAACGAATTGCTCAAACGTTAGTTGTTTATGATTTCAAGAATTTAGCCGTCAGTTGTGAAGTTGTCAAATGTCATATATTTTTTTTTAATTATTGATGGCGTTACGGCATAAAACTATTTGTCAGTGTCAAGTTAAAAAGGCAGACAACTAGATTTAATGTAGGTACCTATATGATTTCAACACCGTATTATTTTCAAGTCTAATGTCTAGTCAAAGTTCAAAATACAAATAGTCAGTGCAAGTCAGTCGATTCAGTAAAACGGTACCTAGAAGTTTTATTGAAAGTTCCTAGAGTGTTTTGTATAAAATGGAATCAAATTTCAAGTGTAGAAATTTACAATAAGAATAAAGTAGGTACTTATTTAACAAGGCCGATTATTACGGTTGTAAGGCTGGAACTTCAATATGCACCGAAATCCGAAACACCGGGAAAAATTCAGAGGATTATAAATTAGACACACAATAATTATTGGTTAACTGTTTATCTATTGTATGACTCCAGAGTTCTATTTTGAATAATTATTATATTATATAATACATTATTTAATTAATTATCTTCTAGTTTTCATTGATAATACAGATTTTATACAGATTTCTTGCCAAATGGTCATAGGACACACATTATAAACAGATTTTAAGAGATTACACTAAAGACCATACTCACGGTGCGTCCAGCAAATCCAGCACCGGTACTATTATGAATTTTAATATTATCCGGTGTTCAGCATAAAATATGTGTACAGTCTGACAAGGATCTTTTGGCACGTGGACAAAATCAGAACTAACATTGCCGTCTTGTAAAATGTCACTTTTAGTATTATATTATATTGTTTTGTAGTTGCGACACTTACCTTTTGGCACGTGGATAAAATCAGTAATAGCATCGCCGTCTTGTAAAATTTCACTTTTAGTAATAAGTATTGTTCTTATTTGCGACACTCACGCCCCCATCTAAGTGCCAAAAGATCCTTGTCCGACTGTAATGGCGTATCTATTGCCTTGCAAATGATACCATCTAATAAAAAAGAAGGAAAAGGTTTTAATGTAAACTGCATTTTTATTTAGTATTAAATGACTATTTCTAACTTTTTTAATTAGAATATGATATAGTTATAAACATTTGTTAAAATAATAATAAAGTACACTCGTTATATCTAAGATTTTTCAAGTCACTTTTTAAAAATACCAACATTTTTCTGGTTGGCAACATGCAAGAACGAGACACACGGCCTCCCTTCTGGCTATCTCGCTCGGCTCGGATTTGCCTCTATGATACGTGCATTGTGAAATACACTCTATTACCAAGGCAATACAGTTCTTTTTAGCAATTACAAAATACGGAGTCTTCTATCCTTAGGACTATATCCATGTCCTTGTAACACTTTAAACTGGCCAGAAGAAGATGAAGAAGAAGAAGATGAAGTACAATAATTTTTGTTTGTTATCAAAATAACAATTTACCTAACTTAGGTCTTGATGCCGATCCGTCCGATGATGGATGATTTATACAGTATTCTCCGAGCGAAGTAACCACTCGTGAAATACTGTAGTGCCTGGGACAGTTGGTTTTTAAATATCGTATGATTGCCCAAGCACATACGGCATTCTCACAACATAGCCAGCCTAGTCCAGAGGAATGACTAGTCAATACGTCTGGGGCCAACTATGTGCGGGTTTCCTCACGATGTTTTCCTTCACCGTTAGAGCGTCCGTATAATGTACTTGAGATCTGCTGGCCGATTCTGTATAGAGGTGAAAATTCCGGAAAGTTTCCGAAATTTTGGAAATTTTCGGGAAAGTTTCAGGAAGTTTACTTGAAAACTTCCTGAATATTTCCCCATGAGGAAGTTTTCAAAACTGATCATTAATCTATTAAAAATAGTTGTTTTAAATGTAAATTACACTAATATTAGATAGTTTTTAAAGTTTAGATTCAATTGAACACAATAAGCACGAACCTTGACTTAACGCCATCTATTGACACCAACATGTAGGTATTTGGTTATTATTTATTTATTTATTTATTTTATTTATTTATTTAAAGTTAATTAAAACGGGTGACCCCAATTACATCAATTAACTAATAACTAAGTTCTTACACAAAAATAATAAAAAATAAAAAAAATTACAATAACATTAATATCACCAACAAACAAAATAACAAAACAACTTACAAAAGAAAATACAATTACATTTATTAACTAACTATAGAAGATACTCTTTCATACTTTCCCTCACAAAATTTCAAGCACACTTTCTTCACATCCATCCACTTATCAGCAAACACATCACATTCGGGATTGGCGGACAGAAGGGCGTTGAGCAAGTCTAACGCACGGTACAGTGGGGACTCAGCTCTTGCGACAGAACGACATGCTGGCAGTGCGAATAGTTTGGGCCGACGACTAGGACGGTGTCTTAGGAAGTTGTCGGGCACATACAAGCGGCAGATCAGAGTGTGAAGTTCCGGACAATCTATAACACCGCGAAGTACTTTTATAATTTTAATATTAAGTCTACACCTCTCCGGACCTCCAGGGAGTTGTATTCCAAAGCACCTAAAAGATAGCCCGTTGGATACATATAGGGATAAAATCCATATACTCGTTTGTACAAAAACCTAAGAAAAGTCTTTTGTATTTTTTCGAGCAACAGTATTGAGGTAGTTGTGTGAGGGCTCCAGATACACGCATCTGTTTCCAATTTACTGCGTACCAGTGCGTTGTATAGTAGTTTTATTACATAGGGATTTTTAAAGTCTCTAACATTGCGCAGAACAAACCCTAGACGTTTAAAGCTATCCTCAGCAACGGTGCAAATATGGTCTTTAAATGTAAGAGCTTTATCGAAGTATACCCCTAAGTCCTTTACATTATGAACCCGGGAAATAGGATGTCCGTCCATGGAGTAATTAAATACAATTGGACGCAACTTCCGCCCATACGTCATTACACTGCACTTACTCATATTATTTATGGTAAGTTATGTTTTATAAGGTCGTATTAAGTCTATGTTTTCTTTTTATTTAAAATTTAACTTATTGATCGTATAGTTCAGTGTACCTACCGTGCCTATGTCTCGCAGCGATTCAGTACGCGATTTCAATTTTTAAATACCTACACTATCGCTTTATCTTCTTATTATCTTCTATTATACGAGTATAAAGTAACAACGCCTGACTGATTCATCAACGCCGAAGCAAAACTACTGAAGCTAGAAACGTAAATTTTTGACCGTGGCTTCCTTTTGTGACGTGTAGGTCCACTCAGAAGGAATTTTGCGAATTCATCCCTTAAAGGGGTAAAAAGGGGTATCAACGTTTGTATGTAACTTTTTTGTTTGTAATCAGATCTGTTTGGAATTTCGTGATGTTGTTCTTTGGCATGATTTACTAAAACTCTAATTAAATATTTTCGAAAACTCGATCTTTTAAGGGGTAAAAAGGGGTACTAAACTTTGTATGGGGAAAAAATATTAAATGAGCGTTTAGGCTTGGAACTTTGTAAATGGAGTCTATTAAATATGTAAATTATATATGTAAATTTTGACCGTGGCTTCCTTTTGTGACGTATAGATCCCCTAAGAAGGGATTTTGCGAAATTCATCCCCTAAAGGTATATAAACGTTTATATGTAACTTTTTTGTTTGTGGTCAGATCTCTTTGAAATTTCGTAAGATTGTTCTTTGACATGATTACCTAAAACTATAATTCAATATTTTCTAAAGTTCGATTTTTTAAGGGCTAAAAAGGGGTACTATACTCTGTATGGGGAAAACATATTAAATAAGCGTTTCAGCTTGAAACTTTGTAAGCGTAGTCTTAAAGAAAATAAATAAACATGTGTTTCATGATTTTTCGATATTCAATCCCCAAAGGGTATGAATGAAATTTTTTTCATCAACGTCGAGGCAAAACTACTGAAGATAGAAACGTAATATTTGGACCATGGCTTCCTTTGGCAGGGATTTTTGCGAAATTCACCCCCAAAAGGGGTAAAAGACCCCTGAGACCCCTTCTCAACATTTGTATGTAACTTTTTTGTTTGTGGTCTGATCTGTTTGGGATTTGGTGATATTGCTCTTTGGCATGATTTACTAAGACTAATTCAAAATTTTCTAAAATTCAATGTTTTTAGGGGTAAAAAGGGGTACTAAACTCTGTATGGGTAAGTTTTTGGAATGAGGCTTGGAACTTTGTCAATGTAGTCCTTAAAGAAAATAATTAGCACACGTTTCATAATATTTCGATATTCAACCCCTAATGGGATGAACGGGTGTATGAATGTTTTTTTTTTTGAGTCAGACTCATACTTGACCATTTTAGTATACCTATGTGTTCTAGATTTTTGGAATGGTCTCTTTAAGCTCTTTATTTTGATACCAAACACCTTCTGCAGTCAGGAAATAATATACATAGACAGCCAAAATCATTATCCTTCCTTTTGCCTTCGCCGTAGTCGGGTAAAAAGGGTTTCGTTTCCATTTACTAATTCTATGCAAACGAAGTTGCGGGCACCAGCTAGTAGTTAATAAAACAGTTTATAATAAAATTATTGACTACATGAACTCACTCGTATATCTGGTTAAATTTGTCTTCATAATGAAATTATGTTATTTACTAAAATGATATACATAAATAATTATTTACTGAAATTATAATATAAAGCTATATTCTAAGGGTGAAATTGAAATCATTCGACAAACTTAGAGGGTGTGTTCACACAATGAAACTGTCAGACGTAAAAAGGACGTAAAACAAAATATACCTAGTTACAACTTTTCATACTAAAGTCAATCAAGTGATCTGATCTAATCTGAATAGTAATTTATTATCATTATTAGTCGTGACGAGTCGGGGGTCGACGTAAAGACAAAATTTTTGGTGACGAATCGAAGGAGTGACGAGTCGGGGGTAACTCTTGTATGGAGAGACACATTTTTATTTAATTTTTCCTTCGGTAAATTGTTTAGATTTTAGGTACAATCATCCCTGGTAAGTTATATTATATAATATTATTCATAAATATTCTAAAAGTCATATATTTTGAAAACTTCCAAATTTGGAAATTTTCAGGAAGTTTTCAGGAAGTATTCCTTAGAAAAGGAAACTTTCCGGGGAATTTTCATCTCTAATTCTGTATCGTTATACATAAAAGTTGGCTTCAAGGCTTCATACTGGTGGAGATAAGAAAAAAAGAAGAAACATACTCACATACTTTTATATTTATAATATTAGTAGGATCTTTGACTACTTAAATATTATCATTACCTTATACATAAGTAAAATGCGTTTTAAATCTTTATAATTTGTAGGAATTGTAGGTATACAATAATGTTGTTTATACAGTTTATAGTGAGCATTGGCGTAGGGTTTATAACTCCATTCCTATCGGCTTCCCTTGTCACATACCTTTTGCAAACCTTCATAGAAATCCCTACCTATGATACAGGTTCCGGCTTCCCTTTGAAGGAGAAGCAGCCTTCACCACTGATAGTGAGAAGTGATATAAATAATCATAATTTAATTAATGTATCAAAACCGCTACCAACCTAAGTTAATTTGTATTCATTCTGTGACAGGTTTTAACTAGTGCGTGTAAATAATAACTATTATTAGCTGTGTTGATTTTTAAATTGTATAATGTTATTATTGGTAATGTGACTTGAGATAAAACTGATTATTTAAAGAAATATCTGCATTATGTAATTCCTTTGCAAGAAATAAAAGTATTTTTACATTCTAAGTTTATTTTCTTACTAAAACCATGTAAAACTTACTTAAAAAAGTAAAATAAAATGTAGATACTCTTGTATTGTTATTATTTAATCAATCCTAATACGGACACTTGATACGGCACAATAACTTTATTAGAGGAATAATTGAAGGGATGGTAGTAGAAAACGTGGAAGGCCGAGAACTTTTATGGACAGGTGTAGGCGAATGTGATGGTCGTGTCGTATCAGGAGGTCAAGAGAACGCCCGGAGTGCAGAGAGGAATGAAGAAAGCATCACTGACAAGAGCAAAGCTCTTAAATTAGAATGAATGAATAATTCTAGCAAGACAATGCTTATAACAAATTCAAAGTGTTATGGCCGCATTGTAATATTTTGTCTACAATATGTGGTAAGCAATAAATAAGTAAACCTAATAAGGTTTACTTATTTATTGCAATAGTACCCTGTACAGTCAAGGTACTTTAATTACAAGTGTAGTTTAACGTTATAGTTCTGTAAAATTGTAAAGACTATTTCAATTATTTAGTCACAAATATATTATAGAGATTAAATATTAAGTATTTAATTGGTTAACACTACTTGACTGTTTATAATAGGTGTATAATAGCATAGATATATAATATTAAATTTGTAATAATTAATCAAAGTATAATAGCAAATATTTCAAAACTTTTATGAGGTGTTTGTGTCCTTCTAACCCATTTATAAGGCGAAGGTGTTGAGCATCGATGACAATAAAATATCATTACATTGAAAAACTTATAAATTTTAACTACTAAATACAAATCTTTATTTCTAAGGAAGTTTCAGAGAAACTTGCTTAATTATGAACTCCATTTGTTACCTACTATAATTTAGGTACCTACTATACACCTAAAGATTGCTTTCAGCTGATATAGTAACGTGTAAAGATTACAAACTGCAAGTAAGCTACAAATTAAGAAATTTATATTTTAACAAAGTGTTGAATTATACTTGAATACAATGAATTACATATTAGGTATTGACTATAATTGTGATTTATTGAATACTTTAGATTGAATCCTTTTGACTTTATGCAATATAGACTACTAGCAAAAGGTGTTGTATAGACCCTTTAGGCAACTTTAGGCAAATCATTATTATTTACAAATAACAGCTGATCAATAAAAATCCGCCATATTGTTCGTTGAGGCGATAAAGGTAGCCCCCTGGGTATCTTTATCGTTAGGTCGATAAAGATAAAGATCACGATCTACTAAATGTCACTTACGGCCGCTTGTCTAGGCATTGTATGGAGAAACACGTTAGAGCAATTCGTTATATGAGTGCATCGTTAGCGTATTCGTTCAAAGTGGCTGCTTGGCTACCAATTTTTTTAACGATACGACTGAATATGTCATTTAACGCACGCTTATGTCAATCCCATACATTTTTTATTCACGAAGTTCGCCGTCGATATTATTTAATGCATCTTGTCTAGCCCTCCTGGTCTATCAGCCTTCGAAGGGACGACGTCGACTTTTGGGACATCCTGTATGTATGTAAAAGTTGTGTTAACTAAGTTATTCCATTCACTATAAAGTTAGGATAGATTATTTAAGACTGAAATAAACAAAGAAATATAACAGTTGTCATATGTAGACATAAATAATTACTCTATAATAAAGTTTTCAGGTTAAAACAAGATATTGTATATCAGAAAATCCGTATAATAAAGTAGATACGAGGCGGCCGTAACTCGCGAACGGCAAATCGTATTTCAGTTGCAGGTTTACTACAAGTCGTAACTGTAAATAGTTTTTGCAGTAAAATACTTTTCATTCATGTTCGAATAGAATAATAAGGCTTAATGTGAAACATCGAATGCTAAGCCATGTTTGTCATATGGCAAATGAGGTAGGTACCTACATCGATTTACTCGCTACGCCAATGACATTATATACAAATGCTTTACACAGAATATTTTTGAAGTAAAACTTATTTACACACGCTTGACTTGGGGAGTGAGTAATGCACGACGAGAGCGTTACGAAAAGTGTGATAGAGCTAGGCGAACTGAAGTTGAGAGGGTGATACAGGTGTGAAGATAGAAAGAGAGTATATAAGTAATAGTAGGGGAAAGCGAGAGAGGTGCAAGCACATATTTACTTTCTCTCGTAGCCAGTCACGTTTCGTATACCTAAGACACTTAAATATTTGCAGAAAAGAAGTTTTTCTTAACAGTTATTACTTGTATGTCATTACACACAAGTTTTTCTTCAGTTGTGTGGTTTTAAGCACACTTCTTTTTGTGTTTCTCATAAGCCAGGCCTCCCGCAACGAATCATTATTTAACAATTTGCAAAAAAGTAACGGTGTAGCCTGAGGAGCAATTCTTGTAAATATTATCAATGAAATTCCGTTTCGATTTTCAGGCTTTCCCATTCCCGCACGTTCGTATTGACCAGAGGTTCCCAAACTTATTCCGTATTAACGCCCACTTCGAAAATCAGTTATTTTGTAGCGCCTCTCATTTTTTTTCACCTTAAAAACCTGAATTACATATTAGTCTCGCCTGGAGATTATCTTTTATCTATTCAAAATTAACCAATAATAATCAACATTGAGCAACAATAATACTTCTCACATCAGCGCCCCCCCTTTTTTTCTGGGGCCCATACGGGCGGGCGGGGCCCTCTAGATTTCCAGCGCCCGCAGGGAGGCGTTATCGCCCACTTTGGGAAATACTGGTATTGACTATTTACGTAACTATGTACGAGAGTCAGCGCGTGGACTGTAACGGCATGATATCGAAAATAGGTCTTCTATTGCGCATTTGCCCCTTAACATATTAAATAAACTTCGTTTTGTAGATGCTTAAGTGTCTTTCAATATTTACTAATTAAATATTTCAGCATAATATTATAATGAAAATATTTTATGTTAATATTCAAGTCTTACTGTGAAACTCTTATAAATGCTTCAAATACTATAATATTACATTAGGTATTTATTTAATCTGAGCATAGCATAACATATCAAACCTTTCAAAGTATTTACTCATATCAACAGTTCGGTTTTACCTCAGCATCACGTGAGTATTCCACACACGTTCTCCGCCGCAGCGCTGCGGTCTACCCGTTTATATCCATCACTTACAAAGTAACCACAATTCTAGATATTCTAGGTACAATATTTCTATATGAGAAGGGATCAGATAAATTGGAGTTTATTTGCTAAACTGTATATTGGAAAGTAGAATCAAAATATACCTGTAGATTAATTTTTCTTATTTCAATTTAAAATAAATGTTTAGTACCTACGATAAAAGTAAAATTGAAGTGTTTAACTTAAAATACGAGACTTGGGGTTATGGAAAAACTAACATTCCTAAACATTACTTCTTAATACGTGAATAATTAACGGTTTTCTATATCTATACTAATACTAGGTGTCCCGACAAACGTTGTTCTGCTGTAACTACCTATGAACTGAAATTTCTCACCGTTTAAACCTTCCCTAAACTGAACTGAAATGAAAATCTACTTTAAATACGAGAATTGAGGTTCTGATCACTGGACCGATTTTGATGAAATTAGGCACAGTTAAACAACACAAGTAGGCCACAGGGAAGAATATAGGCTACTTGTTGTCGTGCGTTATTCCTTCTTCTAATAAAATATAACATCTTGTAATAAATAACCGTGTCTTTCATAACCTACATTAACGTCCAAATTATCTTCGTAGGATTTGCTTGTTAAATAACAAACGCTATAAAAGAAAAGTGTCGTCTCAAATTCAAAATATAGGTTAAAAAACTGTTACATCAGAAACAATCTTGGTAGTTTTTAGGTCGACTCTTTGAATTAAATCCACGTTGAAAAGTATTAAGAATCCTTCTCACTGGCAATCTGCCCGCTGCAGACGATTATGTCTATAACGACTTTTGCAGAGGCAACATAAAATTTTGTTAAACTGTTGGCTTTAATTGTTTACGTTGTTATTACATGGCAGTGCTCTAGAGAAACTTGAAACAATTAAATATCAATTATACGTTCAACTAGCTCTGCGAAATTACCTGTATGTCTCTTTTTAATATTATACATCTATACCTGTATCTCAATTATTATTATCCATTTGACAGAAAAAATCTTTATAATTCAGAGGGTCTATGAGGTTGTTTAATATTTTGGAGTTTACTCAAATTTTATGAGGAGTAAAATCAAGTGTAACACGAAAAGTTGAGGCGTTATGTAGAAAGAGACAAACATACATATCTGTAGGTGTATGTGCGTTTGCGCTGGTTTGGCTGCGTGTTTCTTATTTATTATTTGAGGAGCGAAGAGAAACAGTTGATAGATTGATATTGCGTATATTCTTCCAAATCTAAACCTAATTTTACAATTATTTCTAATTTTAGTTATAAGAATGATGCGTACAATAAAACATGGCGTTGCGATCTATAGTGCTAACTACGAGTATTCGTGTGAACCCCTAGTTCATAGAAAAAATATCACGTCATCGGCGGCCAATCGTAGCGAGTTATGACGCGATATTTGACCAATCCGATTCTTTACATATCCTGCTGCGTATGCATCTATCCTGCGTTAACATACTCCCCGGCCTTGGAAACTGGAGAAGGTTCCAACAAATCTTCGAACTTAGAATTCAGAAGGAAGAAGTGGGCAAATCTTAGAAAATGCACGCCGTACTACGCCATCTGCCTTGCGAATATCAGCAACTCTTGATACTCCGTCCTTGCCTGGATACGTTTTTACGATACGGCCTAAGCTCCACTTCATCGGCGGCAAGTTGTCATCTTTTATCAAGACCATCATGTCTTCCTTAAGGTCTCCTCTGTTCTGGTGCCACTTACTCCTGGTCTGAAGTTCAGACACATACTCCTGAGACCATCGGTTCCAAAAGTGCTGGCGTATTTGTTCTACTCGCTGGTATCGTGTGAGGCGATGAGCAGGAACGTCGTGTACCTCGGCCGTTACAGGTGCAGTCAGTGGACGGCCAACCAAAAAATGAGCTGGAGAAAGTGGGAGAAAATCGTTGGGATCTGTGGAGAGAGGAGTTAATGGACGGGAGTTGAGAATAGCTTCGATTTGAACCAGTACCGTGCTGAATTCTTCGAATGTTAGATGTGCATTTCCTACCACACGTCGCAAATGATGCTTACAGCTTTTTACTCCAGCTTCCCATAATCCCCCGAAATGACTAGCGTAATAAGGTATCATCTTAAAGTTAATATTTTGAGAAACGGCGTATTCCCTTATTTCCTCAGAACAAGAAGCTAAAAATTTTCTGAAATCATTCATCAAGCCGACAAAGTTTTTTCCATTATCCGAAAATATGTCGCGCGGTTTACCACGTCGAGCAATAAAACGCTTCAAAGCTAAAAGGTACCCATCCGACGAAAGGTCGCTCACCAATTCCAGATGGACTGCGCGCGTTACTAATAATGTGGCAGGGAAGGATAATCCAGCCGATTTGGTGTCGCGAGGTCAAAATTTAAGCGCGCTAATTTCTTCATCTTTATGGTGGAATGGACCAACATTTTTACAAGATATAAATTTTGAATTACCAGATTTAAAAGAGTGTAATTTAAATTTAGAGGATTTACCCGAAACTAAAGCATCTAATGTGTGCTGTCATAGCGTAAACCAGTTTAAAGATAACAATTTATTTGACTTTTCTCGCTTTTCGCAGTATATGCGACTGAAACGAGCCGCTGCTTATGTTTTACGTTTTATCTATAACGCGCGCAATGTAAACAACAAGCGGTCCGGTTCACTTTCTGTCGAAGAACTAAAAAGTGCGGAGTTGACGTTAGCAATGTTTAGTCAGCGGGAATCATTTGTTGATATTTTAGACTCGATTAAAAATAAGCAGCCTATAAAGGGTTGTAGTCAACTTTCTAAATTAAATTTATTTATTGATTCGAATAATTTAATTCGAGTAGGGGGACGTATTCAAAACTCGCCCCATTTTGAATTTGATAAAAAATTTCCTATTCTTATTTCCGCTAAACACCATTTTTCTATTTTACTTTTCCGGTTTGAGCACCAGCGTTTGCTTCACGCGGGACCGCAGCTACTTCTATTCTCATTAAGGGAGATGTGGTGGCCCGTCGGAGGCCGGAACCTCGCTCGGAAGGTGGCGCGTTGTTGTGTGCGGTGCACACGATTGCGACCGACGACGGTCACTCCTATTATGGGAAACTTGCCCAAAGAACGTTTAGACCCAGGGTTTCCGTTCTTGCGGTGTGGTGTCGCGGGCACAGTAGGATTGAACGTGCAAAAGAATGAGATGGAATACATTACACAGCGTATCTTATTACAACCCATTTCTATTTTTAAATTTAAATATGTTCGAATTTTAAATGTCCGAATTTGTTCATTCACTGTCCTGAAACCAGCTCGTTATTACCGTCAGCTTTATCACTATTACCTACTTATTATAATACATACAATTTTGTAACATACTTTATGTAATACGCTTTTATTGAAGTAATATAAATAATCCGAATAATTACAGATACATATATGTTTGTTTCTCTTATCATTTTAGAAGATGCGTTCATTTACCCTCTTTCTATTCGATATAATATATCATAAATATGAAAATGTACGTTTCCCGTGGAATACTGTATTAACGCTTTTACGTAAAAACTACTCAACCGATCATCATGAAATTTGGCACAGATATAAAGTAGATCACTGGGAAGGACATAGGCTACTTTTTATCGCGGGAAATGTACGGTTCCTGTGGACAACTGTATTTACACTTTTACGTAAAACTACTTAAACGATCATCATGAAAATTGGCACAGACATAGAGTAGACTACGAGGAAGAGCATAGGTTACTCTTTATTGCATAAAAATGTACGGTTCCCGTGGAATACTGTATTTACGCTTTTACGTAACTACTTACCCGATCATCATGAAATTTTGCACAGATATAAAGTAGAGCACGGGAAAGGACATAGGCTACTTTTTATTGTAGAAAATGTACGGTTCCCGTGGAATATTGTAATAATACTATTTCTAGCTGACCCGGCAAACTTTGTTCTACCTTAGAGGCAATAAATGAGCAGATTTTGGATTTCATTAAGTGCAATTTTTCATTAGGATAATATATATAATTAAAAAGAAATCAATTATTTTAATGATCGTTAAAATGGGCCATGTATTTTGGTGCATGGGTTGCAATCTTCAGTAAAGCATCTTGTAATAAACGACACTTTTCGTTTTATTATCAGGCGCAAGAATAAATAACGCAGATGGTCTTCCGATCCGTGAATATGCTAATATATAATTGATCAGGTGAAAAACATGGATTTTGTAGATTCAGACTACAAACTTTCAAGGACTAAACTAACCTTGTGACTTATTAATGGTCATGGCGAATGCAAGACGGATCGCAAATTGAAGTCGTTTGAACTCAAACGGCATATCGGTATTCGGTAGGGATCATCGGGATCTTCGGAATGAGAACTTCCTCACCTTCGAATTTTCCTTTGAGTATCGTCGCGTAAATCACATTATTTGTAAATCCCTAAATCCCTTAATTACTAAATCCCCAAACATATTTTTCTGCGATAAATAGTAGCCTATGCTCTTCCTCGTAGTCTACTTTATGTCTATGCCAATTTTCATGATGATCGTTTAAGTAGTTTTACGTAAAAGCGTAAATACAGTTGTCCACAGGAACCGTACATTTCCCGCGATAAAAAGTAGTAGTGTCCTTCCCAGTGGTCTACTTTATATCTGTGCCAAATTTCATGATGATCGGTTAAGTAGTTTTTAAGTAAAAGCGTAAATACAGTATTCCACGGGAACCGTACATTTTCTGCAATAATAAGTAGCCTATGACCTTTCCCGTGCTCTACTTTATATTTGTGCAAAATTTCATTATGATCGGTTAAGTAGTTTTTGCGTAAAAGCGTAAATACAATATTCCACGGGAACCGTATATTTTCTTGCAATACAAAGTAGCCTATGTCCTTCCTCGTGGTCTACTTTGTACCTATAGCAACTTTCATGATGATCGGGTAAGTAGTTACGTAAAAGCGTAAATACAGTATTCCACGGGAACCGTACATTTTTATGCAATAAGGAGTAACCTATGTTCTTTCTCGTAGCCTACTTTATATCTGTGCCAAATTTCATGATGATCGGTTGAGTAGTTTTTACGTAAAAGCATTAATACAGTATTCCACGGGAACCGTACATTTTACCGCGATAAATAGTATCCTATGTCCTTTTCCTGGTTCTAAGCTACCTCCCTACCAATTTTCAGCCAAATCGGTTCAGCCGTTCTTGAGTTATAAATGGTGTAACTAACACGACTTTCTTTTATATATATAGATTTTTACCATACTTCGAATTTCAAAATGGCCCCAAAAATTTAAAAATTGGGGCCATTTTACTGGAGACACTTTTTGCCTCAACATGCCTCGTCTATAATATACGTCTATGCCCAACACACACAAAGAGTCATGGCGTAAGTTGTATCAAAAATGGTCAATAAGAATTTTCGATTGTTTTTCTGTCACCAGACGGCGCTTGGTAGCCCGACGGTCCTCGTCGTGTCAAAAAGCTGTCAGATGTCACGAATTTAAAAACCCTCAATAAGCGAATTACACTGCGGAAAGCCAATGTCAATATGACAAACGTCAAACCTCGACTGTCCCAAACAACCCAAAAAGTGGGGACTAGTTTAAGTGAGCACACTTTGCCTCGACATGCTTCGTCTTTATAGGCCTATGCTGTATCTTTAGTTACAGGTTATATAATATCAAATAAGTAGAACTCCTGTACAATTGGGGTCATCGGGCCAGCTCACGGGCATGCTATTTGGTTTAGCGTCAGACGATTATATAAATAAATCTATAATATTATAAAGAGGAATAGTAGATTATGCACCAAGGAGATAAAGCAGTGTCTTACGTCACGGGCAGCATATTGGACCCTGAGCGTAACGAGGGACTCTAGAGTTAAGTTTTAACTTCCTCGTTATGTAGAGTCCTGAGTGAAGCGAGGGGTTCAAGCTGCCCAAGACGAAGACAGGCTTTATCCCAGAGGTGCATACTCTACTTTTCATACCTCCTGCGTAAAAACCCAGGGCTACATAAATAAAACATAATAATCCCTAAAGCGTCTAATTTAATAAGCTCCGGAGTCAAATCACTATCGCTCGACAACATTTTGACACGTGAGAATGTTAAAACACGGAACTGTTAAAATAACGTATTAGATACCTATTTTACTTTCTGAAAATAGCACCAAACACTGGCTTTTGTTTTGAATTTTTTCAATCGCGTTTTTCTTTTGTTATAAGTGGCCAGTTCGATTTTCGAATAAACTCTCTTTGCAATGCCATATTATTATTGAAAAACTCTATGATAGATACGTATCTATTAGGAGTTTTCATGCTAATTTTAACGTTCCAAATTCAAATCACTTTAATTCCTTGGGAGTTTCATACAACATTATCTCCCTTGGGAGTCAATGAATTGCTTTATGTTGAGATTGCGTGATATATATTATAATCGGACATTGTCGAGCAGGTGGTATGAAAACATAATTATATTGATTATTTGTGTTTGTTTGCATTAAGTAGGCTCTGAAATATCCGGTACACCCTTACATGTATGGCTAGCTTTATCGCATGTTTTTATTTTTAAGCAACTTGTATTTCTTTTTCATTCATTCATATAATCACGCCTCTTTCCCATAGGGGTAGGCAGAGACCGCCTCTTTCCCGTAGGGGTAGGCAGAGACCACTTCTTTCCACTTGCTACGATCCTTACATACTTGTTTCGCTTCGTCCACTTTCATTCATACCATCCATTCCTCCTCTTACATTCAACGTAGCGAAGCGGCTCTCCATGGGCCACTTTTCGCCTCCGCGAGAACGAGACGTGATGGGTGGCGAACCGCATCGCCGCCATTTTGGATAATTAAATTATTTTTATGATTATCCATTGCGTTCCCACGGATTGGTGGAGAGGGTAGGAATAGGGAAAGGGAAGGATAGGTGGTGTGGAAAGGAAGATTGGTAAGTTAGAGTGGGAAATAGGAATGTAGGATATTACCGCCTAGGAGCGCACGGGATAGGACGGTAATAGCTAGGGAGCCGGGGTCGCATACCCGTATACTATACCACAACTACCGGACAGGTAAGTTGGGATGAGTATCCCTGACATTTCTAGTCTATTATAATCAAATTATGTATTATTTTGTGACTGAAATAAAGTCAAACAGTTTAAATAGATATATGAAAGCGAGCGTTCTATGCCGATGTTCCCGTGAAAAGCTTTTCTGTGCCTTATTTCCCACAGGAGTTGAGAAAAGGGAGAGTGTACCTCTTTTGAATGACACGGACTCTTGAGCACTATAGAGGACTTCCTTGGTATCTCGTTCATTCGTAAATCGTAGTAAATTGCTGTAACTATCTAACCAATAATAATAAAATGAAAAATAGAGGTAAATTCCTTTGAGCTGGCGAGAAAAAATGTGCTAAAACAGCCGTTGTATATTTAAAGCAGAAAATAATATATTTTTTAATTCAATTTCCAGCCTGAAAACCTTTTTTCAATCGGATTTAATTTAATAATTGACGTGCCATTGTAGAATGGCTGGCTGACGTGAAACGTCGAAATTAAGCAGCATCGTTTATTTTGACTTCGCTGCGTAGTACCGCCATGTACCGCTACGCAACCGCGTTTTACCATTTTTAGGGTATATTTCTTATAAGTGTCCGATAGTTTTTCCGGAAGTGTAGTCGCTGCTTTATATCGAGTGACAGAGACAAAATGTGCAAATAAGCACACAATGACACTCGTCAGTAAATTGTGGAACCAACATAAGCCATAAAGCCAACAAATTATGAAATATATTGTTAACCGGCTGCTGCGACGCGTGGCGTAATGGGGGATTTACATGGGTGACTAAAGCCGCACGATTTCAGCCGCACGGCGAAAATCGACCGTGTAAATGCCAATTCGGCGAGGCCGCAAGTGACTAAAGCAGCAAGCCCCAACTTTTGTAGCGTTTACACGGGTGACTAGCCGCACGATTTCCGCAGCACGGTGAAAATCGACCGTGAAAATTCCAATTCGGCGAAGCCGCGAGTGACTAAAGCCGCAAGCTCCAAAGTTGGGTATCATTCGACTTTTGCAGCACGGCGCTCAGCTCGGCGGAACGCGGTGGGCAAAGAGTAAAAAATATAATATGTATAGGAACGTATATAGGAACGTACAGGATACGTACAGAGGAACAGCTTTCATATAAACTTCTAAATCGATACAAATTTTATAAATAAATAAATTCTTTTTGCTTAAAACATTGTAGGAACAAATATTGTTACATATTATTTATTTTAGTCACAAATGTTTCGTCATAATTACTGACATGCAAATATTATATTATTACATGAATATAAATTAAGCCATAAAATTATTATATTAAAATAAAATTAACTCATTTCATTACACACAATTTATTAAAATTACCTAATATTAATTACATATTTTGTACGGGATGTCATAGAAGATTAGGGTAAATTAAAGTCTAGCGTTAGTACAGAGTTATTGAGAAAGTCTTATACACACCACAACCCAGCATCGAACCTGCACCAGCACGTGTGTGACTCAAGGGGTCTATTCACTAAACTGTAATAATTATAATAAAGCAAGCCTATTATTTTTTATATATTATATGAGACATTTTAAATATTATTTTAATGTTACCCGACTGCGCGACGCAAAGGAGTAGTAATGTGCTTATTAGCCTTCGAATGTATATACCTACATAATATGTGTGTGGATTGTACCTTTGGCCACTATTTAGACCAAACGCGTAGGCTCATTTCTTTACTAACTACCGTATACTTTCTATATATTTATATTTTTTATACTAGAAACTATTTCATTGTTAGGTATTCAATATATATTTAGGTCAAAAGTCCCGACTACTGGACTGACTTTTACTTTTCGTTTTTACGCAGTCGGGTTTTCTTTTATTTTTTCATACACATGCCATTTGCAAATTTTAAATCATATAAAAATATATGATTTTTAGGGCCGATAGTTTAATAAAGCATTTATTATACTCAGATACAAAAAGAGGTCATGTTTAGAATAATTTTTCTGGTCTTATTTGGTGGCTTACTCTGTGGCTCAGTGGTTCAGCGCTTTGGTGCTCAAACCGGAGGTCGCAGGTTCGAATCCTGCCGAAGGAACAAAAGTATTTCTGTGTTCCTGGGTCATGGATGTGTATTAAATATGTGTATAATATAATAAAAATCTTAAATACTTATATGTAAGTATAAAATTATTAAATATACTTCCCGTTGTCTGGTACCTGTGGCACAAGTTCTTCGGATACTTAGCACGGGGCCAGATTGACGTGGTGTGGAGCGTCGATAGATATTATTATTTTTGTTTAAATATACCCAATAACAGCGGATTTATTGACCTTAAAATTGGATAAAAAGAATCTAACGTAAGATAAAAAGTGTTTTAGAAATCCTCAAAATCGGACATTTCTAAACTAAGCCCATAGGTCGATGCCGTCTTGTATTCCAAACTTAAAAGTAGAACACCCGTGTACCAATTCTACTTAGTTTTTGAGATAAATAATTTTGAAGATGGTCATTTTTTCAAGTCATCGATTCATAAAATTAATTTATTACGTCAATTGCGAGGCGTTGTAAACTTGTTATATACTTTGTTCGATACACCAGTTAGATGCGAATTTATTATACTTTATTACGTTTCTACCACTTGAGTCCTTTGAGAGATATTAATTTTTTTTTCACTTTTCAAATTTTATTTTTTTTCTTCGATACTAAGTTGTTTCCGCAATTATTTTTTATACTAAACCATACTTTGTCATAGTTTCTTTATTCAGGATTTTTTTCTATTGCCAATCAAACTAGGAATGGGAGAAATAAGCATTCTTTTATTTTTAATTAGCCTTTTAAGAGCATTTTTAAGAGCAAAGTTTCATATACCATAGATTTTACGAAAACAAAAAATTCATAAACTCCAATGAAAGGTTTTGTGAGCCCGGGAAGGGGTCCACCCTAGTGTAAAGTCCTCTCTGAAATCCTTATTCATATCCAGTGATTAAAACTTCAAATAAATAATATACAGGATTTATTCTCCATAAATTAACTTATTCTCCATAAATTAACATAACATGTGCCTCCATGGCAGTCTCTCGGTAATAATGCCAAACCCGGCGTCCATACCAAACAAGCGACGATACTGATCTTGCATTTTTTATACAAATTGAACATGGCACTGAATATTATTTCTTATGCCTAAGAAATAAACTATAAAATCATTTCATCTCATAACCAACTAATAATAATTATATATTAATGCACATTTAAACCATTCATTGCACGTTTACATATTATTAATTAGAAGTATTTTATGAAACCTTCAACTATAAGCTTACAGCTCGGCCTTCCTGCAAGAAGCGAGTCCCTTCGCTTCAGTTATATAGATAGATAACACTTTATCTACACACAATCATAATATTATAACATACAACAATAGTTAGTAATAGTTTACTAACTATTTTTTTTGGTAGTTTCTCTAGTGAGAAACTACCAAAAAAACGCTCAATTTAATGAAATATCCCCTTGTCTGTCGAATGCCATCTCATGGCGTTTTTATAAACAGGCGTATCGATAGATGTGCTAAATATATATTTTTAAAAAGCTTGTGGTTTAAAAAACACAGTATGTAAAGGTGTTGTTTTTTTAATGAATTATTGTAAAACAGTATATCCATTTGTATGAAGAATATAAGAAATTTGAATGATTTTTTTTTTTATATTATCACTCGAAATATTCGCGTATACTTTCACTTACTTTCACCTATTTTCTCCTTAGGATTACAAAATATTTTAGGGTAAAGGAATATAACTTGTATTAATTCTGTTAGTTTACATTGCACAGATTCTAACAACATAAGTTTTATATAATTATATCTTTCATACAAAATTAGGAAGTTTTCGTCATTTTAATGCGACGGGGCGCTATTTCTAGACCTAGGCCGAAATCTAGTCCGACAGATACAAAATGGACACTTTTGACAATTGAGAGGTAGAGATATAACAAGGTGGTTATATACTCAAAGATAACAACTATGAATTTCTTACTGACTATTGTTATTAAAATATATTTATAACTATTAGGACCACTTCTTCATTCTCAGAAACATCATCGTCACCACTAGTATCTAAATAGGCTACTTTTCGTGACAAAATTTTCTTTGCGCGTATGAACATCTAGTATGACATAATTTACATTTACTTTGCAGTACACTCCCCGATAGGGACTTATTTGAGTAGTAATTTTGAAACTGACCATCTGCATCGTGGGGAATCTGCCTCTCTACTTGCGCTTCCTACTACTATAATTATTTTTTTAATTTTTATTTTTATTCATTTTTAGGGTACCTCGAAAGGAAAAAACGAAACCCTTATAGAATCATTTTGTTGTCCGTCCGAATGTCTGTCAAGACCCTTTTTCTCAGGAACGCGTAGAGGTAAGGTCTACGGTCCTTTAGAGCTGTGAAAAAAACCAACTTCTAAGCCAATGCAATCAAAAGATACAGCTGTTAATGCCGCAAATTTCCGCAAATTTTTGAAGTTCACAAACTCAAAACCAACAGGCTACTTCCCGTGAACTCAGAATCTTGAAATTTGAAATACATAGAGTAACGTCTTATAGCACATATAAAGGAAAAATTACGAAAACCGTAACTTTTTAGTTTTTACATAATATAATAAAAATATTTTTAATAATTTTAAACTTACTACCCCTTTCCTTATGAACGCGTAGAGATATTAAATTGAAATTCATATCAAACACTCAGGTTTAAAGTACATTTAAGGTGTAACAAAATCACTACCGGTTTGTACTGAACCCTCGGCGCGCGTGTCCGACTCGCACTTGGGCGATTTTTTTTATTTTGTTATGAAAGCTTACAGCAACAAATACAATGATAATAAATTATCATATTAAAAAAATAAAGTACCAATGACAAGTTTTCACAACTACAAAACAAATTAGCAAAGCTCAAGTTAAGCCCCTGAATGTGTCAAAAAAATATCCATATATACCTTAAAGTAAAAGCAGTCATAACCACAAACATAATAAACCGAATGAATGTTAATATTAAAATTCAAAACTACACTCGTACACATAATTATTAGATAGTCTGATATTTGTTTAGTAATTAAGATTAATATTTAAAATGGTTTATTAGTTACAATTGAAGAAGGGTATCAGTTAGGAGTCTCCTAATTTTAGGTGGATTTAATGAAAATATATCTTCAAGTGGATTTTCATTAAGGAATGTATTCATTTGAGCGCTTGATCTAAGGATGAAAGAGTTTCGACGATAATAGGTGTTAAATGGTGAGACATAAAAAGGCATAAAACTATGATTACCTAGTGAGAACGTTAAACTGTATCAAATTAGTAAGTCAGGAACATCTATTTTGTTAATAATTTTACATAAGTAGACTAGATCGGAGATGTTCCTACGATAATGCAGGGGAAGAAAGTGGAATCTTTGCATCTAGTACCTATCATAGTCCGCAAGGTCAAGGTGATTTAAACTGTAAAAACCTAAGAAAACGTTATTATTTATATTGTATACTATAAATATACTTTCTCTATCACTTGTCTATTTTTTAACCAGCCAGCTCGGTATCCTCAAGTTCGATTATTATTTCGGTCAGAAGCCCATATTCAAAGCCAAAGCCCAAAGAAAATATTAAACTATAATTATTTAGTTAAATTTTCATTTTAGCTAAGTAGTTATTGTCTATTCAAATCAGAATGACAATTATCCAAAGTTTCATCTCTTTAAGTTTTACAAATTGTAATCGTTCAAGTACACATGTTTAAAAGAATTTTAGTCTTTAAAATTTTACTAGTGCCTCACGTCATATCTTTATCACCCTATCTTTTATACTGTACAGCTGTTAAAAAATCTACAGCTCACAACCTTACATCGATTTAACAATTTTTTTACATACCTAGTCGTTCTATTCGATTCATTAGAACAAAAAGCCGTGTGGTGTCGTTGGACACCAGATAGGAACGAAGTTCCTCATTATAAAATTTTGATTTCAAGTTCTATTTGAGGTTTATAGAAAACAATATTAATTTCCTGGGGCTTCGCCTGCGTAAAGTTAGGTTTTAAACTTTAATCCAATATTTTGCCCCCTTGGGGGGGTTGAATTTTGAAAAATCCTTCCTGAATTTTCCAAATTTTCTACAGATTTATACACTGTTCGTGTGTCAAATTAGAGCATTGCCGTATTTTTTTCTTCTATAATACTTCTATCTCAGAAACGGTGTATCCTATTTGAAAAATAATGAAAATTACCTCCACCCTAATAACCCCGCAACCAATTCCTGTCATATTATGAGAAATACATGTGCAAAATTTCAAATTTCTAGCAATGGTCTGTGCATTAATACATCAGTCGATCAGCTTTACCTTTTAAAACTGTACTTTGTCTCGATAAGAACTACGATCGCTTCCGATATGAACCCTAATAAAGTACCGTTTCTAGATCACAGGTGGCGTTTTACGTAACATTGTTTGCAAAAATATTATTTTTATGTGAAGAAAGTTTGTGTAGGTCACATTATTATTATTATTAAGTGATAATTATAAATACTTATTTGAGTTAAAATAATGTAAAAGTTTAATTCCAATACCGGGAATCAAACGCGAGCCTCCTGGGTGAGAATCCAGGCATCCTTGCCACTAGACCATAATGTAGGATGTCAATTGATCGATCGATCGAATTTTGCTTTTTACTAATACATAAAAATCTTACGGTTTTATTTAACGTTACAGACCCTTTCTTTTTTTTTGCCGACTAGAGTACCTCTCCACAACGCCCCATAGGAACTTTCATTCCAATAACTAATACTTATATTACTTGTAAGCCACATTAACATTGTCTGCTCTTTAGACATAGGGTCAACTCAATATTTATGGTAAAAGTAGGTTAATAAATTTTTGTCTATCCAAAACGTTGACTGACTCTATTATTGTCAAAACCTTGTTCTATATTGATTCTGTAAATTCATTTAAATCTCAGGTTACTAAATTTTTGTCTATCCAAACCATTGACTGACTCTATTATTGTCAAAACCTTGTTCTATATTGATTCTGTAAACTCATTTAAATCTCATATATGTATAATCTCTTACTATAAGCTACATTAACATTGTCTTATCTTTAGACATAGGGTCAAACTCAATATTTGTGGTAAAAGTAGGTTAATAAATTTTTGTCTACCCAAACCATCGACTGACACTATTATTGTCAAAACCTTGTTCTATATTGATTCTGTAAATTCATTTAAATCTCATATATAATCCCTTACTATAAAATTGATACAAACAAAATCTGTACCTTACTTCTCTCACTTTTACACCTCGTTTCAAATTCATTTTTTTTATATCGTTCTCTCCACTCTACTCGAACTGTTATGTCGAAAGTACTATATAGTGCTCTTAAATAATTATGATTGATCTCTATCACACTTTTGGTGTTCCATGGTAGACCCACGATCTGGCCTATACGGCAGAAAAATACACCATCCTCACTCCTCATACTCCATGAATAATCAAAACGTTTCGTGATCGACACACTCCATTAATCCCATCTTCAAATCTCGTCTGGAATAGGCGCTCTCCGCCAATGCTCTTGAATAGGCACCCACCAATACTCTCTGATAGGTGCTCTCCGTCAATACAGTCCTCGTCTAGTTTCGTTTCGGATCGGCCTCCACCAATCCCCTTACAATTTGTTTCGTCTCGGATTGGCCTCCACCAATCCTGGGATCGGCCTCCGCCGATCCCCTTACAATTCTGGTCTCGGTAGCGCTACTATCCTGCGCCACCCCTGACCACTCACCTCCACCGGCTGATCTAACCACTTTCACCTGGGTCGTCCTGAGCAACCGGCAGTAGTCTATTTCCTGACCCTGTCCCAATAACCTTGGGCTCCCTGGGTATCCCTCTGTATTGCTCCACCGGCTGATCTAACCACTTACACCTGGGTCGTCCTGAGCAACCGGCAGAAGTCTATTTCCTGACCCTGTCCCATTAACCTTGGGCTCCCTGGGTATCACTCTGTATTGCTCCACCGGCTGACCTGACCGCTTACACCCGGGTCGTCCTGGTCAACTGGCATATTAATTTTGGCATTTAATTTCTCACATAGTACTTTCTAATGGTATTAGGAACTTCCTGACTTTCATTCTCATTTTGGGCTCCCTGGGTCCTTAAATACCCAAAATAGATAGTCGTAATCGGAATTCCATCTGATCTGAAACTGACAGAATACAGCTTAATACCATGTCACTCCAAATAAAAAGAAATTAAGAATCTTAAGCGTTATTCTATATTAAAATTAATAAATCATATATATTGAAGTTCAACTAATAAATGCTCTTTTAAACATAAATACAAATCTTTTGCTCCAGTCGAAAAAACCCATATTATTATTTTGAGTTCTATTTCGATCAAGTTGTCATAACATTTATAAATTATAATAGTCAAAATTATAGAAATAATTATATTACATTGTTACAAGACGAAAAAAACCATATACATAATGTAGCAAAAAATGCACAGTTCTCCAGATATAAGCCTTAGTGAGATCGATTTTACTCCCCCACATTTCTCTGCAAATTTCATGGTAGGTAATACTTGCAACTGTTTTCGAAAAACCAATTGTACTTACATATTAATAAACAATAATTATGTATAAACAATATCGTCTCGATTAAAGTATCTGATATAATATCATAAAATCGCAAAACCTATTTATTAATAACTAACTACTATTTAAATTATTATTTTAATAATATTATCTCTTCCATCATCATTCTATCTCTTTTGCACTCATATGACGTCATGACTCATGAGCACATTCGAGAATAAAATATGTATTCCATTTTCAAATTTCCTCCGATTCTCTATGCCCCTTTTTACGATATGCATCAAAAATTTAATTTAATCCCTTTAGATAATATTACGATTTTTCACTTTACTATTATATAAGCAATTAATTATAGTTTACCATAACATTAATCATTATTAGGTAGGTAGTTAGGTACCACAAAAACAAAGAAAAATTTTCAAAATAAATGTCCATATAAACAACGATACTTACGTAGGCTCAGAGCGAAAAAAAATATAATTTTCGCCGATCACACTTCTGAAATGTAAAGTCCTCTCTGAAATCCTTATTCATATCCAGTGATTAAAACTTCAAATAAATAATATACAGGATTTATTCTCCATAAATTAACTTATTCTCCATAAATTAACATAACATGTGCCTCCATGGCAGTCTCTCGGTAATAATGCCAAACCCGGCGTCCATACCAAACAAGCGACGATACTGATCTTGCATTTTTTATACAAATTGAACATGGCACTGAATATTATTTCTTATGCCTAAGAAATAAACTATAAAATCATTTCATCTCATAACCAACTTATAATAATTATATATTAATGCACATTTAAACCATTCATTGCACGTTTACATATTATTAATTAGAAGTATTTTATGAAACATTCAACTATAAGCTTACACTAGTTAGGCAATAACTAACCCGTGGTTATACATACAACCCGAAGGAGCGGAGGTGAAGCATCACGGAGCCGATCAGGACCCATGCCGCCGCTAGGCAATATATTGTATATAATATATATGTAATATATTGTAAAGAAAATAAAGAATGTTTGATTTTGATTTGATTTTGATTGAATATTAAAAAAATGTTATTTGTCGTCATGACAACCAACATTAATCAGTTGCATGTACACATCACAATTCTCTATCTCACATGACACAAGAAAATTTTGCGTACCTACGTAATTCACATCGTGATTGAGGTCATAACTACCATGAATAAAAATAACACCATCGAGTTTTTGGAATGCTATGAAAGGCATCCATGCTTATGGATTTATTGATTGATTTATTTATTTATTTATTATATATATCATAGATATATAATATTAATCACTAATATATATGCAATTATTCAAGCAGTTCTTGAATAATTGCATAAGTACTTAACAATTTCAATTCCGGCACGAACACCCATTCTGCTCAACATTTTCGAAGGAAATAACCAAGCCGCATGCTGCTTTAGTCACCCGTGTAAATGGGCTTGCGATTCGGCGAGGTGAGGCGATTTGGCAGACGGCTCGCCGCACGGCGAAAGCAGTCCCGTGTAAATGCCTCATAAGCTAGCGTTGTGGACTAAAATATTATTCATATCACATTAATCTATATATATATATATATATATATATATATATATATATATATATATATATATATAAATTGAAGTGTCTGTTTGTAACTTCAAATTGACAGTTTTTCACATAATGCATCTAAAAGTATATTCGGTACTTACAATAAAATACCATTTTTTTTAATTTTTGTCTGTCCGTCTGTCTGTCTATCTGTCTGTTTGTTTCGGCTAATCTCTGAAACGGCTGGACCGATTTTCACGGTACTTTCACTGGCAGATAGCTAATGTTATAAGGTCTAACATAGGCTACTTTTATTTTAGGGTTCCGTTTAAAATAATAGGGTTCCGCTTCCGTTAGTTCTGCGCAAACGAAGTGCCGGGCATCAGCTAGTATTACATAAATGAATAGTACTCTTAAATATGAGTAACTTCTCAGAAGAAACCGTATATCAAAAATCAATATTTTCAAAGGTACAGCGATTTGTATCCAAATTTTGCAAGTCTCGTAAATCGCTCCATACTAAAGTCGACCTACAAATTACGTCACTCTTGGATTAAAGTGTATGAAGTAGGCCGCAGGAATATATTTGTAAATATCTCCGATATTTGTGCGTTTAAGTTCATACTTACCATAATGAATGTTTTTGTATATGATGTGAGTAAACTAATGATGTAGATTTGTTTACCAATTTAGCAAAAAAAAATTTTTTGGTACTTTTAAAATGTATTTAATTAGTAAATTATACATAAAATAATATATTTTTTACATTTACCAAGTAGTAATGTCTTAATATTTCTGAATATATTAATGAAACTAAATATTTCAGATGTAGTCCAATTCCCTATTAAAAATTAACATGAATTTCCACCAAGAACCTACAGTACAAACTTTTTTATGATAAAATAAAAAAAATATTATTATTATCACTGTCATTGTTAATTAAAACATGATAGTCATAGTAATGTTGTTAACAAATTGGAACAAGTTTAAATCGAACTTCTGTTATGTGCAGTTGTAATTTAATTCTAACGTGAAGTGAAGTGGGACGGTTGGGACTTGGGATATAAACTCATTTCTCGTAGTTGAAGTTTTAACATGGCGCCTACGAAGTTCGTAGCACTTCGAAATCTAATCATGGTTAACATCGTCTTTGTCGAAATTGAAGTCTAGTGTCTAGTAGCTGTGAAGCCTTTGTTATTAGAACTTCTTCAAGTTCATTCTAGTCACTATAATATGTACGCTTCACACCGCGTCAGTCTGGCCCAGTGGTAAGTATCCGAAGAGCTTGTGTTATGAGCATCAGACAACGGGAAGTATATTTAATACTTTTATACTTTAAATAATATATTTGATATTTGATTTATTTATATTTAATACAAATACATGATCCAGGAACTTTGAAAACTTTCTGTTTCCTTTGCAGGATTCAAACCCCGACCTCCGGTAGAGCTTGACTAGCTAACCATTGAGCCACAGAGGCCGTGACTTCGGCCGTGTATCCGTGCGTTTTTGGGTGGGGCAGATTTTAAAATTGTATGCCAATTACATGTAATTAGATTTTTATAGATAACACGCGTATACGCGTGACCACGGAAAGTGCATCACTACGCGATGCGTGCGCGATGTTGTAATGTCACGTGACGCACTCTGTATTTACCCCAAAACAGACGAAAACGTATTTTACGAATCGAATTATTACTATAACTTTGGTTTTGCAACAAGAAAATAATTGAATATCTAACTCAGTTACAAATTGGAAAAATATCCGAAGCGTGTTTTCAATGCCTTTGTCCGGGCTGTCACAAGCCGTTCTTGTTTCATATTTCAGTGGGATCACAACGTCAGAGGAGTGTAATCAATTTGTAAGCTGTAATCAATCAAAGGAATTAATATCTATGAAATAAACGTCGTCTGTGTCGCAAATTGTAATTGTCCTAACTGCTTTTATCTCTTCATCAATATACCTTGTCAATTTACAGTACTCCGTGATGTGTGTGCATAATTTTCTTCAAACTCAGCATGATTCTGAATTTTTGTAATCATTATGATATTGAGAAGATTTTTCTATGCTCGTTATTATATTGTTACTTCTAACTCACGTCACAATAAAACTATCAAGTTAATAACTCTATAATTGGGACATAGGGATACTTAGCTCACAGTTGTACGGCAAGTGGACAAGTTAGGTCGCCTCCGTAATCCTTTCGCCGCGAACTGAATCTGGGTTAAGTTAATAAGTGCAGCCGGGTGCAAGCGATACTTACTTAAGAGGATCATTTTTGTCACATAAACCGATATTTTATAAAACCATTAGGCTTAGCTGGAAAATGAACGTGTCACTTTAAAAACTTTAACATAATATAATTATAACTATATTATATAACTATATTACAATATATATATATTATATATATATATATATATTATATATTGTCGTCAATATAGTAATATATAACTATATTACTATATTGACGACCTCTGTGGCTTAGTGGTTCAGCGCTTTGGTGCTCAAGCCGGAGGTCGCACGTTCGAATCCTGCTGACGGAACAAAAAGTTTTTCTGTGTTCCTGGGTCATGGATGTGTATTAAATATGTGTATAATATAATAAAAATCTTAAATATATGTATAGTATAAAAGTATTAAATATACTTCCCGATGTCTGGTACCTGTAACACAAGTTCTTCGGATACTTAGCACGGGGCCAGATTGACGTGGTGTGAAGCGTCCATATATATATATATATATATATATATATATATATATTATTACACCTATATTATTTTTTATGAAAACTAAAACTCGCCTACGTAAATTATGTAGCCTATGTTACCCGGGCTACTACTACGAACCTATTGACACATTTATTAAAATCGGATAAATAGTTTAGACGCTACGGCGGAAAAAAACGTACATAGGCTGGCAAAATTATTACCCTCCTTTATGGCTTCGCCGTAGTCCGTAAAAATATTAAATATACTCCTTTTTCAACGAAACTTGGCCCATATATTAATATAGTGGAGTAGGATACGCTAAAGAAATTATTTTATCTCGACACAATTTATCTTTCCCGAACTAGCCTAGCATTGTTTCCGTAACTAGACTAAACTTAGGCCTTTTCATCCGTTAATGGATGATTTATACAGTATTCTCCGAGCGAGTGATTTATACAGTATTCTCGAGTGCAAACCAAACGGTCTACCTACTAGGCTCTTTTCCGTAACTAAACATGCTTCCAATTTCCATATTATATTCAAAGTACAGAAAGGACTCATTACGCAATGACGCTGTTATTTTTAAACTTCATAAAAATATTTTTGTGTAGTTAAAATTTATAGTGCTGTCTAGTGTCTATAGATCGTTCAACGGAAGCACGCGCTGTTAACAAACCGAAGCCGATAGCAAACATTGGCGCGGACCACGCGAACTTGCGTGAAGTGAGCATGAGGACGGATCAAATGTGAATGTTGACATTCGAACAAACGAGCATCGATATTGTGTTATTTTGAAGAGCCAGCTTTTATAGAAAAAAGAAAAATATTTTTTTGCGATAAAAGCCAGCGAAAATAAAAACGTACTTTGTTTTGGCAAAAAAAAATATGCTCTGTTGCATTTTTTTTCGCGCCTGCGTCCATAAACTTTTTCGACTATACTGCAACTTGTGGTTGGCCAAAATCGTTAACAGTAGGGAACTATTTATACCATTTGGATCTCAGACATCGATTAAAAGGGTTTCTCTTACTTGGGACTCGGTGGCAGCAAATAGTGACGTCACATGCCGATATCTCTTTTATAATGTAAATTTAAAATGTTTGTAAATCATTGATATTTCTTAAGATTTACAAAAATGGGCATTAATTGCTTATTATTATGTTGTCTAACATCGAATAGATAAAATAATTGTCCACTCGACATGCCTATGAACAGAGGGGTAAAGTTTGAAAGAGAACAGAAATTACCATATTTGAAATAAATTGAAAAATTAAATAAATATTGTATTACTTTGCTATTATGCTAAAAGCTATTCCCAGCATCCCGTAAATAAAGAGATTATTCCTACCTAAACTCAACTCGCACCTAAACATGTATGCAGATTTAGTGTTAGTTTTAGCGAAATAGCCTCATGTTGCTATTATCTTCGTTACCGAAAGCACATACTGGTGTAGGGTGACCATATTGGTACACTCGACCGGACCATTTTGAGCAGCAAAATATTGGAAATTGCTTTTAATTGAAACACGCTAGCTGGATTTTAGGTTGCAAACTAAATTTGATGTAATATTTGAACAGCTTCAAACTGTGTTGCTGCTTGTATTGTGCAAGATTTTAATATTTTACTATGTAATAATATACGTTTTATATACAATAATTGTAGTGGAATTAGCATTTCTAAAGCACCTACTCTATTTGTGGTAAAGCGGTAGTCTACGAAAATTGATGTGCATTTGGCACACATATTTCGACGTTTTTCGCGCGCGCGCTCGCTTCAGGAAAAGTCTCCTGTAAAAGCAGCGAAGTGGTTACCGTGTGGCACTCAATATTCACTACGTGAGCAATTTCTGATTCGATTTGCTTGCAGATGAGTGTTAGCTGATCATCACCCTCACATTACCACCCTTTAGTGCTCTTTTCCTCTTTATTTTGATCATTATGCCTTATATCCAGACTCCGCAGGGTTTATATTTCGAATGTTCTGTGGCTCTTAGGTCTAGGTAGGCTCTCTTAGGTAGGCTCTCTTATGGATAGTTTAAGCATCTGATAAAAGATAAACTAACTCTATGAGAAATTATGTCGATACTCGAACTCAAATTCAAAATAGTTTATTTCCATAATTTGTACTAGCTTTTGTCCGTAGCTCCGCACGCGTTATTACTTTATCCTACAGTAATATTATACTTTTTCAGGATTTAAAAGTAGCCTGTGTTCATCCACAGCTTAATACCATACCAAATTTCATCAAAATCCATTTAAAAGTTTTTGCGTGAAAACGTAATAAACATCGTTCCATCCTAACAAACTTTTACACTTATAATACCAGTAGGATTTACAAATAAAAAAAATATGAGCCAAAGATTTACTCTGAGTTTTAGGGCCATATTCTCGAAAGCTCTCATCAGTCATCACAGGCTGTCTCTATCTTTGTTTGACATGAAAAAGTGATAAGGATGTGACTTGAGAGGCTTTTAATTTAAGTAGCACTTGAATATCAAGCCGTGGAACACATGAAACTGTAATGAAATCCACATAAGCTCTAGGTACTTTAACAAGCGTATATTAGGCTAAATAGGCGCGCTTTAATATTCCACAAGTAAGGCACAGTGAAAAGTATTATAGTTCAGTCAATATTTAGAGCTAACAGTAATCTATCCAACACCCTTCACTACTCCTGACTAAGCATAATATTAATCATTCGAGCTCCAAATATTTGCCAATCTGATCTCAGCTTGTATTGTTGTTTGTCATACACTTAGCGTAGGAATTAACGTCTAATCTCACTCTTGCGAGTTGTGAATAAGCTTGTTCAAGTTTAAATGTTTCCTGCGACTTCTTACGCGTAAAAGAAAATACCGTACATTTTCCTGTAGTAAAAAGTAGCTAATGTCCCTACCCATTGTCTACTCTACATAATATGTGCCAAATTGTATCCAAATTGGTTTAATAGTTTCGAAACCTATTCAACAAATAAGCATACAAATCTTTCCTCTTTATAATATTAGTGTAGATATAGAATTGTAGCAAACATTTCATATTACTTTTAAAGTTGGATTTTCATAAATTTTATTAAACTTTTCACAACAATTTATAATTAGATTCGTAGAATGTTTGAAATTAATAAGAGTCTAGATTCATCATAATAAAAAGAAAAACACTATTTAAACTTACCTTTTTTAGGATACTATATTTAAAAGTTATAATAGACATATTCTTCTCTCTATATAAAAATGGATAGCAGTTTACAATGTCTCGCTAAAACTCGAGAACGGCTGGACCGATTTGGCTAATTTTGATCTTGAAAATAATTGTAGAAGTTCAGAGAAGGTTTTAACGGTTAGAAATATTGAAACAAATGCGGGGAAAATACTAAAGATTGTTTGATGCTCCAGCCAGGATCTCTATGTTGAATCTCTTGGGGATTCTTCTTATGTTACATGGAGATACAAATGATACAAATTATAGCATCACAATATGTTGATTTATTTATTTCAGTTCATAGTTAAGACAGAACAACGATGTCGGGACAGCTAGTGATACAGACGATGACTAGTTAGTGCTCCCGCACACTTCCAATTTCAAGTCTGCAGACTGTCCAACAACTAAATTGGGTACGCTTCCAATTTAGTCTGACAACTAAAATGTGTCGGTGACCAGCACGCAGACTGTATCGATTTAGTCGGCGACGGTGTTGCCAACGAAGTGACGTGTGCTTGGAAATGAGGAAAAAGATGACCTCTGTGGCTCAGTGGTCAGCGCGTAGGCGCTCTTCAGCTTGACACATATATAGAGATTTTGACTTTTACCACAGCTTTTACTGAAGTAACACAAGCATATTGTCAAGTGTTAGGGTTCGAAGGATTTGGAGAGAAAGACCTGCTGACTCTTTTGAAGACTTTATTCACTAGCACTAGGTCCAACACATAGCACTAGGTCCAAACACTAAGCACTAACGATAAATATGGCAATGATGTACCAATAGATACGAGGGATGTATAAATCTATAGAGATGTTGGAAAATTCCGGATTTTCAAATTTTTTTTCTTCCATCATGAAGAAAATATGACGTTGGAAGGTTCCTAAGGGGGAGGAAATTTTCATTATTTTTTCAATAGGATGCACCGTTTCCGAGATATAATCAATTTTATAAAAAAATATGTAAATGCTCTACATTGAGATCCGAGGGATGTATAAATCTATAGAAATGTTGGAAAATTCTTTATTTTCGTTTTTTTTTTCTCCCATCATGAAGAAAATGTGATGTTGCGGGGTTTCTAAGGGGGCGGAAATTTTCATTATTTTTTCAATAGGATGCACCGTTTCCGAGATAGAAGCCATTATAGGAAAAATATGGCAATGCTCTACTTTGGGACATGAATGGTGTATAAAGCTATAGAAAATTTGGAAAATTTCGGAATTTCAAAATTTTTTTTCTTCCATCATGAAGAAAATATGATGTTGCGGGGTTCCTAAGGGGGAGGAAATTTTCATTATTTTTTCAATAGGATGCACCATTTCCGAGATAGAAGCCATTATAGGAAAAATATGGCAATGCTCTACTTTAGAACATGAATGGTGTATAAAGCTATAGAAAATTTAGAAAATTCCGGATTTTCAAGAAATTTTTTCTTCCATCATGAAGAAAATATGATGTTGCGGGATTCCTAAGGGGGGCGAAATTTTCATTATTTTTTCAGTAGGATGCACCGTTTCCGAGATATAATCAACTTTATAAAAAAACTATTTGATGCCCGCAACTTCGTTTGCATAGAACTAACGAAAACCGAACCCAATTTTTTTTAAACGGAACCCTAAAATAAAAGTAGCCTATGTTAGACCTTATAACATCAGCTATCTGCCAGTGAAAGTCCCATGAAAATCGGTTCAGTCGTTTCGGAGATTAGCCGGAACAAACAGACAGACAGACCGACAGACAGACAGACAAACAGACAGACGGACAGACAATAATTTTAAAAATTAGTATTTTATTGTGAGTACCGAATATACTTTCATATGCATTAAGTGAAAAGCTGTTAATTTTAAATTACAAATAGACAATTTTATTTATCTGTATAGATGTATTAGATATATCGTTTGGGCTGGTAGCGGCGCGGGGAAATCGCGCGCGCGCGCGTGTGGTCCGCTTGCATTTTGCCGTGCGACTGGCCGACAAAGTTGGATAGTCTGCGGCCTCTCATAAGGTACCACCCGTACCAGTGCTAATAGGCAGGTGGCCGACAGTTGGACGACTTTTTAGTTGGATGCGATCGGAAGGGAATCTTGGATCTGATACGATCGGTGTCCAATTATTTAGTTGGACGACTTAGTTGGATATAATGTGCGCGCTCCCATATAGTTACTGGTATTATAGCATACTGTCCAACTTAGTTGGCAGACTTGAAATTGGAAGTGTGCGGGGGCACTAATAATGGCTTTCGATTCGAAACTAAAAGTTACCTGCTTGATTTACTTTCACTTTCATAAATAAAACTAAACTACTTAGGAGCCCTACGTTCTAAATTGAAATTTAACTTACCCCGTAAAATGTTGATAGTTTTAATTAAAGCTATTTGTTAAATAGAGATAGCGTTGATGGGAGACCGGGGGCCATTATATGTCGGGGGCCCCTGGCCCACTGGAGGCCATTATATGTCGAAGCCCGGGGGCCCATTGTGGGCAACGTCATTAAAACTTAATAATGGGGGATTTAGCCCCCTCGCGCTGCACTGTTGTAATTCAGGTGGGGAAAAATAAAGGAAAATTACAGAAAAAGAAACCTTTACTTTGAAGTTACATTTTTTATTCCTCGCCTGGTGCGTGGTTTCTTCATTTTACTTGTAAATCGCGGTAGGTTTTGATAAAATAATAAACACAAATATTTGTCCGTTCCCTAGTGATGATTTAATTTGAATAAATGTAAACTTTTTTATCATGTTTTTGACTTTATCGAAATAACTTTGTAGGTATTTAATAACAGCGATCCTAACGCAAATATTACATACCTACCATTTTTTTATTTTATAAAGGCCTGTTTTACAATATTCTAATAAGTTTCGTGTGGGACAAAAAGTTTTGTCGCTGCTTTCATTTTATCGAGCTACAGACACATATCATGCAAATAACTTATCTGACATGTAACCTGACACATATCAGAATCTCAATTCTCGTATTTAAAGTAGACAATTTAAAGAGTCAATTTTGCTTTGTTAGGATTGTAAGTGTCGCTTCATGTTACCGTGAACGGATTTTATGACGTTTCGGCCAATCAGAGCGCGTTTCACGTTGGTTTAACGTTCATAAAAACACCGTTTGGGAGTGTAAGCGTGTCGGGACTTGATTGTAATTGTATTAATGCAGGTTTTATTTAGCAGAATTGCCCCTCAGGTATCAGTCGAAGATACACAGTGGTACAAGAGGCCCTAAATTAAGTTACATCAATTAAATTAAATTATTTAAACATCAATTTCTTATAATATAATATTATAATATCTATGGACGCTTCACACCACGTCAATCTGATCCCGTGGTAAGTTCTCGAAGAACTTGTGTTACGGGTACCAGACAACGGAAACATATTTAATACTTTTATACTATACACATATTTAATACACATCCATGACCCAGGAACACAGAAAAACTTTTTTCCTTCGGCGGGATTCGAACCCACGACCCCCGGCTTGAGCACCAACACGCTCAACCAATTGAGCCACAGAGGTCGTACGTAGTAAGTAATCTGTGCTAAAAGTTATAGATTTGTCGTAATTATCGCAACAGAGGTAAGGTACTCTTGTTTCAATTTCAATGATGTAATAACAACAATCAAAGCTAATTGTAACTTACACAGTAAAATGAAAATTAGTACGGTTACACTTTTGTTCGAAATTAATTTATTGTTCTCCAAAATTGCAAAGTTTTGAAGAATTATCTTTTACTTTGACTATAAGAATGAGGAAACTGAATCGTAGCAAATATTAGCATTATTGCACAAAAGACAAAAATGTTATTACAGTAATGGTTATGTATATTTGATATATAATAATAATATTAGTCGAATAATTTACTAATTTAGTTTCTAAGTTATAACACTTTGACATAATCTCTGTTACCATAGTTTTAAAATTACTTTATAATACATATTTTATACTATCATACATAATAAAAAATCCAAGCAAAACAAGCTACAATAATTCTTTTAAATCACAACTCTTCAAGTGTAATTTTTAGTAACTTGTAAACACCAAGGTATTAATTTTTGTGACAACCTTAAAAATTGTAACGTTTTGAATCGATTTAAACAGCCTTTATTAACGTTCTTGTTTTTCTCCCGTCGATCGGATGTTTCGAAAGTAAGCGAGGAACGTTGTTATAGGATGAAGTTCTTACGATGTTAGTTTACAGCAAATTCATATTTTATAACGTTTAACGCCGAATTGAGATATTCTTATAATGAAAAACGTTGTTTTCTTTTAAGTTTGCTCAGGAAACTATCTATCGACACCAGCTATTCATTTTTAGGGTTCCGTAGTTCACATGTCGGAAGTCGAAACCCTTATGGTTTCGTCATGCCCGTTCCTCCTTCCGTCTTCGGCTTACCGTTCAAACGGTTAGTGCTAGAAAGATGAAACTTTGCATGGGTATGTGTGTCTACCACGTCGACAAAGTGTTAAAATAGAAGAACGAAAAATATTTTTTTTTGGGGTATAAGTAAAGTGGGTACAATTTTTCATTAGATAGGTCTTTTAAGAATATTTGAGGTTGCTAATACGATTTTAGTATGGCAGTAAAAGTTCTTAACTTGATAAAAGTGCATGCTTGAAAACATTGTATAAAATTATCGAATTAATAAGTAAACATGTAAAATATTGATATGCGCGCGATATAAATATCCCTACGTGCGCGAGTCCGACTCGCACTTGGCCAGTTCTTTATTAGTTAGCTATGATAGCTCGACGTAACCCATAATTATGATACTATTAATTCTGGATAAATTGTTTCTATGTGATGCCTTAATTTCATCATAGATGAAAAAAGTTTTCTTAAACCCTATTAAATTATATTAACCTAAGTTGTACCTATCTGTGTGTGTGTCTGTCTGTCCATGGCATCGTAGCTCCCAAACGGATGAACAGATGTTGATTTTTCAAGTTGAGTTGATAAAGTGTTCTTAGCGATAATTCATCATCGTGAGCTCGAATCACTGGTTGAAAATTTTGGGTTACTTTTTTTGTTTATTCCATCATTGATTAAAGTTTTAGTTCTATCTATAGCTTCTTATACCTGCGATCTCTTTAGTCGAGTGAGTGTAGATATTAGCGATCCACGTGATCTTATTAGCTCCTTCACTCTAGTCATTAGGGGAGGCATTGTGCTCGAACCTCAATAATGTTGCGAAAATTCCAGCTAAGTGAATTTTAAGGTGAACTCAGAAAATTCTTGAGTATGATGAGAAAATGGAACACGATTTTTAACAATTTTATAAATAGGGATAAAAGATAACAAAATATTAAAAACCAAACGCAGTTAAAAGAACACTAACAAATAACAATAGTTTAATAAAGAAACGTAAGTTAGAATTAGATATGAAAATAAAACAGCGCGAGAGAACACTTTTACAACTGGCTGCATCTATGTTTTTTATTCTAAATTCAAAACTCCGTGGCTTGCAAAAAACTTTTTCTTTCTTCTCAGATATTTTAAATATGAAACTAATTAGAAATCACAATAGTAAGATAAAATAAATAAACAAAGTATGTCGTACTCCGATAAGATATGACGTTATTGACGTTACAATGGCTGTGTTCAGCGGGAAAAACGTAAGCAAAATGGCGACCGCTGGCGTTAAATAAGCAAAATTGCGAATTATGTTAGCAGTATTGAAGTTAGCAAACGTGTTCTGGCCGATAAATAATCTGTTTCTTTTTCTTTAGCTCTAGCAATCGCTAACAAGCGCTTTTTTCCGCGGAAAACAGCCAATATCTCATATGGCACAGTTTTAAGGATTAACCTGGTCTAGTTCAGTCAGGAGTTTGAAAGCGTGTTATACGTCGATGGAAATACATGGTGGTTCGAATTACCTGCCTCTTGTGATGCGAACGCAGATCATCCCGTTTTAATTGCTGTCAGCTGTGAGCTGGCAATATTACCCGACACTCAGGTATTGTGACAGGTATTGCGATTTGCCCAAAGCTAATAATACCGGCAATATCATGGCCAAGTCAGGCTAACATAATCCATACTAATATTATAAATGGGAAAGGGTGTGTGTCTGTTCCGTCTTTCACGCCAAAACTATTGAACCGATTTAAATGAAATTTTGTACACAGATAGTCTAGAGCCTGAGAAAGGATATAGCCTACTTTTTATGGCTACCCGTGGGATAATTTAATTACAGTTTCACGTAAAAAGTACTAAGCCAATTATTGAAATTTGGCACAGATAGAAATTAGACCATGGGAAAGGACAAAGGCTACTTTTTATCGCGGGACATATAAGGTTCCCGTGGGTTACTGTACTTACGCCGCGGGCATCAGCTAGTAGCATAATAAATAAAATTAAAGTATTATCTATTTGTAACAGCTGTGCACTGAATGCATATGTAAATATATTTTTAAAATGTTTGTTGTCTGGCTGTCTGTTTGCTCCAGCTAATCTCTGAAACGGCCGGACCACTTTTGACGAAACTTCCACCGGGAGCTGATGTTAAAGGATTAACTCAGGTCTCAGGCTACTAATATCTAACGGTTCCGTTTTAAAAAAAATAGATTTCGTTTCCGTAAACAGTTCCACGCAAATGAAGTTGCGGGCCCCAGATACTAATAAATAAAAAATTAAAGTGTCTGTTTGTAATTTCAAATTAACAAATTTGCATTAAATGCAATAAATATACAGTATGTATGTACTATACCTTCACCAATAAATATATTTTAAAAATTTTATCTGTCTGTTTGTTGCATCCAATATTCATAACACTGTACTGAAAACTTTTTCTTCGCCTATTAATATAATACCACGGCGGGTTGGTAGAGGAAAATAAAATAAAAATGTAAAACATAGACATTTGTAACGTGACTAACCCCGGCTGTTATAGATGAGAGATTGTTGTAAAAAGCTAAAAAGGTTGAGAAGTGCAAGCGTGACCCTAATCGAATGTTCCAGAACCGGGCCATCTTAACCCATATGCCCAATGGCTCTAACCCCGTTATACTCTTGATTAGGAAATACTATGTAGCATTAGGGTTGGCACATCTTAGAATCCAAAATCCAAACAAGCTCAGTAAAAAGCGCTCGCCAGACCACCCTTATATTCTTACTGAAAAATGTATTATAATATTAGTGTGTACAATGAACGTATGTATATTCGCCAAACCACCATTATATTATGATAAAATGTATATCACATTTATATTATTAGTGTGTACAATGAACGTATGCATACCCACTAGTTTGTGATGTGGGCCAATTTTTCAGCGTCAGAGGTACACCGTACAATGTAAGTAAAATTAGCCAACAACTAGCCCCACAAGCTATATCTCATACCGTGATATCTAGTAACGGTATGAGATACAGCTTGTGGGGCTAGCACGATCAAGTGACAAGTACGTATTCGTAATATTATCGAAAGAGTATTGTATGAAAATAATGACCTAATGCCTATACAATTGACATTTGCAAACGCAATGACTACATACTTGTTAATCGTTTGTGCTTGCCCCTCTGGTGACAGACAGACGGACGGACAGTGGACAGTTAAAGGTTCCTGTTTTAACCCTTTAGGTACAGGGCCTTCAAACGAGCAAGGTTTAAATAGCCGAACAAAAACCGGGTAGTTTGGACAACCCTGAGTTTGTCTCCGATTTTTATCTAAGCACTTGACAACCCTAAATATAGACGAGTATACAAATTCTTTCATCAATTTAAAAGTTCTGTTGATTCTTCAAAGGTTTTTATTGAAAGAACGAATTCGACTTGAGAAAGGAATCCGATTACATTAACGACTTTCGAATTATGATTGACGAACCAAATGTAATTATTGGAGAATGGAGAATCGAGTGTCTGTCAGGTCTTAGTCAGCATAGTTATAATTTGTCGGGTAGCTCTGTTAGCTGGGAAGCCCATGATGCTAATTGTGTACTTACTCGAGCGTCGCATCGTCGTGGGGCCTAGTAGGTTTTGTAAATTTGGTGATAGGAAAAGTTATTTTTTAAGCGGTGCGATGAGTGTGGACAGCCTTATTAAACTTAGTACCTATACGATTTCGTATACGCCAAAGTATGTGTTTGTTGTATTATTTTAATTGTTACTAAATATTTAATTAATTTATAATAAAGAACACATCTTAAGCTTTCTAAAATGGTACTTTTGCCACTGAACTTCCTGAAAAATACCAAAATAAAATAGAATTGGATCTAGCAATCAATCTGAAAAGGTCAAGCCATAAAATAATACAGGGAAAACAGTGATTGTTTTCTTAAAATACTACCTCCAAAGTCCAAACGTGATCAGCCACGTACGAACTGGAAATGGACGCCGAATCGAATCGGGTCTCCGTGCCATTGCATTCCTGAACTCAATTACAGAACTCTACGGGGATGTTAGGAAATGTTATTAAAGTAAATATTTGCTGGAAAATTCCAATTATCCACTGAAATGTTTGACTACAAAAACTTTAATTCAAACTGTAACGGAACTGGATTTCGAAGAATTCACTCGTGTTTTATACGGAATTAAATACGAATTGTTCTAAATACTTTTTACATTTAAAAAACAGGTCAAGTGCGAGTCGGACTTGCGCACCGAGGGTTCCGTATAAACCTGCAGTGATTTTGTTACAGCTTAAAGGTATTATAGACCTGAGTATGTGATATGAATTTCAATTTAATACCTCTACGCGTTTATGAGGAAAGGGGTAATAAGTTTAAAATTATTAAAAATATTTTTATTATATGATGTAACTAAAAATTTACGGTTTTCGTAAATTTTCCTTTATCTGTGGTATAAGACGTTGATTCGTGCCAAATTTCAAGACTCTGAGTTCACAGGAAGTATCCTGTAGATTTTGAGATTGCGAGTGTCGAAAATTTGGGGCTGTATCTTTTGATTGCGTTGGCTTAGAAGTTTGATTTTTTCACAGCTCCAAGGAATAGTAGACGTGAGTATTTGATATAAATTCGTTTGATACCTCTGCGCGTTCCTGAAAAAAGGGTCTTGACAGACATATTTTGGACGGACAACAAAGTGATCCTATAAGGGTTTCGTTTTTCCTTTCGAGGTACGGAACCCTAAAAAAGATTGAAATGCTTTTTGGCAATAAAATGTTAATATTTTCCACTATGTAGGTAACGATTTAACTTTTGTAATAAATTTCCTTTCTAACAACCTTCATTTTAAATGCAATAAAAATATTATAGTTAGTAAGAAGCTACTTTTTAAATAAGTATTTTGTTTCCACTTCTATTTGACCCTAAGAACAATATCAGCAAAGTTCCTGAGCGACCAGTTGCCAAACATTTTCCTTTTCCATTTTCCAAACACCCCAAACCGCATCGACTGCAGACGTGGCTGAAGTTCTTATACACGTGAGTGTGTTCGTGCGCACGATTCGTCAGCGCTGCTAAGCGAATTTAATCTTATGCTTGGTCGAGCGGCAACTTGGTCGATAGTACCTAGAGTAAAGCTAGTCATTTTGCTCTTTTATGTGCGCAACAATAATTGAGCACGCACTTGTAAAGTAAAATTGGACCGAACAGTTTATTCAATTGGGTGCCGCAGTGCAATTTGCATAGACCTAGATGTTGTTATATGTGTTAGACTAGCCGTAAACTGTGTGAGTGTGCAGGCCAAATAAAAGGCTGCATAGTAAACAATTTTAAGTGCCTACAGTTTTACGAGAAATGAGTATACGGATGAGTATGAAATTTGGCACAGTTAAAGTCGATGTGGAGGACGGTGTGTAGAAAGCGATTTTTTTTGGTAATGCTTAGTATACATAAAATTATAAAAAACAAAGTTATACACCTCACTCACACTAACGTGCGTTTGTATAATAATAGTAGTAAGTAGGTGTTGGTTTAACACAATGTAAATAAAAATCAATATTTCTTTCACATTACATAGTCAACATTTACATAATATTTTTATTGCGTATCTAAAAGTCAGAAGAACCCTAAAATACTGTGGTCTAATTCCGACCACAGGACGACTATGTTAAAGTACAGTCTAGTGATGTTATGGATATTAAATTCGTTCGTTCGTTCACCTGGTTATGTATATGAGTATCAGAATAATAATAATATGACAAGTCCTAGATATGTAATTATGCATTATTATAACTTTGATTATCTGCTTCACCATATTTTCATATTTTCAAATTACCGCCCGTCGATACCTGATGGTAGAAATCTCATCCTCCAGCGGTCCCCTGGGCACTCTCAGCATTCATGTTTTGGCACGGATAGCTAATGAAATATGATTGTTGGGCCAACAACAAAAAAGGCCGAACTTAACATGTTATTATCTTACGAATTATCAAGGTTTTTATGGTAAAGGCGGCAAAATGATCGTAGCGCGTTTTCGAGGGTCAATACAAATTCAAAACCACGCGAAAACATTTCCTTTAAATTATGTTACAGCATCACAATGAAAGAAACAAATTTGTATAACAAACGTTTGAAGTTGAATGACGTAACAAAAGAATTACAAGAATAAAAACCTTATACAAAAATAACAGTAGTAACTCCAAATATTTTCTTTTCTTAAAAATATATTTGAATACAGGGTTTGAATAGCGAATGTGGGCTCAGTAAGGATCTGTGAAAAGATACGAAACAACTTAAGGTCTTATTTCCATTACAGATGCTACAGGTCAAGCTATTAAGAAAAATGGTAGTCATCCTTTCGTGACTACTGTTGTTTTTAGAATTACAATGAAAAAAGTTTAAATTTATAAACTGAAGTGGTTATGAAAAATACTTTTATGGCAATACACAATCCTATCTAGAAATAAACATCGAAAAGTATATTCATAAATTGAAACTAAAAGGTACACTAACTACTAACTACA
This sequence comes from Glaucopsyche alexis, assembly GCA_905404095.1. NCBI lineage: Eukaryota > Metazoa > Arthropoda > Insecta > Lepidoptera > Lycaenidae > Glaucopsyche > Glaucopsyche alexis. Next base: position 24,644,703 of record FR990053.1, on the reverse strand, counting down.
AATTACAAAATTGTACCTAGATATAGAAATGAAAAAGGTGTAAAGCTGCTTTTTAGCTAAGATTCTGGATAGAAATTTAATCACAAATTCAAATAACATCAAAGCAACATAAAAACAAACAATCCATAACTATACAACATTTTGTCTACTTTAAAAATTACCGAAGTTATCAAGGGAGGGCAGACGGACGGACAGATAGATCCAAACTATAAGGGTTCCTTGTAGTAACTACGGACCCCTAAAAAGCGTAACCTCATCGAATATGATTGGTTCATACTAAATAAACACTACAACAACATAATTCTTGTAAAAAAAAAAATGTAGTAAAAATATATATTTAAGCGTTAGCTTGAGAACCTTTTCCGGTTTATTAGTCGTTTAAAAAGCATACGTACCTAGCACAGTGGTGTGTAAATTTACCCCATAGGACCCATAAGTCGTTACAGCTCAAACCAGCGACCACATATTATGTGGTCGCTGGCTCAAACAAATTATTTTTCACGCGCCACTTGTCCACTATGAAAAAAATATTGTAGTTTCTATGCATCTGGGGTGATAATCTACCACACGAGTCAGTTAAGGGTTAATTACCGAAAATGTCGTACGGGGACCGAAGGGTAAGGCGGAAAACGTTGTCGTAACATGTAACAGCCTTCTACTATGGTACTCAAACTCAAGCAAGTCATAAAATTTAATAGAAATTTGCCCTTTACAAGTCACAAAACAGTAAATACAAGATTTATGGTGCTTACATAACTCAACCAAAACTCAACTGTACCGTGAAATAAGTCAATAGACATGGCGTTTCGTTCGTTCGTGATTTGTTAAACTCACTGTCTTTTCGCTAAAAGACAATGAATTAAGGGAAGCCTTTATTGTATCGGTATTGAGCTCCGTAGCCTAGTGGGTAGACCGTTTGGTTCGCACTCGAGAGACTGCAGGTTCGAATCCCAGGTTGAGGCGTGTACCAATGAGATTTTTTCCGATCTCAAGTACATTATACGGACGCTCTAACGGTGAAGGAAAACATCGTGAGGAAACCCGCACATAGTTGGCCCCAGACGTATTGACCATTTCATTCCTCTGGACTAGGCTGACTATGTTGTGATTCTCACAACATAGTCAGCCTAGTCCAGAGGAATGAAATGGTCAATGGCTGACTATGTTGTGATTCTCACAACATAGTCAGCCTAGTCCAGAGGAATGAAATGGTCAATACGTATGTGCTTGCGCAACCATACGACATTTAAAAACCAACTGTCCCAGGTACTACAGTATTTCAAGAGTGGTTACTTCGCTCGGAGAATACTGTATAAATCATCCATTAACGGATGCAAAGGCCTAAGTTATTGTATCGGTATAGGTATATAAATAGAATCTATTCAAGATCATACTGAAGGAGGGTTCCGTAACTATCAACGCATAATACGATTTTTTTGGATTTCTTTTAAAATAAGTTTTGTAAACAGTATATTTTAGCATGGCTTATCAGCATGAAAAGTAACCAGTTTGTACCTGTTATAGTTTGGAAATGCCGGGGGGGGGGGGGGGGGATAGTTATGGTTCATCCTCACAGCTCACTTCATATGTATCGAGATTTGGGAGCCACCCCTAAAATATCATCATCATCATATCATCATAATCAGCTTATCGCCGTCCACTGCTGAACGTAGGCCTCCCCCAATGAGCGCCAACCATCCCGATCTTGGGCAGCCCTCATCCATCCGCTGCCAGCCACCTTCTTCAAATCGTCGGTCCATCGTGCCGCAGGACGTCCTACACTACGTTTGCCTAAGCGTGGTCTCCACTCTAATACTTGTCTGCTCCATCGATTGTCTGTCCGTCTGCAGACATGGCCGGCCCACTTCCACTTCAGCGTGCTAATTCGTTGAGCAATGTCGGTGACTTTAGTTCTCTGGCGAATAACGTCGTTACGTATTTTATCCACCAGAGATACCCTTAACATTGCTCTTTCCATCGCACGCTGAGCAACTTTAAACTTATGAACCAAGCCTACGGTGAGTGTCCACGTTTCGGCTCCGTATGTCATTATCGGTAGAACGCATTGATCAAAGACCCTGGTCTTAAGGGATTGTGGGATCGACGATTCAAAGATGTCCCGGAGCTTCCCGAATGCAGCCGAGCCCAAGCGTATTCTTCTTACTCACCTCCTTCTCAAAGTTGTGCCGCCCGAGTTGAATGGTTTGGCCAAGATATTATACGTATTCTTGCACAACTTCGAGGACCCTAAAATATAACTTTTTATTATTTTATAACGCCAAAAATAAAGTATTTACACAATCTATAACTATACCTAATTTCATCGATCTATCTTCATAATTTCAGAAGTTATGCGCACAGACAGACAGACGGACGGACACAGCGAAACTATAAGGGTTCCTTGTACAACGGAACCATAAAACTAATGTTATCGCGCTTAAAACATAGTACTTAAAACAACTTTGCAAGGAATCAAGACAAGTTTGTAAAGTAGCATTTACAAATTCTAAGGAATTAAAATAAAGTTTCGTTGAGATTGTAAAGATAGAGTTGGCTCAAAGATTTGTTAAACAAACTTATAGATTCTAAGAAATAAATAAATTCTTATGAAAAAAGAAATGGACGTTATAATATCCTTTTTATACATTGATCGAGCTAATATATTATGAAGACTGAAGAATTGTCCGTGTAGGCGAAAAATTAACTATCTACTTTTTGTGATTTCCTAGGTGGTCAACTAATATAATTCCTTATAACTTGGTTAATAGACTATCAATTATTATTAAAGAGGATTTTTCCATAAAGCTTTTCTTTCGTTTTAATGCCACTTGTCAATCTTCGACTGTACGAAAAAAATAGTAGTAAATAGAGGCCACATAAAAATGAGTATAGAGGGTATTAAAGGGACTAATCCCGCTTTAAGAAAACCAGCCAAGTGCGAGTCGGTCTCGCGTACGAAGGGTATTGCACCTCCCCTTAAATGTTTATTTTATTCTATTTTAAGTATTTATTAGCTGACCTGGCAAAAGATGTTTTGCCTTAATATATTTCTTTCATACAAACCTTCTCTTGACTATAACGATCATATAAAAGAAAAAATGATCCAATTTGGTCCAGTCGTTTGGAAGTTATGCGCGTGCAAACATTTCATTTTTATTTATATGTTCGATATCAATAAAAATGAAATATTTTGTTTATAAAATAGATTGTTATGGCGGCTACAGAAAAACAACATCTGTGAAAATTCCAACTGTCTAGCTATCACGATTAAGTAGCTAGTCCGACTGACAGACGGGCGGACAGACAGACAGACAGTGAAGTCTTAGTAACAGGATTCATTTTGTACCATTTGGGTGCGGATTCCAAAAAATACTATTTAGCGCATAAGAATACAAAATTATGAAAATTGATAAATAACATATTAATATGTTTTGGTTTAAATACAATTATTTTATTTTTAAATTCTACAGTAAGTTAGATATAAGCTGACTAAGTTCTGTAGGTAGCCAACCGTGAAGGCAGCGGAATAAAATCCTCACAGAGCGCTGTCTCGCCAGCTGTTACAGCATAATAGCTGGAATTTTATAAACGTTCAATTTCGTTTAGAGTATATTAAGTTTTTACACAATTTATGAATAAAATCTTACAGTGTTGCGTGATAATTTGTAAGTCAGAATTATTGTTAATCATGTCAATATTAATAATAATAATTGTAGGTAATTTAAACTTTAAAAAATATTATTCTAAAAGATTTAGCACTGCTAGTAAAACTCGAAAAAGCTAACGGGTAAGTTCTACATATTGCAAAAACTGCTACGAGTACAACGTTTATTAAAATCGGACTAGTAGTTTAGGTGCTACGGTGGAACAAAAAACATACATACATACACAGACTGCCTAATTCGTTACCCTTTATTTTAGCTTCACAGTGATAATGCGTGGTTGTACATTACAATGTAAAATAATACATTGTTTTAAGATAATAGGTAGTCAGATGCGATAAATACGATCATCATCATATTTATTTTAAACTTGACCTTATTACCTGGTGATTGGCAGACTCTTTTTTTTTTTTTTTTTTAAACCTTTATTGTTGATCATATAGTTAAGATAACAAAAGTTTTATAAGTACCTATGCCTAAACTTATTACATTTTTCAAAGTTTAACTAATATTATATACTAAATAAACTGTAATGCTACTGATTTCATGTATAATTGAATTTTATTCGGCAAACGGTAGTTACTCCTCAACTTGTCTTCCGACAAAGGCCTCCTCTAAAGATCGCCATTCAATTCTATCCCTTGCCGTTCGAGTCCATGTTGAACCAGCTATTTTCCGGATATCATCTTCCCATCTCTTAGTTTGTCTTCCCCTTTTCCTTTTGCAGTCAAGCGGGTACCATTCTGTTATTAGTCTCATCCATTTTTCATTCATCTCTCTTGTCATATGTCCTGTCCATCTCCACTTTAATTGTTTGTATGTTATGTATGCATTCTTGAATTTAGTTTTACTTTTTATGTCTTTTAATTTTTCTCGGTCCTTTCTTTTGACACCTATTGTACTTCTCTCAATTCCGTTTTGGCAAACTTTTATTTTGTTTGCCAGTTGTTTTGTCAATACCCAGGTTTGACACCCGTATAGCAAGCATGGCAAAATACACATATTAAAAACCTTTCTTTTTTCTTTCATCGGCATTTCTTTGTTCTTCATAACTTCGCTAAGTGACCAATATCGTTTCCAGGTGTTAGCAATTCTTCTTTCTATTTCTATTTTCATGCAGTCTTCTGTAGATATTAATTGTCCTAAGTAAACATATTCATGTACATATTCTATTTGTTCTTTATTCACTGTTATGGTGTCTTTTTGTGCAGAGTTTGACATAATTTTTGTTTTTGTTAAATTCATTGTTAGACCTGCCTTTTCACTTTCATCAGCTAGTTGTTGAAGCATTGATTCTAATGTTTTTGGGCTCTCAGAGAAAATTATTAAGTCGTCTGCAAAACGTAGGTGGCTCAAATTTTCGCCGTTTATATTTAATCCTATATTCTCCCAATCTAGGTTCCTAAATATCATTTCTAAGACGGCTGAAAATAATTTAGGAGAGATGGGATCTCCTTGACGTACGCCTCTCTTGATAGGAAATTCTTCGCCTATAGTTTCTAACTTAACTTGCGCTGTACTCTTGGTGTATACATTTTGGAGTATTCGTATGTATTTTGTTTGTACGCCTTGTGTTTTTAGTGCATTCCATATAAACTCGTGTTCTAGTGTGTCGAATGTGAGTCTTTATTGAAATCAACAAACCCTAGATAGTAAGTCTTGTTATATTCTTTATATTTTTGCAATATTTGTCTAAGAGCGTGGATGTGGTCTATAGTGGAAAATTTTTGACGAAATCCAGCTTGCTCTTTTGGCTGATTTTCTTCGAGAGTGTTAGTAATTCTTGATAATATAATTTTTGAGAATATCTTGTAAACATTAGACATTAAGCTAATTGGCATGTAATTTGATATATCTCCTTTGTCACCCTTTTTATGCAATAGTATAATAGCCGATTTTGTCCAATCCTCAGGAATCTTTTCTGTTGTAATAATTTCGTTAAATATATCTGTAAGCTTCGGGGCAATCACTGGTAATGTTGTTTTGAGTAATTCATTTGTAACGAGATCTGATCCGGGAGCTTTATCGTTTTTCTGTGTACTAATTGCTTTTACTGTTTCTTCTTTTAGTATTTCAGGAACTTCCTCTTCGTCATTTGATGCATCATATTCTTTTACAGCTTGTCCCATCTTTTGGCTTTGGTATAGTTTTCGGTAAAAATCTGTAGCAGCTTTTAGTATCTCCGATCTCTTCCCTGTACTTTTACCATCTTCCTTTTTCATTTTTGGTATCCAATCCTTTTTGTAATTTATTTCTTTTAGTGCCTTCTTTATTCCTCCTGTTTTTTCTATATAATTCTTCATTGTATTAGTTCGTTTCATTTTTCTCTCTTTCCGTAGTTGTTCATTAATCATTTTACTTATTTCTGATATTTTTTGACGGTTTTCTTTTGTTTTCCTATCTTGTAATAGTTTCTTACGTTTCTGCAGTAGTTCCTTGCTTTCAAATGAGATTTCTTTCTTGTTGTTCGCATTTGTTTTTCTAGATACAGTTTTTAGTTGTTGTATTAATTTATCATATTTTTCTTGTATTGGTAAATGTTCTTTACTATCCAACGATGTTTGAAGACTTTTAAGCAATAATTCTGTGTCCCCAGTGTATTGAACAACTGCACATTTATTATGAAAATATCTTGTTTTCTTGGGGCGTGTTGCAGCCATTGTAGCACGTACCATTCTATGGTCAGTATTAAAATTTAAATGATGTATGACCGACACATCTTTAAAAGCTTTCCTATTATTGGACATAATAAAGTCTATTTCATTTTTATGAAGACCATTGGGTGAGATCCATGTCCATTTATTTGTTATTTTCTTTTTATAACTGACGGCAGACTCTTTAGTAACTTTAAAACTAGATGTTTCAAGATACAGTCCTCTTACAATCTAGACCAATATTCGACACTGGACATTTTACGACTTTGACATAACCCTGATCGCTCATCACATTGAGCTGTTCTGTATTTTACTGTGGCACAGAAGCGCTTAAACTTTAATTTGAGGTAAGCAGTTACGTAAGTCGCAGCAGACTGTAGTTGTTGCATCACTTGCCCCGGTGAAGCATTGTTTCATTTCACGTTTCAGCGCCCGCTGTCTAGGACGAATATCCTCCTGCAGCGTTATATATGAGTATACGAGTCCTTATTCCACTTTTTTTTCTTGCTGCAACTTAAATACATACATATATATGTCGGAGAACTACAGCTGAGAACGGAATTGAGACGTAAAATCTACAACTGATTTGACGAGTTCGGATGCATTTGGCAGTTGACAGCTCGATAGTGAATGTCACTTTGACAACGATGGGAGAATAACGCTGGTCAACTGGAGGACTCGGAGAGAAGATACCGTGAGCGGCGCACGTATTGCCAAGTTGTTTCCGACTTCGCCACGTCTCGATATTAATCCGTTTGCATCAATGTCGTGTGTGAATATTTTAGTGTGAAACTTTGTTATTTCTCGAACAATATACCGGTACAGTGTATGAGTGTACTATTATTTCCTGACAACTTGACGATTGAAGACAATCTAAACAACGCCCACAAGGAGCTTACCGCGTTATCAGAATTGGGATGTAACCCCGAAAATCAAGATAGATTATTTAAGGGCACAAAATGGAATAATCAATTGTGTAATTTTACGACAAAAAAGTGAGGGTAGTGAAAAAAAGTGTAATCTAGCCCGCACGAAAGCTACAAAAAGTGATAATAATCATTGTGAATGATGTGGATCGAGTATGGAAGTGTGTACAACGTGCTGCCTGTACGCCATGCATACGGCGTAATTGCGGAAAATCGGGACAGCAGCGAACCGAGTGCTGTAAGGTGACCCTGTACTAATAACCCGTTGTTCGTGGCGAGATTGCAACGGCGCTGACGATGGTGACGTACTGACGGCGGTGACGTAGGTACTGACAACAGTGACAACTGGCATACGATGGCATCGTGGCAACCGCGGTGACTACAGCGACGTGGTGACCGTGGTAACGACGGTGACGTGACGACTGCGGCAACGATGGCGACTGTGATGACGTGACGACGGTGGCATATCATGAACGTTACGTCTATGGTGGTGACACGAGCGTGGTGGCGAGGCAACGACAGGCTTTGGTTATGAATTTAGTGGATTTGGTAACAGGTGGTAGCCAACTTTTTATTCCTCGTAATAATTTTTAAAGACCTTCAATGTTACAGTGATTTATCTGACACTGAATACATTTAAAAAGTGTCCATGAAATTGCTTGCCTAAATCTCAAAATAAACTTTATAGTTTAGTGTTCTGTTGTTCTGCTGTTGTGTTTTCTGTGCAGATGGAACATATTGCAGTCTGGTGTCCAAGCTGTAATGCTTGTGACGCGACGCGCAACAGCATGCAGTGGCGGTGTCCTGTAGAACGAGACGCGCAGCATCGGAGCGGCTGGTTCCTGTGGCGGGTGGTGATGGCGGCGTGACGGTGGCACGCACTCAACGGTGTGGTGGCCGTGACTGTTTGGTGCTGATGGCGGCGGCACACGTGAACTCCGGTGGACTTGGTTATCATGTAATAGGTTGTAAACGCACTTGTGAGTCTTCTGGTATAGTGAGACTCTTACTGTAATAGCTTTCCCTAATTCAATCAGTTTGTTGAAAGAAAATGAAATTAACTTGATTGCATAATCAAATCTGACATTTTATCTCAAAAAAGGAAATCAATTTTCTAGCTATCGCAGTTCTTGAGATACAGCCTGGTGACAGAGAGACATACAGCAAAGTCTTAGATTTTTCAGTTCCTGTTTTTTGCCTTTGGATACGGAACACTAAAAAGAATGTAATTGTACATAGTTTGGACAATTTTTGTGCTCTTTTATTTCGTGTACAGGTGGGGTCAGTACGCGAGCGGCGGCTAGCGACGCGACGCGATGCGACGCTACGCGACGAGACGCGACGCGACGAGACGCGACGAGACGAGACGCGACGTGACGAGACGCGACGCGACGCAGCAGGTGGTGTAGGCCGTGCGACGGGGTGCTGTGGCGGCCAGGGATCTGCACTCTGTACTTCATTGAAGTATCGGATTTGGAACTAAAGATATTTGGTGAGCGTAATTGTTTATCTCGTGACTGTAGTGTGAAGACTCGGTATAGTCTTTAGTAAAATTGTTACAAAAATACGTTTTGAAAAGCAGTAAAGCGGAAGTAAATAGATTTTCGATTCGTTATTTTTATTAATTGAAAATAAGGGACGTAATCAGAGAAAATTAGAAATTTTAGAGAGAGACCGTTATACACTAAAAGCTGTAAATTCTAAGAGTACTTACAAGTATGCGCACGACCGTTTGAGAAAGATGCCTGACCATGAGACCCCTGTAGATTGCGAAAATAGCGGTGCAGAATAAGTTGTGTAACCCATTGACCACTATTCAACCAACTAATTGCGAAGTAGTTTATTGAGTGTAAATTGTGTGAAAGTTGTTGGTGTTGAAATGGTGTTGAGATGAGATGAGATGAGAGTGACGTCTGTCGTGAGATACCGTCATTTGGCGCACCGCGCAAGTGGCATGAGTCCCTACCGCTCGATTTAGGTGGTAGCGACGACTGTTGTGAGATACCGTCACTTGGCGCACCGCGCAAGTGGCATGAGTCCCTACTGCTCGATTTAGGTGGTAGCGACGACTGTTGTGAGATACCGTCACTTGGCGCACCGCGCAAGCGGCATGAGTCCCTACTGCTCGATTTAGGTGGTAGCGACGACTGTTGTGAGATACCGTCACTTGGCGCACCGCGCAAGTGGCATGAGTCCCTACCGCTCGATTTAGGTGGTAGTGACGACTGTTGTGAGATACCGTCACTTGGCGCACCGCGCATGTGGCATGAGTCCCTACCGCTCGATTTAGGTGGTAGTGACGACTGTTGTGAGATACCGTCACTTGGCGCACCGCGCATGTGGCATGAGTCCCTACCGCTCGATTTAGGTGGTAGTGACGACTGTTGTGAGATAGCATGACTTGATGGAGTGGAATGAGTTACTATCGCTCGATTTAGGTGGTAGTGACGACTGTTGTGAGATAGCGTGACTTGATGGAGTGGAATGAGTTACTATCGCTCGATTTAGGTGGTAGTGACGACTGTTGTGAGATAGCGTTACTTGATGGAGTGGAATGAGTTACTATCGCTCGATTTAGGTGGTAGTGACGACTGTTGTGAGATAGCGTTACTTGATGGAGTGGAATGAGTTACTATCGCTCGATTTAGGTGGTAGTGACGACTGTTGTGAGATAGTGTTACTTGATGGAGTGGAATAAGTTACTATCGCTCGATTTAGGTGATAGTGACGACCGTAAGGATTGATGCTGAGTAGACTGTACGTAGAGTTAAATTAAGAGTAAAGTGGTGTGTGTGGTGGTAAGAGTGGTGAAAAAACTGGTGTGGTTGTATGGTTGTAAAAAATTGTGTTTGTATGGTGTGTGAATACTGGTGAATGGCCAGTAAATTGTTATTTGATGATTCGTAATGAAGTTAGCAAAATTGTGTGAGAAAAAAGTGTTGATTCCTTGTAAGAGTTGTTTCAAGTAAAGCACCATACCCAAGCGAGTTAATCAGGATAGGCCGAGCGAAAGACTTGTGATATTGCAGCTGGGTTTTCTCTTTTTCAGGAGCATCACACGGGGACGTGTGACTAGTCAGAATGGCCGTGTCGGAGAACTACAGCTGAGAACGGAATTGAGACGTAAAATCTACAACTGATTTGACGAGTTCGGATGCATTTGGCAGTTGACAGCTCGATAGTGAATGTCACTTTGACAACGATGGGAGAATAACGCTGGTCAACTGGAGGACTCGGAGAGAAGATACCGTGAGCGGCGCACGTATTGCCAAGTTGTTTCCGACTTCGCCACGTCTCGATATTAATCCGTTTGCATCAATGTCGTGTGTGAATATTTTAGTGTGAAACTTTGTTATTTCTCGAACAATATACCGGTACAGTGTATGAGTGTACTATTATTTCCTGACAACTTGACGATTGAAGACAATCTAAACAACGCCCACAAGGAGCTTACCGCGTTATATATATATATATATATATATATATATATATATATATATATATATATATATATGTCTCAGCCTTTAGATGGTGAGATGGGGCGTTTTGAATGAAAAAACCCAGTTATTTTGCAGAATTATATTATTCTTGAGTTTTACAATTTTTAGCGTATGTTTGTGTGTTGGAGGGAAGCTAACGAAAGAGGGCGTGGGAGAGAAACTGGCTGACAGCTGTCATATCTTGACATTTTACTTTTTTATGCGATTTAATGTGGGGTAAGGATCAACTCTGAACATCCTCCCGCCTCGTTGAAAGGTAACTTTCAACCAGAGAGTTCATCATCAGTTGGAAGTGGGCAGAGACGAACCAGGGGACGACGCACGCATCCTCTTGCGGTGTTGACGTCAGCCACTCTGGAGATATTATCTGGTCCTGGAAATAATTGCTTGACGCGTCCAAGTCGCCAGTTCAAGGGAGGGACATTTTCTTCTTGAAGCAGCACTAAATCTCCAATTTTCAATTTGGCAAAATTAGTTTTCCATTTAGTTCTTTGTTGCAGCTCGCAAATATATTCTTTCTGCCATCGGTTCCAAAAATGTTCTCTTATTTTCTCCAGCCTTTCATATCTCCTTAAATTAGTCTCCTTTATATCTTGTAAAGATCTTGATGGTAATGAGTTCAATGCTCTCCCAATTAAAAAATGTCCCGGTGTCAGTGAATGAAAATCATCAGGTGAAGAGGACAGAGGATAAAGTGGACGACTGTTCAAAATTGCCTCCACCTGAGTGAATAAAGTTGAGATTTCCTCAAACGTTAAGTGGCTATTTCCAATCACACGCTTCAAGTGAAATTTTGATGATTTTACACCGGCCTCCCAAATGCCTCCAAAATGAGGAGCATACGTGGGCGTGAAATGAAATTTAATATTTTCTTGGTTGGCAAAATGACTAACAGGTACTTCACTATGTTTTAAAAAATTTGCTATTTCTTTAGCAGCAGCTACAAAATTTCTCCCATTATCACAGAAAATTTCCATTGGCTTACCACGACGACTTATAAATCTTTTTAATGTCATGAGAAAGGCATCTTTAGACAAGTCGCTTACAGCCTCTAGATGTATGCATTTGTACCTTAAGCAAACAAAAAGACACATGTAGCATTTAATCAATCTGCTACCACGACCCTTTCTATTAATAATATAAAATGGACCAGCAAAGTCTATGCCAACCGACAAAAATGGATAATCAGGATTTAATCTTTGTGCAGGTAACAAGCCCATTTTAGGCTGTAGAGTATTACCACGAGCTCGCCTACACACAACACATTTATTAACAGTACTCCTTGCTAAATGTCTACCGCCTATAGCCCACACCACATCTCTAACACAAGACAACAACAACTGTGGACCGGCATGCATATTTTTTAGATGTTCCTTTACAAAATATAATTTTGTGAAATGATGCGACGAATGCATTAAAATTGGATGTCTTTTGTCAAACGAATAATCAGAATTGCTTAAACGACCACCTACTCTTATTAGTTTATCACTGTCTAAAAAAGGGGAAAGGGCCAATATTTTTGATTTGGAAGATAGCTCCTTTCCTTTAGATAATAAATCATATTCCAAAGGGAATGATTGTTGCTGTGCCATAGCACAAAGAAATTTAAATGATTTGTCTAACTCTTCTAAAGATAATGTTTCATTTGTGTTTTTATTCTTTGTAAATTTTAAGTTATTTATGAATCTTAGAACATATGCAAAGGATCTAGTAATTTTATTTAATTTGGAAAATCTCTTAAATTCAATGTCAAAAGTAGTAAAAGTAACAGGGTTAGCTTTAATTTCAGGTAAGTCAGATAAGTTAAAAATTTTTTAAATTTAACATCGGCCATTCACTTTCATCTTTATTTAAAAAATCTGGGCCGGACCACCATAACTTGGACTCTAATAAATTGCCAGCATCAATGCCCCGTGAAATTAAATCAGCAGGATTAAATTTAGTGTTTACATAACGCCATGACTTTGAAATAGTTAATTCACAGATCTCGCATACACGGTTAGCTACATAAGTTTTGAGTTTGCTAATGTCACTATTTATCCAAGCGAGAACCACACTTGAATCACACCAATGATATATTGAAGATGGTTTGCAACGCAATGACTTCAAAACAGTGTCACATAAACGAGCAGCTAGCAGTGCCGCACACAATTCTAGACGAGGTATTGTCATGGGTTTAAGCGGAGCTACCTTTGACTTTGAACACAATAAATGCACATCTATTTGCCCAGTCATATTAATTGATCTCATATAAATGCATGCTCCATAAGCAACTTTAGATGCATCACTAAATGAATGTAATTCAATCATTATAGGATCATCAATAATAACCTGCCTTTGTAAATTAAATTCCTTTAAATATTTTAAATTTGTAACAAACTTTAGCCATTCCTTCTGAATATCATTAGGGGCCGGTTCGTCCCAGCCTATTTTATCTTTCCACAATCTCTGTATTAATAATTTTGGTTGAATGATGCATGGACTTAAGAGCCCGAGTGGGTCAAATATTTTAAATGAATTAGATAAAATTGATCTCTTATTTATTGTATAAACATCGCTTATTTTGATAGTTTCAAATGGAAAATGCAAGGTATCACTAGATGGATTCCACCCTAATCCTAAAGTACTGGTAGATTCACTTATTATAAGACTATCTTGTGACTCTTTGAGATCATTTTCAAGTATACTAGGTAAATTACACTTAAATTTTCTAAGATTAAAACAACCCCTACTTAAAGCATTAGTTATAGGGCTTTTAATATAGCGCAATTCTTGCTCATTATTACTACCAGTTATTATGTCATCGATATAGAAATCCTTTTGAATTATTTCTTTAATAAATTTATCCTCTTGTTCCTCGCCTAACTGCCAGAGACACCTAGTACTAAGGAAACTAGCACTGGCAGTACCATAGGTAAGTGTATTTAGCCTTAATGTGCGAATTGGGCCATTTTCATGCTCCCTCCATAGTATTAATTGTAAATCACGATCACTCTCATGTAAGAGCACCTGCCTGTACATTTTCTCTACATCGCCACAGAGTAGGTATTTGTACTGGCGGCTTCTAATTAAAATAGAAAAAAGATTATCTTGTACATTAGGACCTGTCATTAATATATCATTTAGAGAATATCCAGATGATGAAGCAGCCGAACCATCAAAAACTACACGGAGACGAGTTGACTCACTATTTTGTTTCCATACAGGGTGATGACATAAAAAATATGAATTATGAGGTTTAGCAATTTTGGATTTAGAAAGATGGCCTAATGTAGCATACTCATTGATAAATTTAGTATATTCTAATTTCAAATCAGAATTATTTTTAAAGCGCTTCTCTAATCTTAAAAACCTAAGCCTTGCAGTTTTGTAAGTGTCGCCTAAACAGTCAGGAGTATCAACTAATGGCAACTTAACACAAAACCTACCAGATTCTAATCTATATGTTGTTTCTAAAAAATGTTTTTCGCAAGCCCCTTCGCTTTGGCTAAGGAAATACCGTTTAGGGAGATCCTCGGTTTCCCAAAATTTTGGTAAAATATAATTATCAATATAATTTTCTGACATTTGACCTAAAATATGATTGCACTGAAGAATTCTTTTACTATGAGAATTGTTCAAAAGTAATGAACCACAAACTATCCATCCAAAACTTGAATCTCTTAACTTAATTTTATTATTTGTAATATTTTTAGTTTTGTTTCCTATAATATCCCAGAATATATCTGACCCTATTAATAAATCAATTGATCCTGGCCTATAGAATTCAGGATCTGCCAATTTTAAGTTTTTAGGTAACTTAAGTTTTTCTACATCTAAGTGACTTCTAGGTATATCACTTGTCAATGTATCTAAAATCATGCATGTTGAAATCAACTCGTAAGAACTATTTGTAGAACTTAGTTTGACTTTAGAAACTTCCAACATGTTATTCAATGCATTATCACCTATACCTACCACCCTAATATCTGATGGGCTGGATTTTAGGCATAATTTTTCACTTAATGAACGAGTTATAAATGATGATTGGCTTCCACAATCCAAAAGAGCCCTAACTTTTATTGTTTTATTAGAATTATTTGGATTAGACACATTAATAAGAGCTGTTGGCAGTAATGTTTCACTCATATACTTATTGTAATAACACATAGTGACTTTAGGATCACTCATGGCTGTGTTACAATTAACATTATTTTCTGGTAGCTCCGGATTGTGAAGCAAGCTGTTATGCTTTTTGTTACACTGACGGCAAGGTCCCATTTTACAATCCTTTACTAGGTGCCCTTGCCTTAAGCAATTAATGCACAATTTGTATTTATTAACTTCACTTATTCTATCTTGAATGTTTTTAGATTTGAATAATTCACAATCATAAATTTTATGTTCGCCATCACAAATAATACACATATAATGGGTATACCTTTGGTTGGTAACCGCATGTGACTTTGTATAATTATTCCCAAACTTATGAAAATTGTTTTTAGACCTATTTAAAAAATCTTTATTGTTGTTGCTATTTTGTACCAGAGAACCGGATGCACTGCCTTTATTAAACAAATGATCACTTTTATTCCTATACAACGCCTCTAAAACATCAGCGCGGTTGTTTAAAAATTTAAAGAAAATATTTAATGTCGGAATATCATCTAAGCTGTTTCTATATTCTTCCCATTTTATTAATGTTTGAGTATCCAATTTTGATAATAAAATGTAAATTAATAATATATCCCACTTTTCAGTAGGCTGGCCTAGACTTGACAGTGCACGCAAGTCCTTATTTACCTGATCTACGAGGAAACGAAGCGACCTGTCTGATTCCTTTTGAATAGTTTGTAAAGAAAAAAGCGATTTCAAGTGTAAGTTAATTAGTGATCTTTTATTGTTATAACGCTCACAAATGAGATCCCATGCTTTAGTATAATTGGCAGAGGATACCTCTAAATTTGAAATAATCCTTGCTGCATCACCTTCCAAATAAGAAGTTAAATAGTGGAACTTCTGAATAGGTGTAATATGCTCATTGTTATGTATTAAATTTTCAAATGTGTCATGGAACTGCAACCAGTGAAAATATTGCCCATTAAATTTCTCAATTTGAATCTGTGGCAGCCTAACCCCCAAATCATTGTGCTCATGAAAGCATTGAGATTGCTCCTTATTCTCTAAGTTGTACTCTTGTATTATTAATTTGGCAACCGCCATGCTACTGATGATTTCATTTTCAATAAAATCACGCTCTTCAATCTCAATGTCAATGCTTTCACAGTTCAAAACCTCAATTTCACTCTGCAAGTTATCAAATTTAATGGATAATGCCTCAATTTTATTCAACTTTAAATTTAATTCAACTGACTCAATGTTTGATATTTGTGCTTTATGCAATTGACCTACATAGTTTTTGAATTTAGTAATCTGCCCTTTAATGGAGCTTCTTTTAACAATAAGCTCTTTCAGCTTGTTTGGAGCTGTTGTACCCTGTGTAGCCATTTTGCCAAACAACAAAAAGTTGAAAAAAAATTAAATGGACAATGGAATTTAACTAAAAAAAAGGCTCACGTTTATTGCTCACTCATACCGGAAAACACTTAGGAGGCAATGTTCATGGTTTTATCAGCTCAGCCACATAATCCCTCTTCAATCTTCACAATTTTTCTTTGGTGCTGGCAGCAAATGGCGCCGTCGACACGAGGTGCAGCAACCCGCCGAAACTCGACATGACGAAATGTTTAATTTCGATTCCCCTCATGGGCCACCAATGTCTCAGCCTTTAGATGGTGAGATGGGGCGTTTTGAATGAAAAAACCCAGTTATTTTGCAGAATTATATTATTCTTGAGTTTTACAATTTTTAGCGTATGTTTGTGTGTTGGAGGGAAGCTAACGAAAGAGGGCGTGGGAGAGAAACTGGCTGACAGCTGTCATATCTTGACATTTTACTTTTTTATGCGATTTAATGTGGGGTAAGGATCAACTCTGAACATATATATATATATATATATATATGCGTCCTTACAAACCACCACCCTGTAGCGTCCACTGTATGTGGCAAGATTTTACATGTTATTAATGCATATATGTGTAGTTTTGATCAGTATGATCTCAAGAGTCGACTTGGTATCGCGATAAATAATGAAATATTAATATTCAGCTTTGGAAATTTCCTGGTCACTTAGTACTTCCGTTCACCACCAAAGCTATCCAGCACACAGTATATATCCGTATACTTCTATACACTGCATGGATGCTAGTACTTCCGTTCACCACCAAAGCTATCCAGCACACAGTATATATCCGTATACTTCTATACACTGCATGGATGCTCTTACCTCCCATCAATTTGTTCAAATCAATTCCGTATAATGCCCTACATATATTACCAACATTATGCAGATAAAGCTACACCCTTCAATCTTTTATGAGATTGTGATTCCGAATTACTGTTTTTGTATTTTTGTAAGAAGGGTTGTTTTTCGCGCGTTTCTTGTATGTATGTATGTATGTTAAATAGTCGTCTTTTTGATTTAAATCGACCAAGTGTGTGTTAGTTAAATTTAAAAAATCTAAATTAAATAACTTATTTAAAAAAATAAAAACAACCCGACTGACGACCGACTTCATAATTTTTTTGTGTATGATTACTTTGGAAGTCTGTTTAATTTTTGTTTAAAAATAATAATTTTACAATTTTTTGTGACGTTTGTAATTATCGAATACGCGCCTAGCTTCCATTAGGTATTATAAATTAGTGTCCGACCGAGTGTTCGGTTTCGGTTTCGGTCGCGTTTCAGCAAAAAAACGTGTTTCGGTTTAGTTTTGGTTTTGCCGAAACTACGACCGAAACTGCATTCTGCATGTGCATGGAGTTCTCGGGCTGTGATCGGTAATGTTCGACGCTTTTTTAAATTCCAACTAAGCGACGCGCGACGCGATGATGACATTTTATAAGGTTTTGTTACAGGACATGATTTATTTAACTCCGTTGCATTTACTTGAGATGGGGTAAAAATAATAAAAGTAAGTATTTGATTTTACACATTTACAGTTGGTATACATAAAAAAACACTAACTCGCGGATTGTCTAAACGTCATTTGAAATAGCTATTGTAGACCAATGCCGATAATTTTTGAAACAAAAAAAAGTATAGTAGGATGAAACCCACTGGAAAAGGAAAGAAATTTAACAAAAAATAAGGAAAAAATAAATTACGGGCAATTTGAGGTTGGGAAGAGTAAGGGGGTGAGTTACAAGGGGTAAAAAACGGCTTATCTCGATTTTCGGCAAAACTACGAGTCCTATGGAAAAAAGTAAAATAGCAAAGTTATAGGTGATAAAAAGATCTACAACGTTTGTAGGTACTTATTTACAGTTTTTTCACGTAACTTCATACATTTATGTGAAAAATTCAACTAACCAAGTGTTTGTTCTTTTTTTATATTTATGTTATTACAAAAAAAATCACGACATTTGGTGAAAACGTACCCGTGTGTTTCAAATATATTGTAATTTTTTTTATTTAAAATATTTATTTTTTCACCTTATTTTGACGTAATATCAAAAAATTAACCCTAATTTTCAGTCGAAAACTCTCACGTCAAAATATCTTTTTATTTTTTATTTTAAAGTCGGTGGGCTTTTTATTCGTTGAAATCACTCTTTTCTAATAATGTAAAAAAAATACATTACCACAGTAAAAGTTCTCAAAAAAATGCAAAGAAATGAACAGGTAGTAAGGCCCAGATCCGCTTAGCCCGTTCCCCACTTCTCTCTGAAATACCTTTTGATGGGCTAAAATTATCCGTAGGTCACTCATGTATTTAAGCTATCTTAAAATAGCAATAAATAAGCATCTATGGATATAATTTAAAGACGATTGGACAACTTACACAAAATATTGTAGATGAAGACATCTACAATATTTTGTAGATATCTTCTACTAAAATATTTTGTGCCTAGCTTCAATAAGAATTGAGGCTAGGCGGGTCTAGGTTATGTGAAAAAAATATAAATATAAAGTTTGCACGCCTCACACGCGTTTTATACTATAATCAGGAAACCGTAAGATGAAAAATTATCGCTTAAACAATGACTGATGTACCACACCGTCAATATATATCCTTAAATAGAGGCAATAATATTTTATTACAGTAAATTATAAACAGTTTATTTGGAATATTGATATTTTTATTACATCTCTATCATTATCATCTAGTACAAAATAATTTATGTATGCATTACGAGTATGATACATCAGCATGTGACCCCTCTTGCCCCCATTAATACCGTATTTTGATGATTTTACAATAAAACAAGGTATGGTGACTACAATAAATATTTCTTAGTGTTTTGTCATTTTTTATATATTTATTTACGTTTTTTTTCTTGCATCCGTTGCACATAAAATATATAATATGCATTAAATGAACAATATTATGTAACAAATATGTAACAAACAATATAAAAAAATATCGGCAAGCGGTACTGAGAAATGGGAAAATAATAAAAGAGAACGGGGAACGAATAAAACTGGTTATTCTATCAAAAAATGTTAATTAATATATTTTTAACCATTTAGAATTTAATAACGCCAAGCAACAGGGCTCATCCTTAGGATAAACGGAAACGTTTAAAAAAAGATTCAACTCATTTCATTGCCCATATTTTTCTTAATTTATGGAACAAACAGACCTACGGACAGCTTTAGTTTTTTTTATATTACATAAATTAAATTAAATAAGTAAAAAGCAAAACAGTCTACAGTCATGTTTGAAGTTCCTAGTTGTAAAAACATCAATTTTTCTATAAGTTTATTATTGAATTTCGGGTATTTCAACAGATTTATGTTGTGAACTTGTCACAACGCGGCCTTTCGAGAGTAGAACACACCCGAGGCGTGCTTAAAGGTGTAGATCTTTCTATTAGGTACCTACAAATTTGCCATTTGACTTTTTCCATAGGACTTGTAGTTTTGCCAGAAATCGAGATAAACCGTTTTCTATCCTTAAAAACTCACTTCCTTACACTTCCCGACCTCAAATTGCCCGTAAAATACTTTTTCCTTTTATTTTTGTTAAATTCTCTTCCTTTTCCAATGGGTTTCATCCTACTATAAGTTTTTTTTTTCACTTTTGACCATTTTCAAAGGTAAAAGCACTAGTCTATTGGGCTTACGAGGTGTTTGACTAGCTTGCATTGTGCCTAATTCGCTTAAGAACGACTTCAATTTAAGCCTGAAATTTTGTTCATAGATTAGAATGATGGAACGTTTGACCATATTTAACTGTCACACCGTTGACCGTACACGACAATGACACTTTTGCGATATTCTATTTTCTCATAATTATGAGAACGCCATGCTTAGTTAATAACGCTAACTCTCGTAACCTACTTCGCGATTTGATTTAGGTATAACGAGATAGTCGTTTCGTGAATTGGGCTAAGCTTAAAGTATTTAAGATCCGTTGTACATAATAATATAGCTGTTTTACAATAAACAATTGTAAATATTATAGTGCTTTTTCGTGTTTTGCTCGCAACACAGATTTGTATAAATAAACTACTAAGCGGCAGTAAATCAAAAGCATGTTAGGACATGTCTAAGGAGGGTTCTGTAACTATCAACGCGCAATAGGCCTTCTTTGAATTACTTAAAAAGTTGTAGTCCGATTGCGCTCAAAATAAATTCTCTAAAAGGTTTTTAGCATGATCTATCAGTATACAAACTTTCCAGTTTCTATCTCCTATAGTTTAAAAATGCCAGCGGGGGACCAAATTATAAAACCACTTTGGAAGCCGATTACTCGAAAATGGTTCTTTGTAAAAAAGTTATGTATGAAACCACGCCTTTATTTTAGATCTTTTCGACGATGTCTCACACGATGGAGTAGAATGAAACAATATTTTTCATGCCTATTTCACATGTATGGAGGAGCCACCCCTCTAAAATATGAAATTATTATTATTTTATGATGTAGAACACGGATCTATACACAATATATAACTTTACCAAATCTCTCCCATTTATGTTCAAAATTACAGTAGCTAGAGGGGCAGACAGAAAGAAAGACTAACTGACGAAGCAAAACTATAAGGGTTCCTTGAATACTATGGAACCCTAAAAAGACTGACTGATTAAACTAACGTTTCCTTTATTTTTCTCTCAAAACATGATCCTTGTACCTACGGAAGTTTCGGTTGCGGCCGAAACTGAGACCGTTGCCGAAATTAGTTTTCGGTTTCGGTCGTGAAAACCAGCTTCGGTCAGACACTATTTTAAAATAAGATGATGATGATGATTACTGTAACGTACATAGTGGCATATGCTTGCAGTTCTTAAAACAATAATGCCGAAATTTCCAAACGCGTATCTTTAAAGACTGAGGAGTTTTGTTCAGTTCTTTTGGATCCAGGAAATACCTTCTTATTATACAGGGTATAATCTTATTTTTTTGGTGGCATAATATGCTTAAGTTACTTCAGGAAAAGTCTAAATCACTATATTATATGTCTATATAAATTTTGAGGAGTTCCCTCGATTCCTCACGGATCCCATCATCAAGTTTCCATGTTAATGACAACAACAAAATAATTTTACAAAATATAAGTCCATAGACGGTAGAGTAACGTTTAAAGATCACCGTGTTTGTGAAAAATACTAGGAGAAGTACCTTTTGTATCATCATAATGTAATGATGTATGGTGTAATGGTGGTGGTGATAATGATGATCACTTAATTGCCATGGAAGCATATGCTTGCAGTTCTTTAAACAAATATGTATCTATAAGGAGTCAGGAGTTCTGTTCTGTACTTTTGGATCCAGGGTATACCTTGGCGCAAAATCTTAATTTTTGGTAGCATAATATGCTTAGACTTCTTCAGAAAAAGCCGAAATCGTCATAAGTATCCATATAAATTTTGATTCCTCATGGATCCCATCATCATAGATCAAAAAAAGAATTTTGAAAATCGGTCCATAGACGGCTGAATTATCGTCTAACATACAAAATAATAATAAAATATTATACAGCCGAATACATAACCGCCTCCTTTTTTGGAAGTCGGTTAACAAAATATGCGATGCGACCGCGCTGCTGGCGCTGACGACCGGCTCGCTTCCCGCCCCCCGCGCGCCCCACACCCGTGCACCCTAAAAGGCCCCAGTAAAATCTAGGCGGTGTCATGATATAAGAAAAATTCTGGACGCAAGATGATGCTCGTGGAAAACTGAAAAAAACTTTTTGTGTATATTCGGGGAGACGCAATATAATCGGTAAACTAAACGCTCAATATACGGTACAAAATATACGCTTCTCAGTAGCGCCCTCGAAATTCCACGCGGCCGATGGCTGAACTACGAAATACGCTGAAAATCATTCTAGTGATGAAATTGAGTCCATGCCAATTTTTTGTCTATGCATTCTAATGATGAAAAGACACCCTTGGACGAAAAATGAGGGTCGGTTAATCTTGCGTCCGTATACCGGACGCAACAAGTCGGTCGGACGCGGCATCATTCGTAAAAATCGCCATGTAGGACGCACCATGATTCGCAAGATGTATATATATATATATATATATATATATATATATATATATATATATATATATATATATATATATACGCTTTTTTCCCGTAGGAGTAGGCAGAGTCGCAGAGACCGCCTCTTTCCCGTAGGAGTAGGCAGAGACCACTTCTTTCCACTTGCTACGATCCTTACATACTTGTTTCGCATTTTGGATAATTATTATTTTTATGATTATCCATTGCGTTCCCACGGATTGGTGGAGAGGGTAGGAATAGGGAAAGGGAAGGATAGGTGGTGTGGAAAGAAAGATTGGTAAGTTAGAGTGGGAAATAGGAAATATAGGATATTACCGTCCAGGAGGGCAAGGGATAAGACAGTAATAGCTAGGGAAGCCGGGGTCGCATACCCGTATATACCACAACTACCGGACAGGTAAGTTGGGATGAGTATCCCATGACATTACTACACACGGATCCGCTAGAAGCATACCAGATCCGCTGTACGCTCCGAACCAAATTCGTGTGTCTGTAGATGCCATAACTGTCGTCGACAGATAACAATTGCTACAAAGTATCTTGTGATATATTATACACTACACATTGCTATCGACTTTATACGCACAAAAGAAAATCTAATGTGAACTGTACATTTTGCTGCGATACAAAGAAGTCTATATGCATTCGCGTGGCTTACTTTATATCTATCTATGCCCAATTTCACCAAAATCCATTCAGTAGTTTCAGATCCTATTCAATGCAAACAAACAAACAATCAAATCTTTCCGTTTAATATTAACCAACTTTAAAACCTAGATGAAAATTATCGCTACTAAATACTTAACATTATAAAGAGGAAATGTTCGAAGTTTGTTTGACTGTTTGCATTAAATAGGCTCCGAAACATCTCGACCGATTTTGATGAAATTTGGCCCAGATGATGAGAATAATGTAGACTATGGGGAAGAACATAGGCTACTTAATTTTATCGTGGAAAATAGTACGGTTTTCGCGAGATTACTTTTGCGCGCATCAAGTCGCTGGCAACATCTAGTCGTTAATAAATTTAATCTGAGGGCCAATTCTGCTAAATAAAACATGCTATAATACAATTATTACAATCAAGTCCCGATACGCTAAAACTATCAAAATATATTCTTGTAAACGTTAAACCAACGTGAAACGCGCTCTTAAGCTGCGTGTCCACTGGATCGGAATTGGAGCGTACGCAGCATACGGATTTGTTGCTTTGTATTGATTTCTATGGTACTGCGTCCACTGGATCGGCATTTCTGCGCCTGAGGCCGGTATTTATGCCGATGACGTCATCCGCAGTCTTAGAATATAGTGAAGTTCAAAAAACTTTTTTCGAGTCATATGAATGTACCCAAAAAATCTATTTTCATCTTCTAATAAATCAAAATATAATGTATGAAATTCTCCCAAAATTAATCTTTTTGAGTTTATATTATGAATTCATATCTTTCGTTTCCTCTTGTTTCTCTTTTCCTCTTCTGATAAAATACAGCTAATTACAACAATATCCTCGTCACTATCCTCCATAATGCAAATGCACGTTCAGGCTATGACGGACTAAAAATAACTAAATTGCCGATGATGAATCCGAATGCAGTGGACGCACCCCATCGGCATTTCGTAAATGACGACGCTTTGTACGCTGCGTACGCTCCGATTCCGATACAGTGGACGCGCAGCTCCAAACTTTTATTGATCCAAACTTCACAAAATCAGTTTATGATAACATGTCGCTTCACTTACAAATTACAATACAAACAAAGTAAAATGAAAGTCTACTGTAAATACGAGAATTGAGATTCTGAGTTAATAAGTAAGTACATCATCATCATCATCATCAGCCTATCGCCGTCCACTGCTGAACGTAGGCCTCCCCCAATGAGCGCCAACCTTCCCGATCTTGGGCAGCCCTCATCCATCCGCTGCCAGCCACCTTCTTCAAATCGTCGGTCCATCGTGCCGCAGGACGTCCTACACTACGTTTGCCTAAGCGTGGTCTCCACTCTAATACTTGTCTGCTCCATCGATTGTCTGTCCGTCTGCAGACATGGCCGGCCCACTTCCACTTCAGCGTGCTAATTCGTTGAGCAATGTCGGTGACTTTAGTTCTCTGGCGAATAACGTCGTTACGTATTTTATCCACCAGAGATACCCTTAACATTGCTCTTTCCATCGCACGCTGAGCAACCTTAAACTTATGAACCAAGCCTACGGTGAGTGTCCACGTTTCGGCTCCGTATGTCATTACCGGTAGAACGCATTGATCAAAGACCCTGGTCTTAAGGGATTGTGGGATCGACGATTCAAAGATGTCCCGGAGCTTCCCGAATGCAGCCCAGCCCAAGCGTATTCTTCTACTCACCATAAGTAAGTACGTTACCTAAGTAATGATTGTTAAAATACAATAAAATATAAACAATGAGTAAATCAGCATCAAAAATTACGAAATGAACAATGTTTTAAAAATAAACACTCGCGTTAATAAAACACCAAATTTTCCACCACTTAAATCAAAATGATCGACAGATCTGTTGTGTGTGCAATACGATATATTGTTATTATCAGGGGAGGGTTTTATTGAAAACTGTTTTTGGGTCACTGTGTCGCGACAGTCAAATACAAATTGTTGTTTCATTTCCAATGATCACAATTTTATGATCTATGAAAAAAAGCTATTTATGACAGAAATATTTCATTCATTGTTCATTCAGATTCCATTATTAGATCCAAATTAAAGTAATTCGTTGAAAATTATCGTTTTAAAAATTACATTGGGAGTTTTTTACCCGCTTTTAGATTGTAAAATTTTCATTCACATTTCATTTTCCGTAAATAATTTAATTCAGATCCACGGAGATGTGGATATAATCAATATATTGTTAGTCATATTATAAGTGAGTATTTGTTTCAATGAGTTCAAATATCACAGGATTAACCCCATCTCCTGCAGTTATGCGACTTATGCCGTTGCAATTACGCTTACATCTAACCTACTTTTTAACCCCCGACGAAAGTTGAGGGGTAAATTTGACGTGTCTGTATAATATTATGTAGGGTAAATACGCCAAACGTCGGCCCCTCTCCAATCCTCGGCCGTCTGCACATTTTCAGCTTGCATTCATTCAAAAGGTAATTAAGTGGTAATTTTGCCACTGAAATTGCAAGCTTAGTTCATACTCTTTCACCCTTATTAATAAAAATATTTACACCATGGATAAGCAAATCCAAATCGCTCTCTTTGTCTATCAAGTGACTGTTCCAAAGTATCTGACAGAGACAGCCATGTTGGATTAGCTAATCCGTGGTGTAAATAATTTTATTAATAAGACTGTTTAAGTGCAAACCGTTACTATCCGATTACGTCACTTGCTCTTCACCAGGGGTGGTCGACTTTGTATGAATGACCTTGGACCAAAAATGGGGCAGTTCGGTGCGACAAGAATGGTTATATTTCAATATATCGCTCTCTGTCTTACATGGTTAATATTACATAGAAGTTACTTAAAAACCACAACAGATGACACTATCCCGCTTCTAGATCGCGCTATCGAAAACACTAGACGTATGTATATAAGGGCTCACGAACATTTTGTAACGTAGTAGTTACGATTTGTGCGTGGAGGTGGTTGCTCAGTTTTGTTGGAATGTAAAATTTAATTCTAAAGAGAAATTTAACGTTAACTTAAACTTTAATTACGTATCTTCAATTTCCCGCCATATTCATATAATCAAATATATAGTCCTCCTTTGTTGGAAGGCGGTTAAAAGTTTGAGGGGGCAGCTCACTAGAGGCGCTATTTGGTCCCAATTTTTTGTATGAAGTCGACCTTCTTCTCCGCGAGTAATAGTGTTCTGTGCTCTTCACACACTGAGCGTCAGTAGCGATAGCACCGTTGAAGCATTGAAATTCGTAGTTAAAGCAGCTTACTTGCTGTGAATACCCACGATTCGGGGATTGATATTACAACGGTATGACATTTCTTTTTTTGGTTTTTAGCTTTGCTATCACTAAAAAGATATTTTTACTATATTTTGAGATAGTTTTTTCAACGTTTTGCGTATTGGTTTTAGGGAAAAATAGGGGGCCGTTATTAGAATACCAGTTTCGACTGAAAATCGGAATCTCTGCCGGGGCCGACTTAAGGTAAAAGCAGTATGTTTTATAAAGTCCAATACTACGAATTCCATTGTCTTAATAGTAAAATTCGTAACGCTTTTGTGTTAATTAATATAATATTTTACGTTCAATCGCTAAATACCGGCCGGGGTGGTATTAGCTGAATCTCGAGAAATAAGCTATACGAAACAGGGGCCGACTTTGGAAATATTAAAGATCGTAATGTCGGCCAGCCTAAGAATCGAATGCTACTGTACAGGCTGATCATTTTTGTATTTTTCATTGTTTATGTAGGTACTGGGTAGTCATTTTTTATGTTACTTATCAAACTTGCTCTCTCAAAATGGAATTATGTATTATTATAATTTAATAATATTATAAGAGGTTACACGCTATGCCCGGCCGACATTTGGGAAAAACGCGACCGACCATTGGGCCGTGAACGGCCGACTTTTTCGTTTTCGACGCATTTAAACCTTAATACTTTTTCCGTTTAGTAGAAAAGTAAACCATATGCCAATAAATATAAAATAGATTTATCAACCTGTCTAAAACCGTATAACAAGCTATGCTTTCGTTTCAAACTGACGGATCCGGAGCGATCTAAAGTTAGAAAATCCGTAAGTGGCCGACATTTAGCGTATTTACCCTGTCTGTCTATGGCATCGTAGCTCTCAAATGGACGAACCGATTTTGATGTAGTTTTTTTATTTGAAAGCTGACACGATCGAGAGTGTTCTTAGCTATAATTCATCATCATCAGAGGGACAATTCTGTTAAATAAAACCTGCATTAATACAATTACAATCAAGTCCCGATACGCTTACATTCTCAAAAGGTGTTTTTATGAACGTGAAACCAACGTGAAACGCGCTCTGATTGGTCGAAACGTCATAAAATCCGTTCATGGTAACATGTCGCTACACTTTCAATCCAAACAAAGTGAAATTGAAGTCTACTTTAAATACGAGAATTGAGGTTCTGATCACTTTTTACTTGACAATTCGGGGCTAATACCTACGTAAATTTTTAATTTTGTTTTGAAAATGTTGTTATATCGGGTTGTCGTGTGTATTTTTTTATTGATTTATATAAGGTCGCATGACGATGACTTTGTCGAAACCGGTCGTGTAACAAACAATTATAATGTAACCTAGTGAAGTGGAAAAGTGCAAGTTTGAGCATTACTACTATGAAACGTGAATTTCCACCAAGTACAGTCGCCTACTTATTCAGCGTAGGTACAACTTTTCAACCATAAGCTATAGTAGGTAGTAAGGTCGAAAAGTGTTAAAATGGGTTTATCAGCGGCCGTACCAACAGTATTCACTAGGTACAGCCGCTCAGCCTCAACAACAGCCTCCGTGGTCTAGTGGTTAGAGCATTGGCTCAACTCGGAGTTCGTGGGTTCGATTCCCGCATTGGGACAACAAAAATGTTGTTTCCAAGTTTGGTTAGGACAATGCAGGCTGATCACCTGATTGTCTGACAAGAAAGATGATCCATGCGTCGGATGGACATGTAAAAAGTCGGACCTGCGCCTCATCTCTCGTCAGCCGTGTCGGTTATCCGTCTCACTGGATTACGAGAGTAAAGGAAGAGAGAGAGTGCTCTTGTGTACTGTGCACACACTTTGGCCCTATAAAATTACTCCTGCGTAACTGGCCCGGTTTCAATGAAACCGGCCACCGTCACCGAGATCGGTGGGGAGTTATTATTATTATTCACTAGGTATAATTTGACGGTCTCTGTGGCTCTGTAGTCAGTGGTTAGCCTCGGCGCTCAAGCCGGAGGTCTCGGGTTCGAGTCTCGCCTAGAGACCAAAAAGTTTTAGTGACATTATGTAATAATAACACCCCGCACCGATTTCGGTGACGGTGGCTGGTTTCATTTAAATCATGCTAGTTATGCAGGATTATAGTGTTTATAGTGCCCAAGTGTGTGCGCAGTACACAAGAGCACTCCCTCTTCCTTTACTCTCATAATCCAATGGGATAGATAACCGACACGACTGACGAGAGATCAGGCGCAGGTCCGACTTTTTACATGCCCATCGACGCATGGATCATCTTTCTTGTTAGAC
Source organism: Glaucopsyche alexis (assembly GCA_905404095.1). NCBI lineage: Eukaryota > Metazoa > Arthropoda > Insecta > Lepidoptera > Lycaenidae > Glaucopsyche > Glaucopsyche alexis. The sequence goes on along the minus strand of FR990053.1, from coordinate 24,616,206 downwards.
AATCAGATGATCAGCCTGCATTATCCTAACCAAACTTGGAAACAACATTTTTTGTTGTTCCAATGCGGGAATCGAACCCACGACCTCCGAGTCGAGAGCCGTTGCTCTAACCACTAGACCACGGAGGCTGTTATATAGTATAGTATATATAGTATAGATTATTATATATTAATACTCACGTGTACAATGTCTCGGCTCGTCGGACGCGTCGCCACAGTCGTTACTCCCGTCACAGAATCTGTTGATCGGAACGCACTTTTTGTTCACACACTGGTACTCCGAGATCCGACATCTCGTGTCGTTGCCGTGGAGAACCGGCAGGGGCTCCGGCTCGGGAATCGAATTCGTGTCCCTTTGGTAGACGTCGCGGGGCGACTCGCTGACCACGTCGCAGTCAGTGAATTGCAGTGCCGCGATCACGAGTATGCCAATCTTCATGATCGCGAAATCTGTAACAAAGATTGGAAATTTTATTTTGTCTGATGATAGACACTTATATTATAATTATGTGAAAGTTTGTGAGGATGGATGTTTGTTCCTCTTTCACGGGAAAACTACTGAACGGATTTCGATGAAATTTGGTACGATAATAGTTAAGGCCCTGGATTAAAACATAGGCCACTTTTTATCCCGAAAAAGTAGTATTCCCGGGGGATACTATATTTTCGCGGGCGGAGCCGCGGGCAACAGCTAGTTAGTTTAATGATTAATTTACAGTAGGTAGTTTAAATATTTAATAAGTTGTCAAAAATTACTAATGCACGTTTACTGTACAAATGCCAATATGATATATATTCTTTACCTATACAGTAATAAATGTACCTATACATTATACAATGTAATACCTACGAACAAAAGCCTTAGCCAAACTATCTTCATGACGATTTGCGGCAATTGCAATTTGCAGCGCGTTGAAAACTGAAAACTTATTCTGTGAAATCGCAGCGAACACAAAGCGATATCGCATTACATTAAACTCGTCATAAATACGAGAGTATTCACTATTCACGCCATATTTCCCGCCGCTCGCAGTACTTTTGAGCGACAGACAGACAGTACAAACGTTAATGGATTACGTCTATAGTCTAAACGGTCTGATTCAATTTAAATCTCTTATCGCGATTGTTTATGCATGAAATGTTCTACAATTTGCATGTCCCAATGCCGTGTGGTTCATCTGCAAACATTATTTAATATTTGTCTGAGTTACAAGACGTAAAGTAGGTTATTTATGATTTAGATAAAAATCATGAACTGGTTTTTAATTAATCTTTTTGCGCTGATTAAACATCAGTTTAAAATAATTAGAAAAACCTAACCAAGAGCATGTCAGGACATGTCTAAGGAGGGTTCCGTAACTATAAACGCGTAATATGCTTTTTTTAATCACTCCAAAAGTTATTGTCCGATTTGGTTCACAATAATTTTCCTAAAGAGTTTTTAGCATGATCTATCAGCATGGAAATTTGTAAGTTTCTATATCGTATATTTTAAAAATGCTAGGGGGGGGCACCAACTTACAAACTACTTTGGAGGCCGATTACTCGAAAATGGTCAACTTTATAAAAAAGTGACATATCAAACCTTGCCTTTACTTTAAAAGACCTATTCTACGATACCCAACACGATGGGGTATAGTGAAAAAATATTTTTTATCCCCACTTCGCATGTATGAAGAGCCACCCCTAAAATATATTTTTTTTTATGATCCCGAAACCGTGATCTATACACAATCTATAACTGCACCAAATTTCATCAATTTATATTCATAATTACAGGAGCTAGAGGCGCGGACAGACAGACAGACAGACAAACAGACAGACAGACGGACGGACAGAGCGAAGCTATATTACGGAACACTAAAAAAGAAAAATTGTGCCTATTCCCTAACAAAACTGAAAAAGTTGTCAATGTCATTGAAATAGCTACCACCGCTTCAAATCTAAACCACCGAGAAGAACCGACGAAAAAAATTACTTTAGGCTGAAGCCTCGTAAGTGTGTTGCGTTACATCGTGTCACGTCGTTGCAACGGAATAACGCATTGTACCTACATAATATGCCACACCTGCGTTGCGTTGACGCACGACATCACACAATGCAAGAGGGAGGAGATTTTTTTACGAGGGGAAATGCGTTATGCATACCACACGACTCGGGGGAGTGTCGCAGGGTTATGTTGGACTCCACAGTGCATGCACCGGTTTACTAAAACCCCCCGATGTCCTTCTTCACGCTTTAGGCAGGGCCATGGGAACTTTTGTGACTACCACAACCACGCTGACGTTTTGCCTCATCAGGCATCATATGATTATAGATGACGGTGATGCTGCCATCCTCGTTCGCTAAGGGTTCCCCAGACATAAGGAAACTCTACATCTCCTGATCCTTCAGTAGGTGGCAACCCCCTAGATCCTGTCTACGGATCAATTTTACGGTGGCAATTTTAATATATTTAGCGCATTTAGGTGCGCTAAACGCTGCCAACCATCGGGTGCGACTCTGCCGAAGCCTCACTCTCCGCCGCTTCTGTTTGCACCATGACTACGGTGCAGAAAGTAGCAGCTGTGTCCCAAGCTGCCTTGCTCCGTGCCATAGCGGCAACTAGAGCAGGGAGCGATAAATCCGAGCCGATGCATGCAGACATAGCTGCGCGAGGGATCGCCCAAGCTGGACCACTTCCCGCGTATGTTGTGCCGTGTCTTCGGCTCCACTTTCGCAGTGATAGCAGACTACTGTCGGCTCCCTTTTGACCACTCTACACAGGTACTCACCAAAGCTCCCGTGCCCTGTGAGCACCTGTGTAAGGTTCAATCTGGGAAGCTGTGTCCATATCCCCTCTCTCCCTCTTCGCCTAATGTCCATACTTTGTACACGTCATGGAATTTATTTCAATATTATAATAATATTATGTTTAGCCAAAGTTTCAAGCTTTGAGCTTATAACTTTAGGCTAATATGTGAAGTACTCAAATTGCCCTTAATGGGGTTTTGATGATGGTGTCGGGTGTCGGGGGATATAACTAAACTTTATTGTTTACTTTAGGACTTTACCCACCCATTTTACGAAAAGGATTCTGACAGTGTCACGTAAGCTTAATCTGGGCTTAGCATGCAAAATGTCCGGTTCTCCGGGATTTTTTATTGTACGACGAAGTCGCGGACACTATGTAGTAAAATATAATGTAATATTATCACTTATTTAGTATATTAATTAATTTTCATCAGATTTTATATACCTATGACTGTATCGTTCAGTGGCTTAGGCGTAAGAGACAGACAAACAACTACTTTCGTATTTATACTATTAATAAATCTTTTAAAAAGTAAAAAAAAAACCCTTAAGTTTATGGCAAAAACATGTAGACAAATCCAGGGAAGGTGAAGTACGACCGTTAATATCCGGCACCATCTATTTGGATTACGGCGATGTTTGCGAATCCAATTTCTTTGTAGGCTTTAGATAAATCTAATGCTTTGGTGAGATTTGGCTGAAATGCGGTGTGTTTGAGCTACAAGATTTAACGTCTATAAAATTGTATTAGGTATAATTTAATATTATATTATACTGGGTGATTTTTTATCCGTTTCGCGAATTCATGTCATCTATCAAAAATAGAGTACATATTCAATAGCATTTGTGTCAAACTTCGAGTATTTAAAGGTTGGCAATCTTATAAAGCTCATTAAATTAACGTTAAGCGGCTTTCAGACTACGCTATAATATAAAAGCATATAGAATACAGCTCATAACACACCATACATTGTTATGGACACGTTCACACTGTACTATACTATGATATAACGGCTTACTATACGCTATAAAATTGTGCGACACGCTGAGTTCATGCTGTGCTATCATGGAGAATAGAGGTAATGAGGACCATCTCGTGTATCAAAAAGTGTCCGTTGAAAGGGAGCAATATAAGATGGCGCTATAGTAGCACGTGGAAGAATTTAAAAAAACACGCCACAAAATGGCCACAATTTATTAGAGTAACTAGGTAACCAATAACTAACTTTCAAATAACTTCACTCCATCTCTTATTGCTAACTTCATATCATACTCTCTTCTGACTCTAGCGCCATTATGGCCAGTTTTGGAACTATTATTTGGTTACTTTTGTCGGAAACTTTTTAGCTCTTCTGCCCTAGAGAGATGGTCCTCCTTACTTCTATACTCTATGTGTGCTATATCGCGCGCCGCCCTCTTCCTCCCCCCTCACCCCCGAGTCACCGGTCAACTGAGCTTGCTATATACTATAAATGCTTGCGATAATATCGCGTAATGTGAACGTCATGCTATATAGGTCCTTCTTTGAATAAACTATATAACACAATAGCGTAGTCTGAAATGAGATTTACCCTACTGTTCTGGCGACGGGGTCACAGAGTAAAAATATAATATAGTCCTAGCTTTCTATAATCTGTGACGGGGTGCAGACTCACATTTTGCGCGCCGTGGTTTGCTCCAATCACGCACGTCATAGGTAGTATAGTTATTCATAGGTCATATAATATAGACAGGGTAACAATTATTTGTAATTATTTTTTTTATAATTGTTTCTGTAATACTTTTTTGAATGTATAAATTATTGCATAGTAAATAATGATTTTGTATTGCAATGTTGTAAAACAAATTTTCACCAAGATAAAAAGAAAAAAGTGAACTAAGTATGCCATATTACTCTATTCCATGTATCTATTATTTAAATATAATTATATTAAGGTATATATTGGATTTTGGTTTGGGCTGTGTATTAAAACATAGGCTACTTTACCATACCACCCATGGTACCCATGGCCTCCTAGTAGCAGACTCGGGGGGAGTCTGCTACAGTGTTCCCGAGGGATACTATATTTACGTGGGCGGAGCCGCGGGCAACAGCTAGTTATAAAATATTTGAATGTTTGTGAGGATGGATGGATGGATGGATGTTTGATACTCTTTCACGCAAAAACTTCTAAACGGATTTCGATGAAATTTGGTATTGTAGAAGTTAAAGCTCTGGATTGGCTACGTGTTATTTCAAAAAAGAAAAAAAAATCCGTAAGATACTGTAATTACGCGACCGAAGCCGCGGGTAAAAACTAGTGATACATATAAACGGAGCTCTTTCACCAAGAAAATGTGGTTTGTTCCTAATGTTTGTCACAACTCACATACCACTTAAGAAATATGGACTACGATTTATAACGGGGAACATTTACTCAAAGGCTGCAAACTCTTGAATTACTGTTTCACATATCTTACCTGTGTTTAAATAAGCTCTATTTTGGTGCTGCATTTGAATAATTGATTCCCTCCTTAATTAAAGTTCTAGTATACACAACGCAAGTACGCCCGTGCATATTTAGTAGAAGTACTTACCATTTCTTATATGACATTCAGATTACAATTAACAAAATAAAGCAATAAAATTTGTTTTGTTTATGTCACCGTAAAATTGTAAAAACCGCGTTAGTATATAGTAGTAGTAACTAGTGAAATTGTAAAATGTTGGTAGACTTCGGACGCGAATATTCTGCCTATAATATTATAACAAATTATTTTTCGTTAGATTATAAATATATTATACTAATGAACCTTTCGACATATTTTTACAAGCTCATTAATTATTTTACAATCTAACGGCTTTTACAATTTTACGGTGACATATTCATCAAACAATTTTTAGAAAATATATTTATTCAGAATCTGTATCACTTTTTAACAAATATGCTTTCAAAGTCAAATTCAATTAGTAATGTTCTAAATATCTTCAAAAATTATGGCTTAGACAGAAAATTTGAAGCCAAAAGTTTTAATGGATGCCCTAATAATAAGCAATACATAATTAAACGGGTTTATCTCTTGAACGCAGACCTGTGGGTCGTTAGGGGAGGGTCTTTTGACTATTGTGTATTATGTATCAGGAACATTACCAAGCATAATGATCATTCACCTTATAAAACATTCCTTGCATTTTTTATACAATGCTTTTGTTAAAAATAGAGCTCCGTGGCCTAGTAGGTAGACCGTTTAGTTCGCACTCGAGAGAGTGCAGGTTCGAATCCCAGGTTATGGCGTGTACCAATGAGACTTTTTCAGATCTAAAGTATTTTATATGGACGCTCTAACGGTGAAGGAAACCATCGTGAGGAAACCCGCACATGGCTGGGCCCAGATGTATTGACCAGTCATTCCTCTGGACTAGGCTATGTTGTGAGAATGTCGTATGTGCTTGGGCAACCGTACGACACCTATCTCCGCATTAACTTTAATCTACCGGCCAAATTTCATATTCCTTCTGTTGCATACTTTTCGCACTTTTTTCTTCACGTATGGACATAATAATGATTTCAAGTTCACTATTTTTATCATAACTTATCTAAACATACAAGAATTAGTACTAATATAATGTTAATATGCTTCTTCTTTTAACCAACTTCGTTCATACATAAGGCCGAATTACATCGTTGAAATCTATTTCAGACTCCGAAGCACGTAGTCTCGAAATGTAATATTTTGTTACTACAAGTTCCCCAGTATTCGATTAAATTATTCAAATTTCGTAAACTATGCCAGTTACGATAGTTTACGTTGTTTTAATTCCAATGTCTGCAAATATTGGACTACGGGCTGCGAATTCTCAGCGTTCGTATTGTTTCTTGTCGTTAACGGTCCTAACTGACTAGTTTGCTATTCATCAATTTCTCGTTTAAACTCGGTAGTCAGTACACGTTTTCAATTTTAAGTTTATTGCTTTACGCCGAGTAAGAGAATTTTCTGTTTCGAATTATGTTTTGTAAAGTGCGATAAATCAACTTACTGCTTTATTGCAATATTTACTAGAACCAAGATAATAATTAATTATTATCTACTAATTAGTAAAATATGTAAGGCTGATATGAACATTATTATCTTTTAATTTACTTATACACAAAAAACTATTGAATTTTTTATTCATCTATTTTCGGTGAAGATAAGTTGATTTAATATTTTACAACTTTAAACAGAAATTCATGGAAAAAAAATTGTTTGATGAAATATCAGTACTTACCTACGTTTAATTATAACACCGTCGTGTAGAATTTCATAATCTTACGAGGCTTCAAAGACGCAGTTAAGATGTTAGTTTAATTAAGATTTTCGGGAATTTACACCAAAACTTTGAGCCATCAAATAAAAGCCTGTAATTTATATCTTATTATGTACCCGAAATTCTGAGTTAGTATAATATTTAATTTTATACAAACTCGGAATTTCGAGAAAATTCTTTATTAAACAACTATATATTTTTTATATAAATTACCTATCATGATATTGCAATCAAATATTATTTCATACCTTATATATATAATATTATGTAATATTATATTATGAAATCTTTGGTTACAACAATTATTATTAGGTGAAATATAGTAAAATAATATTAGAGTCATATTAATTAATTTTAATGGCGTGCTATAATTAATTCATGCTTGATGAATTGCTTGTCAATATAGTATTGAATGAAAATAGCACAAAACTATACTTCTCTTTTTTTCGTTTAACGTTCTTTTACGTGGGGCTTAGCGAGTAATCATAATCTGGGATTGTAAGATTTTAATCAACATTCTGTATGTATATGTCACCGTAAAATCGTGAAAACCGTTAGATTGTAAAATAACTAACGAGATTGTAAAAATATGTCGAAAGATTCATTGATACATATATAATATTTATAATCTAACAAAAAATAATGTGTTAAATTATTGGCAGCATATTCGCGTCCGTATTCTATCAACATTTTACAATTTCACTAGTTATATTACAATCTAACGGTTTTAAAATTTTACGGTGACATATAATATATTCCGAATGACAAAAAAATATATATAATTATAGCTTAAAAATGTACGTGTTCAACGCAAAGAAGTAAAACAGCTAGTATAAAATATTAAAGCGCTAAAATATTACATCGCTCTTAATTAAAATTTAAAATCGTCGTTACTGAAGACTTATTGATTTTGTCTTGAATATAATTGAGAACACTCCAGAGGGACCCATCCATACTACTACTATAAATGTGGAAGTGTGTGAAGACGGATGGATGGATGGATATTTATTTGTGAATCTTTCATGTAAAAGCTACCAAATTTGATGAAATTCGGTTTGGTTGTAGTTTAGGCTCTTCATTAATAGATAAAATATTATTTTAAAGATTACGTTTTAGCCTGCGACTATTTCATAACAATTTTGTGTGTAAAAAAAAGTGAAGTTGACGTTAAAGTAGCTACAATTTTTTATTACATTTTATTATTTATTAGATATTAATTACGACTGATCATTTGTTGCTTAATTTTATAATTTAGACTATGTTTATATTTGTAAAATAATGTTGTGCATATCTGTAATTGACGTAAACACAACACTTAGTCTTATTGTGATGTACCTACTTATATTGTTAGTGTTTATGTTGTAGATGTGCCTTTGTAATAAATAAATAAATAAATAAATAAATAAAATAAATACAAGTTAAAACTAAAAGAGTCATAACCTAAAATGAGGCGTCCAACAGACCACCAACATCTTTAAGATAACATATATATACGAGAGCATAATATTATTGAGATGGATCATAAAAGACATTTTTAACGGGCAATTAGCCCACCACACTTACCCAACACTGCAACTCCTGTGTAGCCAGGATCGACAGTGGTAACCAACCACAAAAACCCTTTGATATAATCTCAGGGGTGCCCGAGAGATATGCTAAATCTATCTTGGGACCCGAAACAAAATTAATTAGAAGGTTGGAAAAGTAGTTAGATGGAAGACATATTTTGAAGGGTTTTCATTTCAATTTTTAAGTGTTTTTAGGTACTTTTTGTCCTTCTTACACCGTATCCATTACATACATAACCTGCCACAAAAGTCCACTTTTACACTTTTAAACTACCATCATTAGAAATAGTTTCGTGTAGAGTTACGGTAAAAGAACAAAAGACGGTTTCTTGAGCTGGAATGCAAAGTTGGAATTAAAATTTAAACAAACCACGCAACACCTGACCGCGATATTACGTACAAACATCTAGGACGGCCTGCGCGGATGTATCTAGCAGCTAGCTACACTCTAGTCTATGGGGATTGAAAAACTTACGATTCAAAGAGCGCGATGCTGTGTATTTGAATAAGATTTATTAGGTACTCGTACATTTATAAAATGTAATTTGGCACAGGTGTAGAATAGACCAAGGGCTACTTTTCATCGTGGAAAAATGTACGGTTTCTGCGAAATTAACTTTGTCGCGCACATAGTCGCGGGCAACATCTCGTAATTTATATAAAAGGCAAGACTGATTGACTTATGTATCAACGCACAGGCCAAACCCTTAAGACTAGAAATTCTAAATTTTGACACGTATTTCTCATATGACGTAGGCATCCACTAAGGAAGGATTTTTCAAAATTCAAACCCAAGAGGGTAAAATAGGGGATGAAAGTTTAAATTCTAATTTCACGCGGGCAAAGCTACGGACAATTAATGCTAGTCATCATAAAATATTATAGCATCTTCGCCATCCGTGTTGCCAAAAGTGATAGGCTGTATTAAACACTAATAAAATAAAGTAGTCATTTGTAACATTAAAACAAACTTCGTTTTACTAGAGCATGTCCTTATGTTCTTGTAAAAGGTAAGTAATTTTGCAAATTTAGTTCATAGCAATTAGCATTTGGGGATCGTTTGTACTGTCCGTGAAATTCTGTTATTTATAGTCGCAGTTAACATCCCGAAACATTAAGCTAATAACGATACGGCTTTGTGCTTAATATTATTGGATGTAAAACGAAAACAGGTGATGTTGAACGTGCCTGAGTTTGTTCGCGGATATATTGGAAGCTGGAGTTACATAAGCATCGAAATGTATTGTATACATATACCTTTTATATATAGAGAAAATATTTCTTGGTTTATTTTCACGCGAATAGGCTTCGAAACTAATGGATAAATTTTGATATGTATAGAGCAAACCAAGTGGAAGGATATGAACTACTTTTTTTCTCGGAAAAATGTACGGTATCTGCTAGATTTCCCTTTGAATGCACGAAGTCGCAGGCAACATAAATATTACCAAATTAAACCGCTTTTTCTTGAATCAAAATATTTAAATGTCCTCATAAATAATGTGGCATTGGTGTAACAATTCTATTATTATTATACTTACACACGAATAAATGAAATTGATGTGTCTTTTTGTAATTTAAAATTAAAAGCATTGCACTAAATTCCTATGATAGTACTACTTACCGTACCTACATATACAAGTATTCGGTACTTACAAAAAACAATTTATAAAATCTTTGTCCGTCTTTGAATCTTAAATCTTATTGTTCTTTACAGCTAATACAAGTTTTATAAAGAGTGTCACAGCTCGGGCCCAAGTAAGATTGATCACTCCCGTCTTCTGAAGCGAAGTAATAAGTTATTTCTTGATGACTTATCATTATACCTTTTGTTTGTAAAAGTTTAAGATATCGAGCCGCCTTGCTGTGTGATAAAAACTTAAGGTAATTTATTATTAACAATTATAATATACTAGATGTTACCAAGAGTTCGTGTGCGCAAAACCCCACGGCCGCGATAAAAAGTAGCATATGTCCTTCCTCGTGGGATACTCTGTTTGTGTTAAATTTCATCAAAATTACTAAAAAACAAAAAAAAAATCAAACTAATATTTACTCTTAATTAGGTATATTACTTAGTGTAGAAAGTATTAAACAAATTTTTGTTTAATACTTTCTGTAATAGCTGTTGATAAGGAAACAAAGGATCATTAATATTATTATAGTCAAATCTTTACATAAAGATTGAAAAATTTTGCAAAATTAATCTGATTCATAGATATTTCAAACAAAAAAAAAAACATTTAGAACCTTACCATTATTAAAGTATATTAGTACGTAGTAGGTACTGATGATAAAAAGAACAAACAAAAAATCAGCAACTTACAGATGATGTTGATGAAAGTTAACAATTGAAGAGGGGATTGTTCAAACAATTACCCCTCCTACTAGTTTCAATTAACGATACTCGTGTGTCCTTATTGATTTTCCCCGGTACTAATTAAGACTCCATCGGGATGTTCCTTAACGCGATAAACATACACGAGTAACTAAAAGTACGTGAATCTTAAACTAAGTTACGTACAGAAAGCTTTCTTTACTTTTCGACTTGTAATTTTCAGATTGTTAATGTCTAAATTACGTCTTGTAAAGTTGCTTAATTTAAATGTTAATTTTACTACAATAGGTTTATTCAACACTCGGATTCATATTACACTACATTATCACAAAGTATCGACATTAATAATAATTTTCTGTACTTCTGTCCGTCCATCTGTCGCCGACCTTAACCGTCATAGCCTTGAAGTTTTCACAGATTGTCTCTTTATTGCCGCTATAATAACAAATACTAAAAAGAGAATTAAAAAATAATTGCGGGGGCTCCAATACAAAATTGGTGATTTAATTGCCGTTTCGTACGGAACCCTTCGTGCGCGAGGCCGAATCGCACTTGACCGATTTTAATTAAAAACACTGACTTAAGTATATAGCTAAAAAAAATGCATTTTTAAAAATGTAGTAGGTACATACTATCCCTTCCTTTACTCTCCTAATCCAGTGGGACCGACACAACTAGTGCAGGTGCAGGTCCGACTTTTTACATACCCATCCGACGCATGGATCATCTTTCTTGTGAGACAATCAGGGGATCAAATCCCTCCACCATAGCCCTATCAATCCATCGTGGTTATACGGGCCGAAGCATGGCAATGCGCACCCTACTGTCCTGGGCTCTTCCCTTCGGGTGCGCAATTCTTGAATCCCTCCAAGTTATTTAATCTGTTTCTATTTGTCCCTAAGTCCTTCTCCCCTTTCTGGGGCGAACAATACAGATACGACTCGGAGAGTGCGTACTGGTTCTACCATCTAGGTTTGGTCCTTAGGTGCCTCCATTTGCTCTCTCTTGGCGTTCCAGTCCACTTCTTATCCTATGCCATAGTCGCGCGAATTCCCGTAGCCTTCCAAAGTTCGCCGCCGAGGAAACGAGGTCGCAGTAGTAGGCCGGACCCTCTCCGAAGGCTTCGATCCCATCCAAAAGCTACCTACGCGCCTCCCCGTACTGAGAGGGCACTCCCAGATAGCGTGGTGTACGTTTTCTACCGCAGCTTTGCCGCAGTACATGACCCCACGTTTTATCAATCAGGGGATTAGTCTGCATCGTCCTAGCCAAATTTGGAAACAAAAATTGTTGTTATTCCAATGCAAGAATGGAACCCATGACCTCCGATTCGAGAGCCGAGCTCTAACCACTACACTACGGAGGCTGTATCACGTAAGCCAAGTTAATAAAGAAACTTTGAATTTAATAAGAGCTGCATACACCACAATCGCCCGCTAAGGTCGACACCCCAGACATTGTTAGTTCTGTAGACAACCTTTTGAGGTCAACGGCTTAAGTCTACAAGTGCGTATCTTTTTACTTAGAATATAAAGTTTCTTAGACAGGTGAACTTACATTACAGATTTATTTATTCTACGACCTTTTAGTACATGTGCTAGAATATTTTATGACAAATCATCTTTTTGTTCCTAAAGGTCCGTTTACACCTAGACCGCTGCATTTTGAAGATAGCTATTCAAATTTGAACTTTATTCACTACTAGATGTTGCAGGTGACTTCGTGCGCGCAAAAAATAATCTATATTTGTACCAAATTTCATTAAAATCGGCCCAATAGTTTCGGAGTCTATTCAATGCAAACAAACAAACAAACTTTTCCTCTTTATTATATTAGGATTGAAGTATAGACATAAGAAAATACACAATTCATTACAAGAGTATGAAGTTAAAACTGCATTGAGCTGCGTAGCACGTCGCCGTTCTTGTAATGAAACGTGTGTCTTTTTGTGTAGTAAATAAAGTTCAATTTTGAATCATATCCTAAAAATGCCGCGTCACGTCTCGGTGTGAACTGATCCTTAGTTCGTAACATAAAACACTAGCAGTGCAGCCATAAAACACCCTTACTTAACATTCAGTTGTAGTAAATTCGCAGAGATAGCGTAGTGGTTCGTAGCGTTATGCTACGAACTTCTTCTACGCCTCTTAAGCCCTTCAGTGAGCTTCGTAATGTCACTGGATGAAAAATATAACATTGCCTATACACTTATTGTCATTAGATAACGTAAAAAAAATTAAATTGAATAACAATTTAATTGGATAAATTATTATTTAATTGTTTCGGTTTTTAATTGGATAAAAAAGTGCGAGTCGATACCTAAAGGGTAAAAACGGGACATTATGACTAGAGATGGCCGTTATAACGTAAAGCGTTTAAAATAGCGTGCTTTTATAAATAAGTTGTAAAGTCGTTTAAAAATTTAAGCGTTTATCACTTATAATTATCGTTCATATCGTTTATAGTCATAAAGCCATAAGTGTGGTATGAGCAAAGAAAAATAGTTCTTATGACAGCACAATAAGAGTGAAAATTCTTTAATGTAGCTCATCACTTATTTAAACGGGTTATTTTTTGTACTTATAACTATTAAGCTTTTTCGTGTTTATTCACTTTTTGTTAGTTGCGCTTTGCGGGTTGACGAAAACACGTTATATTACGTTACGCAATAATTCGTATTTTAATCGTAATAGTGGTGCATTGGTGGCTTACCGTGAAGTTTTAATGTAAATAATAAATATAATAATGATCCATATGGACGTAATATAAACTTTTCGTGTAGTGTTTTAGTATTAAGTTTATTTAGTTTTTGTCGTAAGATGACGAATAAACGACGTGAATTGGAACAGTAATTTATGGAACTACTTTGAAAGAAATGAGGTGGAAAAAGTGGCGATGTTTGTTATCCTATAAATCAACTATTACTAATGATAAGCAACATTTAAGATTAATGCATATTATCAACATGTAAAAACATTTTTATGAGTTCATATTATTATATTAATAATTATTCAGATTTCAGACAGTCCTAAGCCTGCAAAGTACGAAGGAAAGTTAATTTAAATCAGTTTAAGCGATCGAAAAACGTAACATAAGCGCAAAAAATATTATAACTTATAAGTGGCAATAAGTAGATAATCAAATAAGCAACTAAGCAACTAAGCAGTTAAAAATAGCTGCTATTGAATATTTAATAACGGATAACTTAACTTTTTATTTTAAGCCGTTTATCACATCTCTAATTATGACTAAGACTTCGCTGTCTGTATGTACGTCCGTCTATCCATCCGTCCGCTCGTCCGTCTGTTTGTCGCCAGGCTGTATCTCATGAACCATGATGGCTAAACAGTTGAAATTTTCACAGAAAGTGCATTTCTGGAACGTGTATTTCTATCGATTTTGTACGGAACCCTTTGTGCGCAAGTCCGACTTGCACTTTTTTTTTTGGAATTTTTGTCCAAAAAATATTATAAGTATGTATGTGATTAATTATTTTTTATAATAAATATTAATTTATTATGAATAAAACACCACTGTTCACATAGCTCCTATATAATAGGTTGGGGAAAAAGTCTTTTCGCATTATAGTATGTATGAACTTGTCATAAAATATCTTGGGCTATACCAATTGTATCTGGCTGATTTTGGTATCATTAAAAAGTTTTAATTTTACAGAAGACAATTCCAAATTCAAATTAGGTAAATTTGAGATTTTCATTTGTTTTTCTTATTGTTAAAATGAGTGAGTGATTCTTATGAAGAATTTCGATACATTTTAAAATTTTATTACAAAAAAGGTAAAAATGCAACACAAGCCGCGAAAAAAATTTGTGATGTTTATGGACCTAATGCAGTATCTGTGAGAGTAGCGCAAATTTGGTTTAAGCGTTTTCAATCCGGAAATTTTGATATCAAAGATGCACGTCGCTCTGGTCGCCCTGTTACGGACAAAACTGTTGCCATTTTTGAAAAAGTGGAGCAAGATCGGCATATTAGTAGTTACGATGTAGCTGAAGAACTGGGGATTGACCACAAAACGGTTTTGGCGCATTTGAAAGAAGCTGGGTACACAAAAAAGCTCGATATTTGGGTGCCTCATGAGCTCACTGAAAGAAACCTAATGAACCGTGTACTCATTTGTGATTCTTTATTACGACGTAATGAAACCGAACCATTTTTGAAGAAGCTGATAACTGGTGATAAAAAGTGGATCACGTACGACAAGAACGTGCGAAAAAGATCGTGGTCAAAGGCCGGTCAGGCTTCACAGACTGTGGCGAAACCCGGGTTAACTCGCAACAAGGTGATGCTGTGTGTGTGGTGGGATTGGAAGGGCATTATTCATTATGAGCTCTTACCGCCAGGCAGGACCATCAATTCTGAACTGTACTGCGAACAACTGATGAGATTAAAGCAAGAAGTTGAGAGAAAGCGGCCGGAATTAATCAACAGAAGGGGTGTGGTTTTTCACCATGATAACGCTAGACCTCACACATCTTTAGCAACTCAGAAAAAATTACGGGAGTTTGGCTGGGAGGTGTTAATGCATCCGCCGTATAGTCCTGACCTTGCACCTTCAGATTTCCACCTGTTTCGGTCGCTGCAGAATTCCTTAGGCAGTGTCAGGTTGACATCACAAGAGGACTGCCAAAACCACTTGTCGCAGTTTTGTCATCAGAAGCCCCAAAAATTTTATAGCAATGGGATCATGTACCTACCAACAAGATGGTAAAAAGTTATCGAACAAAATGGCACCTATATACTTTAGTCACTTGTAAATAAACTTTATAAAAAACCTTTTGAATTTTTATATAAAATGCGAAGAAACTTTTTCCCCAACCTAATATTATAATGTAATTCATTAATAAGATATGTTATATTATGAATAAACATTGTTTACATTCATAAATGTTCGTATGAAAGTGAATTTTTAACACGTGATTATGAATTTACGAAGTTAAACGCTGGTACGGCAAATTGCTCCACTCTCAAGTTACCTACGGGAGTTGTCAGATGTTGGACGCGTGGGGGATTATGAAATTAGTTCCACGGGGTACGGTTAAGCTGTAGCCAAACAGACTGGTGAGTGAGGTATGACCAATGATCTAATAAGATATTATTTAAGGACGCTTCAGAGCACGTCAATCTGGCCCTGTGCTTATATTGTATATCCGATGAACTTGTGTAACAGGTACAGAAAATTGGAACTGTAATATGTAATGCTTTTAAGTTTTATTATATACATAATACATATATATTTAAGATTTTTATCATATTATATACATCCATGACCAAGGAACACAGAAAAAAATTTGTTCTCCTGTGGTGGGATTAAAACGACCTCCGGTTTGAGCGCCGACGCTCTAGTCACTGAACCACAGAGGCCGTCAATGATTACATTGGACCTCCAAATTCAGTGTTCATGGTAAATAGATTGGATTGATTAGACAAAGTTTTGGCAGGCAGGTCGTGGGATAACGGCAGATTTTAGGGTCAAATTAGAGTAATGTAAAACACGTGTATTCGATTACTTTACGGTCTTGTTTGTTCGCGCACAAAGGATTCCGTACAAAACTTAAAAAAAAAACGCGTTTGTTGTATATGAGCCCCACTTAAATAATATATACTGTATTCTGTTTTAAGTATGTCTCGTTAAAGCGACAACAGAAGTACGTCATAATAATATATTCTCTGACCATTTCAACTGCCACGGTTCATAAGATACTTGCCTGGTGACAGATAAATAAACGGACAGACGAACAGAAGGATGAAGAACGGAATCTTAGTCATAGGGTCCCGTTTTTACCCTTCGGGTACGGAACCCTACAAATGTTAAAAATATTACAAAAAGAAATGTTCTAGAAATATATGAGGCGTGGGCTAGCACTATGTACACTATATGTAAATATAGCTACATAATATAGTAACTGTTTTCTATTCTTTATTTTATTTAATTTCACTTCGTTTCAATGTACATTTAAAATAACTTCGTCAAGGAGAGCAACACAACGTAAAATAAAACATGGCGGATCAGATCAGAATTATCCAAAGAATAGGTATCATTTTTACAATGACATGACTTTTGACAAAGAAAGACGTATGACATTCAAGAAGACGTCTTTTCCTGAAACTTTCAACTACGTCAAAAGTCAAGTCAAAACATATGTCATGGCCGCCCTAAAATAGTGTTCTCTTCAAATAATCGTTTTTGTACGTACGCTATACAAAACACAATATATTATAACAATATACAAAAAAAAAAAAAATTTGAAGAAGGATTTCTTCAAATTAATTTTTTTGTATAAGTATTTATGAAATTCCTATATTTTTTCCTATTTACCTATGTGGTGTACATAGAGCTAGCCCAAAATAAAAACATCTCTTTTCAAGCTATGGGAATAGGACAAGTAAAGAAGACATGTTCTTTTATGTATTGCCCAAAAGTATTACTGGATGCTCATAGGTAAGGAAATAATTATTATTACGATTCATCTTATGATTTAAACGAAACAATCTATAGGTAATCGGTTTTTCGAAAGCAGCTACAAGTATTACGACGAAATTTACTGCGCATGAAGTTTAAGGGGTGAAAATTGATCTTATCCCTAGAAACTGCGTAATTGATCGAGCTGGGTCTTATCCCTAGAAAATGCGCAACTGATCGAGCTGGGTCTTATCCCTAGAAACTGCGCAACTGATCGAGCTGGGTCTTATCCCTGGAAACTGCGCAACTGATCGAGCTGGGTCTTATCCCTAGAAACTGCGCAATTTAAGCCATATGTTTTTCCTTCGTCGTGCAACAATCTAAATACATAAATAAAAGGCAAACCTGACTGACTCATCTATCAACGCACAGCTGAAACTACTAAAAGGATTTCGCTGAAATTTAGCAAACAGCCTGTCTATTCTCTAAGAACATTTTCAAATCTCGAAAGCTGAATCCGCGGTGAGTGTCAAATTCGTATATAATATTTGACACTCACCGCGGATTCAGCTGTCGAGATATTTGAAAATGTTCTTAGAGAATAACACTGCAGATAGTTGTAATGACGTACGCATCCACTAAGAAAGCATTTTTAAGAATTCGCCCACTAAGGGGGTGAAAAAGGTGTAAAATTTTTGTATGGAAACCGAACTCCACGTGGACGAAGTCGCGGACAAAAGCTAGTATATCAATAATTTCGACTCTATTAAGTCAGTCCGATTGGCGTTATATATGCGTATGTATATTTTTTTCTTTGTTCGAAAATTCCAAATGTGGTGGGTTCGAATCCCGGTCAGAAAAATATTTTTGTACTTTTTTAATCAGAGTTAAAAAATATACATTTACTACTCTTTTTAAGAACTAACTTTCTAGGACTCGGACAGGAGTGACTGTTCAAGCCCTGATCCATCTATCAGGACTCCAAGCAAAGCTAATGTATCCGAAGAACTTGTGTTACAGATACCAGATAACTGGAACTATAATATGTAATGCTTTTAAGTTTTATACTATATACATCTATACTTAATATAATAAAGAGGAAAAGTTTATTTATTTGTTTGCATTGAATAGGCGCCGAAAATTTTGATGAAATTTAGCACAGATGTAGAGTAGACCACGGAGAAGGACATGCTACTTTTTATCGGGAAAAAATGTACAGTTTCCGTGAAATCAACTATTGCGCGCAGAAGTCGCGAGCAACATCTAGTAATAATATAATCCGATAAATACAATACTTTTCAAACTCTTTTCAGAAATCCAAGTTTCTAAGACTAAAAGCTACATCGCCTTAAGATCGTTGTCAAGAGCGACCTAGTTAATGGGGAGTGAAAAATTGGCCATCCTTTATTTCACGACATTGTCGAGACCGACATTGTAGATATAGATTGACATTATTGTATTATCCGCCCAGCGAGAAGCTCCAACTATAATACATTTACAGTACATTCAATTTTGTATAAGGCTTTAAAGCTTTTAGGCTTTGCCAGGAGCAAAGTATGTAAAACATCGTCAAAGGTACATCGTAATTATTGACGTAAATAGTGTATGGAATACTTTAATATTGTTTTTACGGTATGTCCATTGAATGGTAACAATGTCAGGGGATGGACGTAATCCAAGATACTAGATAGCTAAATAGTCCAAAAATTCATTACGAATTTTTTTTAAATTGATAATTACGCTGATTATGAAACATGAAGGAAAAAATGAATTGTTACCATTTAGAACCTAAATAACCTAACCAAGAGCATGTCAGGATATGTCTAAAGAGTTCCGTAGCTATCAACGCATATCAACGCAAGAGATTTTCTTTTAAATTACTTCAAATATTATCCAATTTCACTCAAAATTATTTCTCTAAACAGTTTTTAGCATGGCCTGTTTGTAGTTTAGAAACGCCAGGGGTACCAACTTATATAAACCACTTTAGAGGCCGATTTCTCGAAAATGGTTGACTTTGTAAAAATTTATGTAATAATGAAACCTTTCCATTATTTAAAAAGACATGAAGAAGATTTAACGATGGAATGTAATAGTAGATTATGCACCAAGGGGATAAAGCAGTGTCTTACGTCACGGGCAGCATATTGGATCCTGAGCGTAACGAGGGACTCTAGAGTTAACTCCCGAGCGAAGCGAGGGAGTTATGTAGAGTCCTGAGTGAAGCGAGGTATTCAAGCTACCCAAGACGAAGACAGGCTTTATCCCAGAGGTGCATACTCTACTTTTCATGCCTACTGCGAGGCAATATAAACCCAGGGCTACAAAAATAAAACATTTATTTTGTTAAAAATTAATATTGATATTGGACACATTTCTCCAGTTATGGAGGGACAGAGTAATATTTTTATTAGGAACATTTATGGAAGTTGTGGTGGAGTTTATTTGAGCAGTACCTAAAGATTCAGGAACTTGTGACTGACGATTTTGACACGTGAGAATGTTAAAGTTATAGATGGCCAGTTCGATTTTCGAATAAACTCTCTTTGCAATACCTTAAGATTATTGAAAAACTCTATGATAGATACGTATCTATTAGAAGTGTTCACACAAATTTTAACGTTTCAAATTCAAATCACTTTAATCCCTTGGGAGTTTCATACAACATTATCTCCCTTGGGAGTCAATGACATTTGACTACGACTCGCTACGCTCGGGAGTTAACTGTAGAGTCCCTCGTTACGCTCAGGGTCCAATATGCTACCCGTGACGTAAGACACTGCTTTATCCCCTTGGTGCATAATCTACTATTTCATCCCCACTTCACATACCTATATGGAGAGCCTAAAATATAAAATTATTATTATTCAATGATGCCAAAACCGAGATCTATATACAATCTATAACTATATTATGCACCAAACTTCATCCATTTATATTCATAACTAGCTGTTGCCCGCGACTCCGCCCGTGTAAATACAGTATCCCTCGGGAAAACTGTATTTTTTTCATGATAAAAAGTGGCCTATGTTTTAATCTAGAGCCTAAACTACTAAGATTCCAAATTTCATCAAAAGCCGTTCAATAGTTTTTCCGTGAAAGAATAACAAACATCCATCCATCCATACATCTATACATCCTCACAAACTTTCACATTTATAATATTAGTAGGATTACAGAACTTAGAAAGATAGACGAACGGACAGAGCGAAGCCATAAGGGTATCTTGAGTAGTACGGATGCCTAAAAATGTTCTGCACGTACGTTCTAATTTGCTCATTATTTATGTATTGTACATACAATATGTATGGAACACAGGTGCGTCGTCCTTTCTCCTCCCCTTCATCATAAATCCTTTTTACCTACGCACTTGTCATACTCAGGCGCGTATGTCACGGCTCACGGCACATAGAGGCACTTAAATACAATACACTTAATTTTCACAGAACTAAGCACCTTTTCATTCGTAAAAGCGCTTCACTTTTGCTACGCTGCGCATAATTTCTTACACAAGCGAATCTCAAACTAACAACGCAGCTCAGAAGTAACCTAACCAAGATCATGGCAGGACACCACGAAGGTTCCGTAACTATCAACGCCCAATAGTTTTTCTTTTAATTACATCAAAAGTTACTGTCCGATTACGCTTAAAAAATCTGAGGAGTTTTTTAGCTCGACCTATCAGTATGTAAACTTACAAGTTGCTATCTCTTATGGCTTAGAAAAGCCAGGGGTCCCCCAACTTACAAACCACTTTGGAGGCTGATTACTCAAAAATGGCTGACCTTGTAAAAAAGTCATGTATGAAACTTTGCTATATAACTATTAAGAATGCTATATAGAATGAAAAAAATATTTTTCATTCCCACCGAAACCGACAATCTATAACTATACCAAATTGCATTAATTTATATTCATAATTACGTAAGCTAGAACGGCTGACAAACAGATAGACAGATGGAGAGACAGACATACGGACGGACGAAGAGAAGCTATAAGAGTTCCTTATAGTAACCAGGGGTCCATAAATACCACACAATGAGAACACTCCCCCGCGTGGTGACGCGTCATATCACATACTATTAGATTGTCATTCCAGTGCTAAAACCTCAGATGGCGAAAACCCCGTGCGGTGCAGCGTTTCGCCGAACATAATTATTATTTTCATTCAGAAAAGCGCTTCACTTTTGCATTTCTAACTGATGAAATAATTCCCACTTGTTTAATTTAGAGTTTTTAAAAGTATGAGCAAATAACTCTGACATTTCATTTTAGTGAGATTGGTCCGTTTTAATTACTACAGCTGCTCATAACAGTATCTCTCATTAATTAGAGCTCGATTTCAATTTCACATTTCATTCGAGCAACTTGCATTTTCTTTTTTATTCATTAGGGTACTGTATTAATATAATCAAATCAAAATCGATACATGAAACATAACTAGGTACCTAGTACATAAAAATGTAATAAAATATTATTATGTATAGAATAATATTTTTTTATATAACCAATAATAGAAGTAATAAAATCAAGAGAGTTTATAAAGGTTTCCATTTTCAATGCACATTATAACACAAAGTTAAATTTTAGGAATGATAAAAAATTATCGCTATAATTCGTATCTATCTCTACAACGTTATTTGCCGTCGGTGTGGCCCTGGCATTATAAACTAGATACAAAAGAAAGTATTTCTGTCTCTGTGACTGCAATTACTTTAGTGCCCGCTCGCCAACTTTAGCCATTAAACAATTTCGCGCAGATTAATTACAATTAGCTGAGTCCGCTGTAATAATGTAAGCGCTGAGGCGGTGAATTTTTAAACAGAAGCAAGATGGAGGAGCGGGTTAATGAAAACACCATGATGTTTCTATTTTTTAACGAGACTACGGCGAAGCAAAAAGGAAGGGTAATGATTTCTTTTTTCCTTGAAGGCAGTATATGTACCTATTGTATATATTTTCCACTGTAGTGCCTAACTACTGATCCGATCTTAGTGAATGAGGTGTCAATAGATTCTTAACCCTTTAACTGCCATGTCAGTCACATGTGCCTGACAAACCATAGTATTTTGCCTTGCCTGGCCAGGCAGTTAAAGGGTTAATAATAGTCCAGGTAACATCAGCTATGTAGTCGGCTATGGATTTTTAATAATAATAATAAACATTTATTCAACAAACATTTCTTACACTACATTATCAACAAACATCGACATTAAACATAAACAATCACGATAAAATAACAAATAACAGTAAAACGAGTGAAACGGACATTTGCCTAAAACCACATAAAGAAAAAAAAGTATTTTTAGATTGAGGTTATTTAATGCGGATATAATAGAAACGCTACGCAAGAGAAGAAATGTAGATGGTAAGATATTAGTGTGGGCCCCACAAATCCCCGCACTGTGGGGATTTGTCTAAAAATCGATCTTTAATTCTATAGAGTTTCGCAACCTTGAACATATTGTTGAAGAGCTGTAGTTATTCTGAAGACGGGTAGGCTTCGATACTGGAGGGCACGTACGAATTCAAATATTACGGTTACCTAGTAAGTAAGTAAGTAAGTAAGTAAGTTAGTATTTATTTGCCAGAATATGGTTACGGTAGGTGTTAATAATTGTTAAGGTACATCATATTCTACGTTTACAGTGTGCAAATATTAATGTCATTTAAATCTAAAAAAGTTACTTTTCTGACAATTTATCTAGTCTTATTATAATACCAATACATATAACATAGTCAAATAAAATTTCATGATTAATAATTAAATAAACATTTCACATTATTACACAAATTACACATTATTTCAACAAATATATTTCCATTATTTCTCATTAGTCATTACAGTACACATTTTTTTTTAATTTAAAATCTAAAGGATTTATGTCAATTGAAATTAATATAATAAGTATTAACTAAATACAGTTACAGTTATAAGTTATTTATTATCATCAAAATATTCTTTCACTGAATAATACATTTTATTTAAAAGCCATGTAAATAGATCTCTTTTAAACTTTTTTTCGGGTAAAGATTTTAGGTGGTTGGGTAATTTGTTATATACGGATATAGCCATACAAGACACATTACTACTATACATTTTGATCCGTTGCTTTGGTACTTCTAATTTAAATGTATGTCTACAGCTTCTCGACATCGTTTTTGATTTTTTTATGAAATATTCGTCACCATTTTTGTACACAAATAAACATATTTCTAAGATGTATTGACTTGGAAGAGGTAGTATTTTGTTGTATTTAAAAATTGGCTTACATGACTGTAAATTGTTTAGTCCAAAGATGCATCTTAAGCACTTCTTTTGAACTTTGAATACTCTCTGAACATCCACGGAATTCCCCCATATAATTAGTCCGTATCTTAGAATTGATCCGACATATCCGTGATAAACCATTAAAGCCGCGTTAGTTGATGCTACTTGTTTTATATTTTTTAGAACATATACATATCTGTCTAGTTTAGTGCATATTTTATTAATGTGATCTTTCCAGCTACAAAGCTGGTCTATAGCTATACCAAGATACAAAACGGATTTAACTTCTTCAATTACAATATCATCTTTATAGGAAATATTTAAAGGAGTTTTCGTAAGTGGGTAAATATCGTAATGAATACCACGTGCCTAAAATAAATAACATTGGAACGCTAGACTAAACTCTACACTGTGGAAAATATCCATACATACAAATAAATAAAAAAATAGTTTTTGTTTGTAATTTCAAATTGTCAGCTTTGTACAAAAAACCTATGATAGTATAATATACGGTACCAACACCAAAAAATCTATATAAAAATATGAAGTCTATCTGAGCACCTGTCTGTCTGTTTGTTCTGGGTAATCTCTGATACACCGGACTGATTATGACCGGGCTTTCACTGACAAACTCAAAAAATTTTAATTCCATATAGGGTATTAAATAACACTTAAATAGAATTGTCCTACACGATGCCTTAGATCACAGGTTCGGAACACTACATATCGGACAGATAGTTGAATTAAAAATAACTTAAGCTACTTTTATATTAGAGTTACGTTGCGGGCACCAGTTAGTTATGTAATAATCATCAGCTGAAGTTAGGTTAGGTACTCCTACAAGTATATGCACAATGCACAGGTTATTTAATTAGTATGTACTCTGTATATATCGGGCAAAGTCAAGCTGAAAAAGCTTTAAATACTGAAGAGAAGTTGTCTCAATGTTCGCAAATGAGAATTGAATTCCAGTTCTAGAGTTTCTAATTTCAGTGAATAGAATCGGTTTGAAAAACAAATAGACGACGAATAGTTGTTGTGCAATTTGTGCTTTTCAGCGACGACAATTTTCTT